>CM077301.1:5926456-6028956 GCA_039654925.1 Anguilla pacifica | reverse complement strand
CAAACGGACTCCGATGGGGGAACTCGATGCTCCAGAGCCAGTGAGAGGGAGAGCTGTCTCCCCCACATCCGTGGTTCTGCTCTGATAGAGCACTAGAGCATGGTCCAATGGTCCAATGGTTCAGTCTTCTGTGGCTTCATTAAAAAGCCCTGTTTGACATTCAGAAAGGGCATTGCCGTCCGTAGAAAAGTCTCATCGAGATGTTTCTATTTCCAATCTGCCTGTAGCATACTGTTCATCTCTATGCTCACATTATGGCATAGCTGCCAAGACAGCTGGATGTGGTTGTGGTGTGGTGTGTGTACTTCGATATGGCATTGACTGGTGTGGTATAGAGTGATGTGGTATAGACCAGTGTGGTATAGAGTGATACAGTATAGACTGGTGTATGGAATTATTTGGTATAGACTGGTGTGGTATAGATTGATATAGTATTGACTGGTGTGGTATAGAGTAATATGGTATAGACTGGTCTGGTATAAAGTGATATGGTATAGACTGGCGTGGTATGGAATGATATGGTATAGACTGGTCTGGTATAGAGTGGTATGGTACAAACTGGTGTGGTATAGAGTAATATGGTATAGACTTGCGTGGTATAGAGTGATATTGTCCAGGCTGGTGTGGTGTGATTACAGTGTGTTGTGTTATTGTTTGAGTGCTGTGTTGTGCTGTTGTGTGGATATAGCACAGTGTGTTGTGTTATTGTTTGAGTTCTGTGTTGTGTTGTGGTGTGGATATAGCACAGTGTGTTGTGTTATTGTTTGAGTTCTGTGGTGTGCCCTGGTGTGAAATTTAATTATGTGGTGAGTTTATTTTGCAGACTGGTGTCACAATGCTGCCCCATGCCCCACCCTTCAAAGACAGGCTTCTCTCACTCAGGGTCACAACAGTGAACAATGAACAAGGGAACATCCCTTTCCCCCATCAGTCTTTTCAAAATAATTATTGTTAGATGCCAGTGTCTAATTTAAATGGCCATTGGGGTTAAAAGAATTTAATGAATAGGTGTTAAGAATCCAAATCTAATCACCCAGAAATGCTATTTATAGCTATCAATAGAGATGCTATTTATACAGACCAATAAGTCTGTCTTTGCACCAAAAATACACTTAAAATAAATGCATATTTTTTGTAATAATTTGCCTCCGATAAGTTTTCGGTTTTTGGCATCAGCATTGCGTGGCAGTGCATGGTGTGGACTGTTTGAGTTTTAGATGTCAGAGAGGTAAATTATAACACAGCATGGTATTGTGTGGTTCTGTTTGGTATGGCGATGGTAATGCTTGGCATACTGTGATACGGTGTAGTATGCTGTAGTATGGTGTGATACGGTGTAGTATGCTGTAGTATGGTGTGATATGGTGCAGTATGCTGTAGTATGGTGTGATATGGTGCAGTATGCTGTAGTATGGTGTGATATGGTGCAGTATGCTGTAGTATGGTGTGATACTGCATGGTGTTTTGTGGCGTGGTATTTCATGGTCTGGTGCAGGATGTTTGTGATGTGTGCCGCGCTTGTGGCATGTTGTGGTTCTGCACAGTGCACAGAACAGGACTAGCCCTCACGCTTACCCAGAAGGCACTGCACCAGACCCCCCTCTCTCACGCTGCAACGTTTCCAGTAATCAGAATTACTTACTGTATGCTTGATCAACATTGTACAGATTCCAATCTCCTGCTATTTCTCTCTTTCTCCTTCTATCTCTCTCTCTCTCTCTCTCACTCCTTCTTCCCTTCCTCCACCTCTCCCCTCACCCAGATGGTTACATAAGTAGTGTTTAATCATAATATATTAATCACAGCCAGTCAGGGGAAAATGGGAATCGTATGCAGCTCCTGAGGTATAGAGACTGGCCCAATTACTCTGAGCAATCTCTCTGTAGTCCCGGCTCTTTGCTAATTGAGATTTCCTGTACTGTCGGGGACTTGAGTGTGTTCAGCATACGCCCAAGAAAAGCCTCTAATGGTGAGGTGTGGAGGCATCACAACCCAGTGTGTAATCAGGAGCATGTAGGTTAGGTGACAGTACTCACCTTCTCAGCCAATCACAGCACGGTTTACTGCTGTATGGTATTAAAATATTGTTTCTGGTGAATTCTAAGGAATAAATACTTCAGGCTGCCGATCAGTATGTCCCAATCTCAACATAGAATCCCCATATTAATTACAGTATATTATACTCTGTAAAGCATCTTACTCTGTAAAGCATCTTTATGACAGTTCTCTGTAAAAAAAAAAAAAAAAAAGGCGCTATACAAATAAAATTGAATTCAATTGATTTGAAAATCTAATATATGAAATTATTTTGTTAATCATCATGCTTGGCCTGCTTTGTAATATTTGAGGGGAGGGACTCGGAGATGTGACACCCCCCGGTCCCCCCCCCCCCCCATTAATTTTGTCCTTGATCTAAAACCTAAACAATCCCTTCCTCTAAGCCATTCAGAAAGCAGCCCTCGCCCCTGCGTGGTCCAGACCGTCCCCCTGGCATGTCTGTGTCTCGGTGGCATGTCTGCTCTGAAGCAGCCCATTGTCCATCGCCACGGGAACGCTGACGTGCGAGCCTTGAGATGCGGGGGGGGGCGGGCGTCTCCGTAACAAACGCACGTGACTGGGGACCTCACGTTGGGCAAGAACAGAGCAGCGGTTTGTTATGCTGGGTGTCCGCATGAAAGGGAGAGGGAGAGAGAGAGAGAGAGAAACAGACAGCGATGGAGAGTTAGAGAGAGAAAGATAGAGAGAGAGCGACAGAGACCGAGACAGTGAGAGAGGGACAGTGTGTGTGAGAGAGAGACACACACAGAGACAGAGAACTCTGGCAGTTCTTTGAAAACGGTGTGTGGGAGAGCCGGTTTCGGGACCGGGCTCCCATCGGCTCCGGCCCCGCAGCAGCCTGGCATCTCGGGTCGAGTAGGGGGGTGGGGTGGGGTGGGGTGGGGTCGGGGGGGTGCAGCTGACCTTTCCCCACAGCGCCGCACGGGCTGAGCCGGGCTGTTGGCCCCGGAGAGGGAACAATCCGTGCGGGACGCCCCAGGGGCTCCACACGGCCGACAAGGGCCAGTCGGATCCAAGTCGGGTGGAGAATCATCAGTCCAAAATGTTCTTGTGCCGGGGGATGGGGGGGGGGCGCGGTGCAGCAGCAATCACATTTCGGGGGGACGGGGGGGGTGCCAGACATGATCACAGACCGGAGAACCGATAGCCGTCAACACTTAAATTGCCATGCAATTTAAAAAATGTCTTCCAAAATAAATTTTAACACTTGAATTTTATGACCCTAAATAACTGCATGGAGTGTTTATGCCAATAAGACAGCTCTGGTCGTTTGCCAGAGAGAGGTCGGAGAGAAGATGGGACGCAGTAGTCTTGGAGGACAAACGCTGTCACAGGCGAATGGATGTGCCTTGGGAATGTCAGTCAGGATACTGCAATGGCCTTCGAAATGATAAAATGGACTTAAATTATATATTTTTCTTTCTTTTTTCTTACCTACAGGTACAAAGACAAAGGAGGGAGTGGTGTCAGGTGTAAATACAGGTGAGGAGTCAGGTCCAGTGAGTACCTGCATCAGTGCTATCTGTAGGAGATGCATGCTACACCATGGATCATGCCCTACAGTACTTTCCTGGTCAGACACTAGTCACGGCACTGGATAGAAGTGGAGGAATTCATCATGTGTTGTGTACCATAACTCTAGAAAAAAAGAAATCAGCTGTGACATTGCTGGAATTGTGGCCTGCTCTGAAAAAGCATATGGAAATGTATTTTATAGCTCAGCTGGTGGGTTATAGAGTAAAAAATCAACTGGCTCCATGAGTTTTTAAGGAAGTGCATACTAGTGTGCAAACCTCTCCAGCTGGTTGTTACAAATCCAACAGGTTTAACAGCCTGACCTGACTCAGACTGAGCACAGCTGAGCCTTATTCAAATTTAACACTGCAGGGCCTGATTCAGACACAACACAGCTCGGCCTGATTTCAGCACCACTAGGCCTGGCTAGATTTAGAGCCTGGAGGACTTGGGCTTAAAAGCTTTCTGTTTAGAATATTAAAATGGCTCATTTGAATTCACCAGACGAAAGATGGTTTCCCCCTAGTACTCTGTGTGATTTAAAGGGTCGGGATGGACGCCCTCCAGCAGCTAACGGGACGCGTTCCTCTGTGCCTCTCTCAGTGTCCCAGAGAACGACCGACCAGGCGAACATAGTGGCCGAAGCGGCGGTCTCCAGCGCCAACGACCTGTCCCAGAAAACAGTGGAGGGGGTGGAGAATGTGGCGCTGTCTACCGGCCTGGTCAATCCGGTAAGGGGGGAGGGCGGGGGGGGTGGGGGGCGGGGGGACGGGACGGGTGAATACAATCGAAGATATTTACTCTTTCACACAGACTAGGGCGTGAGCGAGTCATTATGGTGCCAGAGGGTACTGTGGCCCGGAGGAATTTTCCGTTCTGCTGTTGACAAAAACTAGAACATAAATTAGAAGGACGCATTCCATTCAAGTGTAATGCGCCCCAGGTTTACAGCACAGAGTTCTAGTCCAGGGATGTTTGAACATTTCAATTGTGGTCACCTGGGCACACACTGGAAAGCCTGTTTAGAGTGCACTCACCACCGCACTCATCTTAACATTGAGCACTTGAGTTCAGGTCAGGCGAAGGAGTCCTCGCACGGCAGAGATAATCTGAACCTGAGGACGGAATGAGAGCGGGCGGGAACCGCGGTCGATGCCGAGCGCTTCTGTTCCCTTTCACCGCAGAAGGAGTTCTGGAAAGCTCTCTCTGTTCTGTGGAGAGTGTGAGTGTGCAGTGCCCCTGAGCCCTGTGCAATTCCTTTACCTGTGCTGTCCTGTGCAGCTCCAATACCTGTGCAGTCCTGTGCAGCTCCAATACCTGTGCAGTCCTGTGCAGTTCTCATACCTGTGCTGTCCTGTGCAGTTCCAATACCTGTGCTGTCCTGTGCAGTCCTGTGCAGTTCTCATACCTGTGCTGTCCTGTGCAGCTCCAATACCTGTGCTGCCCAGTGCAGTTCCAATACCTGTGCAGTCCTGTGCAGTTCTCATACCTGTGCTGTCCTGTGCAGATCCTATACCTGTGCAGTCCTGTACCATGTTCTTCAGGCCCCACCACCTGTGCTGTTATCTGACCTGTGTGTTTTTGTCTGCCATTAACCTCTTCCTTTTGTCTCTCCATGGGATGGCCCCTGTGACCGGCGTCAGGATGACCCCGGGACTAAGGTGCCTTTTCTCAGGAAGGGGGGAGGGGGGGGGGCAGTGTTTTTGTTTGGAGAGGGAAGGGTGAATGCACTGCATGTTTTTTGCAACCTGTTCCTTTTTGCAGTGCTTGCTGATTTAAAAAAATATACATCCACCAATAGTGTGTATAGACTAGGGCAACATAGCTCAGGAGGTAAGAGCAATTGTCTGGCAGTCGGAGGGTTGCCGGTTCAAACCCCACCCTGGGCGTGTCGAAGTGTCCTTGAGCAAGACACCTAACCCCTAACTGCTCTGGCGAATGAGAGGCATCAATTGTAAAGCGCTTTGGATAAAAGCGCTATATAAATGCAGTCCATTTACCATTTACCAGACTGGGGCATTGCATAGATATTCTGTAATAAGTCAAATACATCAAATATATCCTGATATCCTCAATCTTCGCATATTTGTCACATTGAATTGTTTTAGATTTTTAGACAAAATGTAAGATTAGACAAAGGGAACCTGAGGAAATTATTATTTCATTTATTTAATGAAAAAAGTTATCAAACTCTAAGAGGGCAATTACTTTTTAGCATGGGTGATATGGGTGTGTGATCACTTCTTCATTAAATAAATGAAATAATAATTTAAGAAATTTGTTTTGTGTTTACTCAAGTTCCCTATGTCTAATATTACATTTTATCTATTCACAGAAAAGCAAACGGCCCATTTTAGCGACTGTAAAACCACAGGTCAATGGTAGAGAAGGTCAAATAGATAATGAATTATGTATGAGTGGTAAAGCAAACACACACCATACACTGTTTACCTCAAACTTCTATGTCTTTAACCCTTTGAAGGGCAGTAGTGTTTTCTAGAATGTTTTCTCAAAATTAAGAGTCAGCCTTCTAGAACTCTACTGTTTTGAATCACTAGCAGTGATTGTTACATCACAATTTAGAATGTTCAGTTAAGAACATTCCAATGACATAATTGTGATCTTACGCCTTAAAGGGTTTTAGAAAACAGCTGCAGTTGCATTGTGAAAGATTCCAGAATTTTCCGCATCTCAGACAGACAGGTCAGACGGACATATTGATGTGATGTCATGTTGATGCGATGCAGCAGTTTAGTCTGGGGACACGGAGGCCACGCAGCACCAGCGCTTGCGTCCCGGACTCTGGGTCTCGGTTACAGGGGCGGGTTGGGTGAAGGGTAATCCGTTTCGACATCGCCGGCTCAAAAGCTGCTGGCCCAGAATGCCCCCCCGGCCCTTCGGAAACAGCAGGCTAGCCGCTCGATGCCAGCCAGACACAGTGCATGCTGGGATGGGTGCTTTTGTAAGGGCGTGTACAGTGGGGTGGGCTCCGCCATCACTCTGACCTCATTTTCCTTCTTCTGGGACTCTGTCTCCTTTTGCTCTGTGTGTGTGTGTGTGTGTGTGTGTGTGTGTGTGTGTGTCTCTTTAATCTTGCTTCTATTTTCAGGCTAATGTTCTCCCCACTTAAAAAGCAGACATGTCAGTAATTGTATCCATGGTTTCTCTTCTCTCTTGGCCCCTCCCTCTCAGTCTCTCTCTGCTCACATCACACTGCTCACTGCTCCAGTGAAATAGAGAATCTTTGTGTGTGTGTTCGTGTGCGCATCTGTGTACGTGCATGTGCGTGTGTGTATGTTTGTGTGTGTGCGTTTGTGTGTGCATGTGTGTGTGTGTGTGCGTGCGTGTGTGTGTGTGCGCATCCGTGTGTGTGCAAGTGTGTGTGCATGTTTGTGTGTGTGTGTGTGTATGTGTGTGCATATGTATGTGTGTGTGTGTGTGCCTACAGCTGAAATGGCTCTGCACTCACTGAAATGCACTAACACCACTGCTGTTTAACAACAATAATCCTCCTTTGCTCCAGGGCTGGGGCACCTTCTTGGCGGCCATGTTTGTCTCTGGATTTTGCGCCAACTTCTGCTCTTAATTAATTAATCCAATCATTTATGGGATCAAAAATCCTAATTGCATTTCTTAATAAGGTCATGAATGGCCACTAAAAACTGTTCTTGTGTCCCCTACACAACACATTTTTTTTGTGGTCTAACCGACAAGTGAACCGGAGAACAAAGCTTATGAACTAATTGGGTAACCTACGGTAACCAAAGTCTGCGTAAACACACTGGCCCCAGTAGAGTTCCCCATCCCTGCAGTGCTCTACAGGAATGACCATGATCTCCATTCCCTTCAGAGAATGACGCATCTTCTCCCAAATTCCCCCTTTGAATTTCTGTCCGTGATGAAATAACTGTTGCCCCAGACTGAACTGTGCTCTGTTTCTCTGCTAGCTTTCCACTGAGGTTCCTTTCCTTGGCATGTACTGTGTGCGCATGTCTGCTTGTGTGTGTGCGCGCGAGTGTGTTTGCAGGTGTACTGTACCTGAGAGAAACTCTAGAGCATCCAAACAGCAGCCTGTGTTATATCGTACTGCTCTTAAGCAGTTATATCTTATACGCTGAAGCATTAACACTATGAGGAGCAGACCTGGGTCAAATACATATTTTTGTTTTGGATTCAAATACTTGTCTGTGCTCTATTGATCTTGCCTGGTGTAACTGAGCCTGCCAATATTGACCAGAAGGCAGCGTTTGCACTTTTTGGGGGTATTTTATTGATTCCGTTGCACCAGGCATGATCAGTAAAGTGTAGAAAAGTATTTGAATCCAAAACCAAAAATACGTATTTGACCCAGGTCTGGTAGGGAAGGGAGACTCCTTGTGGGTGAAAGTGAAGGCAGCTGAGTATTATGCAATATGTCGAGATGCTTGTGTAATTCGCACTCAAACCAAAACAAAGACCGGCAAGCAGAATGCACTGCCTGGTGGGACATGGGGAGGGTGCGACACTGTTTCCTTCAAGCCGATTGGCTGCTGCGAGGGGAGGGGGGGTGGCACACTGGTCACTGATTGGCTGTTACTTATTAACCTGGCCTACTTTTGGCTCAGGCTGACATACAGTGAGCCTCGTGATCAGCAGTGTCCAAACGGCTAATGTCCCCCTCTCTCTGGCCTCATGCAGGCGGAGCTGTCCCACCCTGAGGGGACCGTGGAGCAGGCCGGAGACGCGGGACAGTAGGTGAGAGTGGGGGGAAATAAAACGGGGGGGGGGGAGAGCTAGGAAAGGGGGGGTAGATCTTGTTAGGTTACCGTTGTTTCTGTAACTGGTTGCCTTGCTTTGTTGGCGCAATCTGTTCATCGTGCCCGTGAAAGCTCCATTGTAGAACCTCTCACTCATTCCTGGCCTTTCCTCTCAAATTCAAATTCAAACTGCCACTCCTCTCACAAGGAGGAAGAGCAGACATAGATTACGAGCATTTATACATGAGAAATGAGTGGCTAAGGAGATAAGGAGAAAGGGTGAGGGTGAGGGACAGAGAGATGGATGGAAAGTGGGATGCGGGGGTGGGTGGGGGGGGTTGCCATAGTGTTGGTTGCCATAGGAAAAAACATTTCATATTTCATCCCAATTTATTGCAACAGTTTTAAAAAAATCTATTTTTAAATATATTTTCCCAGATGAATTAGTGTTGGACCTTCCTCTGCCAGAAAACACATTATTTTCTGGCAAAATTCATGATTTTAATGTGCTGGTATTCCTCACCCATGTTAATACTTTTATTGCACCATAAAAACATCCAGGGAACAGATTAACACAGTACTTTGTACAGCAGATGCATGTGACTGCACCAGAAAGGGATTTTCTCAAGTCAAGCACTGATGATCCCCCCTCTCCCCCTGCCTCTCTCTCTCTCTCTCTCTCTCTCTCTCTCTCTCTCTCTTTTTGCTTTCAGGGGGATTAATCCATTGTCCAGGGACCAGCAGCGACCCCCCAGCCCCCCCCCCCCATGTTGCTGCAAGAAGGAGTGCCCATGGCAGCAGCTCGACCCGACTGCCCCCGCCCAATCTGATCACCTGATCCCCCGTGCCTCTCCCCCCATAACCAACACAACATGGAGCCTCAGGCAGACCTCCTGGCTGCTGTCGTTTATGGCTTTATGGAAACTAAATTTGTGAAGGACTCTCCCTCCGATCACAACACGCCCAGCCCCCCCCCCCCCATGATGTGCCCACGTGTTCATTCTTCTAAACCCCCCTGCCCCCCCCCCCCCCCCCCCCCCCCCAACCACATGGGGGATGTGAGCCTCACCACTGACCCATCTGCCCCCAACACCCAAAAAAACAAAGCCCCTCTCCCGAACAGGAGGGTGTTCGTTCGCGGTCCCTGAGCACTGACCACAGCCATCCGGTCCGAGAGACGTACACACACACACACACACACACACACACACACACACCAGATAACCAGTCCGTGTAACTCTTGTCGTCTTAGAAGTGCAGAAGTGTAAGACTTAACCGGTAGTGTGCACGCTAATGAATAATATGAATAATGTAACACCTGTACTAATGCAGTAACGTTTGTTGTTCCTCATATTAGTCTGCTTTACAAGGTTTATTGAACAAGGCCTGTGTTATCTAACAGTCTGATATCTAACATTGCCCCCCCGCCAAACCCAACCCGCAAATACAACCCCCCCCCGGCCCCCAACCCAAGCAGTGTACGTGGATCCCCAGGTCAGGGAAGTTAAGGGGTATAAAAAGCCCCCGTTAATTCACTTGTCCGTGTTTTTCGACGACCCAGACCCCCGAGAGACTGCAAGTCCTCAAACCCGGGGTAGGTAGACCTGGATCCCACCAGCTGGAGCCCTGCTGCCCAGCCACCAGTGTCCAGAGAAAGGGGACGACCACCCATGTAGCCGGGATCACAACCCCACTTACCTTAGTTTTTATAAGCCAATGGGAAACGGGTAATAGAATTATAAGCCAATGGGAAACGGCTAATAGAAAAGCAGGCGTAAGATCTGACTACGGCCAATGATAATCGAGCTGTCAGGGCAGGCGCGCTCATCCCAGTGGTGGGTGGGGACGCCCGTTGGCGCCAAGGATTCCCTCGCCTAACGCAGCGTCTCCCGCGTCGTCGATCAGCCACGCCCCCTCCCATCCCCATCGTCTCGGCCCCGCCTCCAACCTGTCAATCAGCGCCCAACCTTCCGCCCAGCCGTGTTTCCGCTTGAAGCGGCTAGAGCAGGTCTTTCGAAGTACAGCAGTGTTATCTCTTTGAAGCCAATGGAAACAGAAGACTGCATGTTGCCTTATCAGCAATTGTATGTTTGTACTCTCACAGACACACAGACACACAGACACACAGACACAGACACACAGACACACAGACACAGACACACAGACACAGACACAGACATGCACGCACACGCACACACACGCACACGCACACACACACATACACAAATGCAGGCGCGTGCACACAAACACACTCGCCCACACAGGTGCGTGCACACACACAGACACACAAACACCCCCACACACACGCAAACAAACTCAGACCTACACTCACATTCATATTAAACATGCGCGCACACACATATGTATTCACAACATTTATAAGTTGGCATCAAAGCAGACAGCTGATTTTATAAACTGTAAAATTAAAAATAAAGACAATTTTGTTGAAAGCCAAACCCAGATTTGTGTTTGTTGACTGTCGCCCCATGCTATTCCCTCTCTGATGATTGTACAGTGATTTATAGTACTAATGTATAGTACTTTATATATATATATATATATATATATACATATATATATATATATATATATATATATATATATATATATATATATATATATATTTAAATTACTATGAATTAATTTTCAAAAACTTATCCATATGACAGGCAGAGCTAAAATCCTATTATATTGCAAATCTCATGCCTTCTGGGTCAATGTCTTTTTTTTCTTCCATTTGAAAAGATATATTTGAGCACAAGAAATTATAAAGGGCCTTGCTCCCCATGAAAACCACGGTGGAAAACATTTTTAAGAAAACATGAGACACTCAAGATGAAAAACCATTGGAAAAATGATGAAATACATGTCAAAAAGAAGTTTTTAAAAAAAAAGCAAAGATCATAAATATGCTTCTTTTTTACTCAGATGGATGAGATAAAGGTTTATGCAATAACCACAATGAAATAGAATAATGAAAATGCATTTGAAGACATATATGATGAAAATACAATTTCATATGAAAAAAACAGCTAAAGACATGAGTACATCTGTGACAGTGATAGTACCAAAACAATCCATTTCAGATTTTTCTATTCAGAAGGCTAAGAAATCACGTATATTCAACAACGACTGTGACAAAATTAATAAATTGCTTGAGGACACTTATCACAAAAAATAAGAATTAATTCTGAAAAAAGCCAAATACATAGACTATAAGCTATCAGAAAGATTTTATTTGTGATTTTTCTGTACAGTTTAATGTGAATTTTGTGAAAATTTGTTTTCAAGGGAAAACCTGCAAAACACAAAAAAGAGCATAGCCATTACTTGAAAACATGAGGAAATTTTTTTAAATCTAAATATGTAATTTTGTTATTCAGACAGATGGAAAATCAACAACCGTGGTGAAATAACTTAATAATAATAGTTGTGACAACATTTACAATGAAAAATTGGTAACATTAGAAAACGAGCAAAGCACATTATAGTCTTATGTTCAAACAAGAACGCAGTTTTGTTTTATCACCACACACAGTGAAATAAATGATTAAATTTGTATAGGACATTTTTGTAAAAATTTTATTTCAGTGAAAAATCAGCAAAATACAAAAGAGTGAAAATCACAAACAATTTCATTAGACTGTATATAGTATTATGTCCAAAATGTGTGAAAAATACAAAAAATTATGAATACGTCATGTTTTAGTTCAGACAAAAAGAAAATCTAATCTATTCAATGCCCACAGTGATATAAATGAATAATAATGTGTTGGAAAATATATATGATCAAAAAATGGTTTAATTTGAAAATCGGGAAAGTTTCACAAGAATATATAGTCTTATGTCCAAACTGTGAGAAAAATGCAAAAAAATAAGTATGTAATTTATTTATTCAGACAAATAGGAAATCAAATTTTCAACACCCATAGTAGAATAAATGAATAATAATGTGTTAAAAAAATATATGAACAAAAATTGGTTTCATTGGAAAATTGCAAATTTCATAAGACTATAGTCTTATGTCCAAAATATGAGAAAAAAGTAAGAAATTATACATAATTATACATTTTAATTCAGAAATTATACATTTAATTCAGAAAATGGCAAAATACAAAAGACTATATATAGTAATATAATATAATATAAAATAATATAATAAGGGTCAAAAGTGGCACAAATTTAAAAATGCCTTTTTTTGGAATGGATGGATTATAAACAATGTTTGTTTTTAAGCTGTGGTGAAATAAATGTATTATAATGTGTTTGAAGAATTTTATGATCGATAAATTGTTTTCCTGGAAAATGGCAAAATACATAAGACTATAGTCTTATGTCCAAAAAAGGTCAAAAGTGGTGCCAATTCCAAAATGCCTTTTTATGGTATGGATGGACAGGAAATCATGGTTGTTTAACAGCTGTGGCAAAATAAATGCGTTATAATGTTTTTGAAGAATTTTATGATCGATAAATTGTTTTCCTAGAAAATGGCAAAATACATAAGACTATAGTCTTATGTCCAAAAAAGGTCAAAAGTGGCACAAATTTAAAAAAGCCTTTTTTTGTTGTATGGATGGATCACAAATCATGTTAGTTTCAAAGCTGTGGTGAAATAAATGCATTATAATGTGTTTGAAGAATTTTATGATCAATAAAGTGTTTCATATAAAAATTCAAAAATGCCTATTTTATAGTACCGATGGATTGGAAATCATATTTATAATGCAGCTGTGGTGAAATAAATGAATTATAACGTGTTTTATGAATTTTACAATCAATAAAGTATTTTCATGGAAAATGGCAAAATACATAAGACTATAGTCTTATGTCCAAATGAGGTCAAAAGTGGCACCTATTCACAAATGCCTATTTTTTGGTACTGGTAAAATGGAAATCATATTTAGAATACACCTGTGGTGAAATCAATGAATTATAATGTGTTTTAAGAATTTTACGATCAATAAAGTATTTTCATGGAAAATGGCAAAATACATAAGACTATAGTCTTATGTCCAAATGAGGTCAAAAGCGGCACCTATTCACAAATGCCTATTTTTTGGTACTGGTAAAATGGAAATCATATTTATAATACACCTGTGGTGAAATAAATGAATTATAATGTCTTTTAAGACTTTTATGATCAATAAAGTGTTTCATATAAAAATTAAAAAATGCCCATTTTATGGTACCGATGGATTGGAAATCATATTTATAATGCAGCTGTGGTGAAATAAATGAATTATAATGTGTTTTAAGAATTTTACGATCAATAAAGTATTTTCATGGAAAATGGCAAAATACATAAGACTATAGTCTTATGTCCAAATGAGGTCAAAAGTGGCACCTATTCACAAATGCCTATTTTTTGGTACTGGTAAAATGGAAATCATATTTATAATACACCTGTGGTGAAATAAAAGAATTATAATGTGTTTTAAGAATTTTACGATCAATAAAGTATTTTCATGGAAAATGGCAAAATACGTAAGACTATAGTCTTATGTCCAAATGAGGTCAAAAGTGGCACCTATTCACAAATGCCTATTTTTTGATAGTGATGGATTGGAAATCATATTTATAATACACCTGTGGTGAAATAAATGAATTATAATGTCTTTTAAGACTTTTATGATCAATAAAGTGTTTCATATAAAAATTAAAAAATGCCTATTTTATGGTACCGATGGATTGGAAATAATATTTATAATGCAGCTGTGGTGAAATAAATGAATTATAATGTGTTTTAAGAATTTTACGATCAATAAAGTATTTTCATGGAAAATGGCAAAATACATAAGACTATAGTCTTATGTCCAAATGAGGTCAAAAGTGGCACCTATTCACAAATGCCTATTTTTTGGTACTGGTAAAATGGAAATCATATTTATAATACACCTGTGGTGAAATAAAAGAATTATAATGTGTTTTAAGAATTTTACGATCAATAAAGTATTTTCATGGAAAATGGCAAAATACGTAAGACTATAGTCTTATGTCCAAATGAGGTCAAAAGTGGCACCTATTCACAAATGCCTATTTTTTGATAGTGATGGATTGGAAATCATATTTATAATACACCTGTGGTGAAATAAATGAATTATAATGTCTTTTAAGACTTTTATGATCAATAAAGTGTTTCATATAAAAATTCAAAAATGCCTATTTTATGGTACCGATGGATTGGAAATAATATTTATAATGCAGCTGTGGTGAAATAAATGAATTATAATGTGTTTTAAGAATTTTACGATCAATAAAGTATTTTCATGGAAAATGGCAAAATACATAAGACTATAGTCTTATGTCCCAATGAGGTCAAAAGTGGCACCTATTCACAAATGCCTATTTTTTGGTACTGGTAAAATGGAAATCATATTTATAATACACCTGTGGTGAAATAAATGAATTATAATGTGTTTTAAGAATTTTACGATCAATAAAGTATTTTCATGGAAAATGGCAAAATACATAAGACTATAGTCTTATGTCCAAATGAGGTCAAAAGTGGCACCTATTCACAAATGCCTATTTTTTGGTACTGGTAAAATGGAAATCATATTTATAATACACCTGTGGTGAAATAAATAAATTATAATGTGTTTTATGAATTTTATGATCAATAAAGTATTTTCATGGAAAATGGCAAAATACAAAAGACTATAGTCTTATGTCCAAATGAGGTCAAAAGCGGCACCTATTCACAAATGCCTATTTTTTGGTACTGGTAAAATGGAAATCATATTTATAATACACCTGTGGTGAAATAAATGAATTATAATGTGTTTTAAGACTTTTATGATCAATAAAGTGTTTCATATAAAAATTCAAAAATGCCTATTTTATGGTACCGATGGATTGGAAATCATATTTATAATGCAGCTGTGGTGAAATAAATGAATTATAATGTGTTTTAAGAATTTTACGATCAATAAAGTATTTTCATGGAAAATGGCAAAATACATAAGACTATAGTCTTATGTCCAAATGAGGTCAAAAGTGGCACCTATTCACAAATGCCTATTTTTTGATAGTGATGGATTGGAAATCATATTTATAATACACCTGTGGTGAAATAAATGAATTATAATGTGTTTTAAGAATTTTACGATCAATAAAGTATTTTCATGGAAAATGGCAAAATACATAAGACTATAGTCTTATGTCCAAATGAGGTCAAAAGTGGCACCTATTCACAAATGCCTATTTTTTGGTACTGGTAAAATGGAAATCATATTTATAATACACCTGTGGTGAAATAAATAAATTATAATGTGTTTTATGAATTTTATGATCAATAAAGTATTTTCATGGAAAATGGCAAAATACAAAAGACTATAGTCTTATGTCCAAATGAGGTCAAAAGCGGCACCTATTCACAAATGCCTATTTTATGGTACTGGTAAAATGGAAATCATATTTATAATACACCTGTGGTGAAATAAAAGAATTATAATGTGTTTTATGAATTTTACGATCAATAAAGTATTTTCATGGAAAATGGCAAAATACGTAAGACTATAGTCTTATGTCCAAATGAGGTCAAAAGTGGCACCTATTCACAAATGCCTATTTTTTGATAGTGATGGATTGGAAATCATATTTATAATACACCTGTGGTGAAATAAATGAATTATAATGTCTTTTAAGACTTTTATGATCAATAAAGTGTTTCATATAAAAATTCAAAAATGCCTATTTTATGGTACCGATGGATTGGAAATAATATTTATAATGCAGCTGTGGTGAAATAAATGAATTATAATGTGTTTTAAGAATTTTACGATCAATAAAGTATTTTCATGGAAAATGGCAAAATACATGACTATAGTCTTATGTCCAAATGAGGTCAAAAGTGGCACCTATTCACAAATGCCTATTTTTTGGTACTGGTAAAATGGAAATCATATTTATAATACACCTTTGGTGAAATCAATGAATTATAATGTGTTTTAAGACTTTTATGATCAATAAAGTGTTTTATATAAAAATTCAAAATGCCTTTCTTTGGTACAGATGGATGGAAAATCACGATTATAATGTAGCTGTGGTGAAATAAATTCATTATAATGTGTTTGAAGATTTTTATGATCGATAAATTGTTTTCCTGGAAAATGGCAAAATACATATGACTATAGTCTTATGTCCAATAAAGGTCAAAAGTGGTGCCAATTCCAAAATACCTTTTGGTGGTATGGGTGGGCAGGAAATTATGTTTGTATTACAGCTGTGGTGAAATAAATGCATTATAATGTTTTTGAACAATTTCATGATCAATAAATTGTATTCCAGGAAAACACTTTATTGATCATAAAATTTGTCAAATGCATTATAATGCATTTATTTTGCCGCAGCTGTAATACAAACGTGATTCACATGGTTTTATAGTCTAAAATCATGTAGCCCAGCGTCAAAAGATGAAGGTTCGGCTCCCCGGCTAACTATAACAGAATAACAGAAATGTTATTAATGTGCATTGACCCTGTCCAATAAACACAATTCAAGTTCATTTGTCCTGCTTCTTGGGGATTTAATATAACTTCTTTCTACACAACAGGCACGTACACAGTGATGTGCAAGATTTATGAATGCGGTAAGATTACACACTTTTTTTTCCTGTAGGGGAAATGTGGAAACACAAGTCTGAAATCTGTCACATTTTTTTCTTCTTCAAAACGTCCAAGAGGCTGTTCTGCGCAGTTTCGCTGTGTACAATTCGGTCTTCGATCTCTCAGTCGGTTTCGCATTGTTCAGTTCCAGCTGCAAATAAAAGGCAAACCCCTCATAAGCGGGAGTCAGCACTGAGGAATGCACCCAAGCCGGTCCCAAGGACGGAGTGTAGCACAGTGGATAAGGAACTGGGCTTGTAACCGAAAGGTCGCAGGTTCGATTCCCGGGTAAGGACACTGCCGTTGTACCCTTGAGCAAGGTACTTTACCTGCGTTGCTTCAGTATATATCCAGCTGTATAAATGGATACAATGTAAAATGCTGTGTAAAAAGTTGTGTAAGTCGCTCTGGATAAGAGCGTCTGCTAAATGCCTGTAATGTAATGTAATGTAAAAGCGCTTGGCACGGATGACACTGCAAAACAAGCTGGAAGAGCAGCACCACAACCAATCATTACATTACTTAAACCTGCAGTAGCAGCGGCCAACACCAGGGGGCGGAGTTGGAAAAATACAGCTTTGGCAGAGCATCACAGAGTTCATTGTGCGACTGGTCTGTTTTTTTGTTTTCCCACAAGCTTGGCGCTACACACAGAAGGGAAGCTGTCCTAAAAATATTTACGGCTTGTTTGTGTGTGTATGTGCGTGTGTTTGTGTGTGTGTGTGTGTGAGAGAGAGAGAGAGAGGGAGGGAGAGAGAGAATACACTTTTAAAGTTAAAAGTTAACTTTAAAAAAAACGTTAAAAAGTTAAAAGTAAAAATTGTTTGCTGTACTGACATTTTTGTGCAATGCGTTTGATGGTTTTGGTGCCTGCATAAAGGAAGTCATACTCCATTCATTAAACGAGTTGTAGACACACACACACACACACAAAAAAACATTTATTTATAGACCCAAGGACCCCATTGTGGTAGATACAGATAAACACAGTAAAGCTGTGTTTGGAAACAGAGAACGAGTGAATATTTTCTTTTGAAGAAGTATCTGTTGCACAGACAGTGTTTGCTGGGGAAGTATCTGTTACACAGGCATGTGTTCATTGTTATAAACCATGTTTATTTACATCCTCACAATGAGATATTATGTCCAAGCCCCATGGATATGTCATGCCCTGATGGGACAGTGAAACAGCCTTCCCGACAAAGCAATGTCTCATTCCCCCAAAAAAAATAAAATAAATAAATAAATAAATAAATAAATAACCTGTGCCAAAGGCACATCACGGCACTGCCGCACCCCGGAGTCTTCGGACGTCAAGATACCCTTCAAGTGTTTCAGTTTCTCAGGCACGCCTGGTCTCTGCCATCAAATATTAATCATCAGCGCACACTGCTTTCAGACTTCAGAAACATGCACTAATTCCAAAACTTAAAGGTAATTTTGGATTCAATTTTTTTTTGTTAACACTGCACAATATTTTAAGTTCTTTTTTAAAAAAATTTTCTTGCACTCAAAATATATATGTGCATGCAAAATATATTCAGAAATGCTGCAACATAGTGAGCTCCAGTATGTTTAGGATAAAGTAATTTTTGATTGATTTGGCTCTGTACCCCACAAAAGACTCATAAGCAAACAATTCACAATGTTATTAAAGTGTACATTCTCAGCTTTTACATGGTGAAATACTTTGGTTTCACCATGTAGAAATTACAGCACTTTTTACACATAGCTCCCCCATTTCAGAGCAATGTCCGGGAAATATTAATGTTACATAAATGATAATAGTCATGTTTAATACTTTGTCGGATTGCAAGAAATGACTGCTTGAAGTCTGTGACCCATAGACATCACCAGGTACTGCATCTGCATCTTCTCTGGTGATGCTCTGCCAGGCCTGTACTGCAGCCATCTTCAGCTCCTGCTGGTTTGGGGGGCTAGTTTCCTTAGGTTTTAAGTTGCTTTACGTTTTCTCTTCAGCATGACTTTGGGATTCATTCAGATGCTGCTATCAGCAGTTAGATCATCAATGAAGACATGTGACCAGTACCTCCGGCAGCCATATAGATGTCAAAATGGCTTCCTCGACTTTCATTGGCACCTCTCCGGTCCTCATGTTGACAAAAGCCAAACATAGACAGCAAAGCCAATCAAAAGACTAGAATGAAGACTAGAAACTGAAAGCTCTCTTATACAGAAGCAATTGAGCATACTTGACTAATCAAAAACACACGTGAAGCCATTTGCCATGTATGAAAAGTGCTGTGATTTATACACGGTAAAACCAAACAGTATAAAAATACACTTGAATAAAAGTAGAGAATTAATCACATGCGAATTGTTTGATTATAAATATTAAATTGTGGAGTGTAGAGCCAAATCAAGAAAAAAATGTCCCAAACATTATGGAGCTAACGTTTAATAAGACCAATTAATACATCTCTATAAACAGTTTGGTTATATTTTGGAATTTCAATAAATCAATCAGTCCATCAACGTTGGCAAACACAATTAAATGAATCATACAAAAATTGCTATCTTTCTAACATACACATAGAGCAATTGAACACAAAAAATGTAAACATTGTAAAGCAAAAAAGGTTAAATGATTTCAATGCAATCTAAGATGAACATTATGTCTTTAAGTCTAAAACTAGTTTGCTCGGTCTATAAAACTCTTTAAGTACATAGCATTCTTTGAATAATATGCAGTAAAGCACATAGACAGCAGAGTTTTTTCCCGTTGCCTCATGTGCTTGCTATTTGGGATTCCAGACCTTTTGCTCTTTTCTGGTACTCTGTCAAGCATGTTTGTCACAGATTTCTGTGAAAAGGACTATACAAATAAAGTGTATCTGCTTTGATTCGATTCAAAGCTAAACTATTATACAATGGCGACATGTTTTTTTTAATGGAATTTATTCACAAGTATTTCTTTTTCCCTTTGTCACGGGAAGCGACAGAGTGCAGGTGTTGATATCACGTAAGTATCACAATTTAAAAGAATGAAATGACTAGCGATCGGTAGCACGTACCAGAAATGCTTGGATGACCTCGGCTGTTGCTAGGCTGGGTTTTTTTTTTGGGTCTGGGTAGTCAGGGAATGCTGCTATGGTGATTATCTCAACATTTCGACATTCCAGCACAGGGAGGAGACGGAATGAGACAAAAAATATTCCCTTCCTGCGTCCCAGGCCCCGTCAAGTCCCTCAGCTCTGCCTTCTAGTGCTTTCCCACCGAAACCAGACAGGAGAGAGCTATGCGCGCGCACACACACACACACATGCGCACACACACACACACACACGAGCGCGTACGCACACACACACACACACGAGCGCGCACGCACACACGCACACACGCGCACACGCGCACACGCACACACACACACACACACACACGAGCGCGCACGCACACACACACACACACGAGCGCGCACGCACACACGCACACACACACACACAGCACAAGTTACTCACTCATTCACTCGTTACTTATTTTTGATTGGCAGATTCCCTAATACAAAGTGATGTATGCAGGCCATGCTGTCCTTCTATACAACGGGATGTTAATAGTGAAAACTCCAGTGAAACACCTGGGAATTGAACCTGCAACCTCTGGTTCGCAAAGCCCAGCCTATTACAGTAACTACTAATCTACAATGTTGCATTTGAATGTGTCTTTTTTTTGCTCCAATTTCTTTAAAAGATATCTGTCTTTCTTTTCCTAGTTGTGAACTGATGACTATAAGGTCTGCTTATGTTTACCATGGTAACCTCAAGCTGACAAACACCCTATTAAACAATCTTGCAACCTGTTGACTCACACATTTGAAAACAAAGCAGAGGGAATTATATGATTTGCTATTCTGTAAGCAAGGTTACAGGGGAAAAAAGGCTAAAAAAGACCAAAGAATCATCTGTAGCACACCTGTTCAGAACCAGAGGAACCAGTTCAGCATGCCCCTCCCCAGTGGGCGGGGTCCTGCAGGCGGATGCCATTCCTGGCACACCCCCCACCCCCCACCCCCCACCCCCCTCCCCCGCCCCCCCCGGGTCCCGCAGTTCTATGGGCCGAGCTGTGGGGCGTGTACTGGAAAAGCAGAGAGTCTGCCAGCCTCTATAAAAGCCTGTGCCAAACCCCTAACACACACACACACACGCGCACACACAGAGCTACTGTACACACAAAGTGCAGCCGAACAGTGCACAGGTCCGGCTCCTGCAGACATGGCTTCCTTTCTGTCCGGCTTAATGGGAGGCAAGGCTGACGAGCTTGTGGACAAGGGAGTCGACGCAGCAGGTGAGCATTTGCGGGTGGGGGGCGCTGGGGGGGGTGGAGGTGAAGAAGAGTGGTGATGGGGGGGTGCGGGCTAGTGGGGGCTGGGGGCGGTTTGGGGGCGATGGATGATTGCAGCAGGGATTGCAGCAGGGAAGGCGTTTTATTTTTTAGTGTCGTTTTAAAGAAGAAGAAAAAAGTTCTAACACTCGATTGCAGATCGACTAATTCAGTCCTGTTGTACATCACTTGTGGTAAACGTACTCTTGCGTATACATACGCGCATTATCAAATGATTGCGATGCAAAGTTTCCATAACCGTCCAACAGCACAAAAACATCCTGGAGCCTTTCCTTTTAGCGCCCCTGTGTCTCTTGGCTTCGGTCCCTGCAGTTTCTTGCGAACTCGCCGTTCTGAACAGACGTCATTTGTTTTGCTCCTCCACTCGGCCCGCCGAGGCCCACAGCGCCCCCCGTCCTTAGAGTCCGTCCCCCCTGCAGCAAAACCCGCCGTGCGGCATTCCTCCGTCAGACCCAGCAACCGGGGGATCCTGTTTATCCCTTTAAACCCGTACCTCCTCAGCAGGAGTCAGAACAAGGCCAGACTGGATTTATGCCTTTTTTCACCGTTTTTACTTTAGTACGGGAAACTGTCAAAACTGTATTTTTTGAGCTCCTGTATGTGGTTTGTCATCACATTGTAGTTTTTTTATTTATAGCCATCCATTAGAGTTTGGTGAAGCAAGGGTCTCCGCTGTCCAACCTATTATTAGTGCGTCAAATCCAACTGGCTCCTTCCTGACTAGCCTTGCTGTCCGATATGAGAGCTATATAATTAATATAAATCGTTTATGAGAGCTATATAATTAATATAAATCGTTTATGAGAGCTATATAATTAATGTTACCTATTCAATCCCTTTTCACACATATATCCTTGTTTGAATACAAATCTGACTCTGGAAATAATACATGGGAACTCAAAGGTAATATTCTGTGATTTTAAAGTTAAATAACAATACTGTAGACCTGGTCTATATTGAATATTTAATTGTCAGATGTTTCTATGTATATGTATAGCTTGCATATCCACTAGATCAGAACATATTCTCAGATCTAGACTAAATGTGCCAACACCAATATTTATTTCAGTTTTGAATTTCACACATTCTTTGGCAAGCCTACAAATATTTTGACCCAAAGCTGCAAGACTGATGTACTTCACCAGGAGAGTTACTGTTGCATTTCAAGGAATAGGTCAGAGCGATCACATGTGGTCCATTGAGTGCACTGGCTCTACACAGAGGTGAGTTTAACTACACAGGTGATCATCACCAGGTGACGAAGTCCAGAGATTCAGTTGGAAAAATTTAATGTCCTCTGGAGATCAGTTTAAAATGCTGTTCAGGGTGGCTGGTTAAATACTGGTCGGTTATTTTAAAAGGCTAATGCAACCTCTCTGGTCCTTTCAGCAACTCTAGCCAAGCAGAAGGTAAAGAGTCTCATTGGAGGAGAGTCAAACCCACAGGAGGGCAACGCAGGAGGTGGAGGTGGAGGCGTGGCTGGCAACTTGTCCTCAGGGTCCAAAGAAGGAGGAGGAGATGGAGGAATAGGAGGTCTTTTCTCATCGGGGGGCAAAGCAGCAGAAAATGAGAGCAGCGGAGGAGGAGCAGGAGGAGGAGGAGGAGATTCAGGAGGTACAGTATCTTCTCTCTCATCAAAGGGTTCATCACACTCAAAAATGCCCAACCTGCCATGCTAACATCAAGCTCTACAGTAGTGGTCTCCAACCCTGGTCCTGGAGAGCTACAGGGTCTGCTGGTGTTCATAGTGACTCTGCACTTCATGAGACAATTAGAGCAGTTGATTACACAGTTAACTCAACTCACCTGGTGTCTTGGGTCTCAATTGGGTGCTGATTTTAAGGTGAAAACAAAAACCAGCAGAACCCTGTAGCTCTCCAGGACCAGGGTTGGAGACCACTGCTCTACAGTCAGCCAAATGGCTGGGAACAGTAACCCACTGCATCGGTCCATCACTTCTGCTGACCTCCTCTCTGGAACAATTTGCATCGATCTACACAGCAAATACACCTAAAGTAGCTCCCTCCTTTTTACACATTCAGTTTGATCCCAACAGACGTAGAAGTACACTCAATCGTACTTCTGTACATTTCTTTAAAACTCCACATTCATCCAAAAAAACATGCATGAACAGGATAGTTGACAAGCTGTGTGGCTTGTTTTTTGGCATTCAGATCACAGATGTTTTTGCTTGGGGCTGTGGAGTGAAGATTGTGTTCACAGGAATCCAGGGGCGTAAACTACGAAGCAGGATTATAGGGTTAGCGAGCTAACTTAAGCTTTGACCCTGGGCTTTCCGTATCACAAAGCGGACTCATTTTCAAATGGGTGTTTATCGCCATGGTAACTTGTGCTACATGGCTAAACTGGTCCGGGTTCAGGTTATATTCAGGCTAACGGATGGAAAAAAATTTTTAAGTACCGCCCTTTGACCAATAAACTCTTTGGAAAATGGCGTCTCCATTCCTGGAGGTTTCTGTAGGAAAGTATTTTTTATAGGATGACAAAATTAATAAATAATTCATACCAACCTCACCCCATCTTATCTTGAGTGGTAATAAACAGACAGCCGGTCGAACGAAAAAGCTATCGCCGGTCTTTAGAGCACATTGTTAGGATTTCCTGTGAGAAAACTCAAAAACACAAGCACAAAAACAGAGTATGCAACAGGATCAGACAATGTTCAGTTCCCAATTCTTAATCCCCCCCCCCCATTCTTCAACACACACTCATGAGTCATTCATGAACATTCCAAAATCATCCCACAAAAAATTATTTCTAAAAATTTCTTGCCGCTATAGGCTCGTTGTTGCAGACACCGCCTCTTTAATTGGAACACACACACGCGCACGCGCACACGCACACGCACACGCACACACAGCTTGTTTAACAAAGCCTGTGATCACTTGATAGCTTGTGCTACAGGTGAAGCCTGACTGCAGCTGTTAGGTTTTGTCCAGCCAGCTAACGCAGAGAAACCCTGGGTACATTAAACTTCCTTTGTAGCATATTACCCGGGTGCAGCATAATCCTTATAATGCCATGTGGATTGGTTGATGGTAGCCACCAGTGGTTGAATACTTATCCAATAAATGTTTAGTGGATCAGCACAGTCCCTGTATCTGTGGTGACCTTACACCTATGACCTTCACGCACTGTATCTGGACTTTCAGAATCTAAGTTTCTCTGCCTTTGCAGTCAAACACATGTTGACAGAGTGCACGTTTGCAATAGCCAGGACAGGTTTACAGGAGGGATTTGCAAACGCTCCCACGTCATGCACATCACCAGGTCTGTGGTGAAGTCAGCTGAGCCTTTTGAAGCAGAAAGAGCGCGAGACTCGTCTAACCCTTTGCGCCCCGTCCCCCAGATTTCACGGACGCGCTAGCGGGCGTGGCGAACGAAATGGCTGGGAACGACGACCCCATGGACCAACTGAAGTCCATAGGGAAGGGCTTGTTCGGCTGAACCCTCCCCGAAACATCCTACCCCAACCTACCCCGCTCTGCCCCACCCCGCCCCGCCCAGCCCGAGAGCTGCACCTGCCCTGGGGGATTCCTCACTGCCCTGGCTCTGAGTGGAGGGGGACGACTATTTGGGGAGAACCTGGGCAGATGCCCTCCACAACCACTCCATCCATCTGGCCCACAATCCTGTGCAACTGTGATCTGAAGTCTATGTATATTCAAAGTTGTATTTGCCTAGGAGGCAACTGAAAATAAATGTATATTGAAATTTAAACTGACTGTTTTGAGCGTCATTCTATTGTCATCCACCCACATGAACATCATATATCTACCTACCCAGCTAGGATCTGGAGGAATCTGAATACAGGTGGGTGGAGATCTTGAGATGTTGTACAGTACGAGCTGAATGAGAGGATTTGCCCATCCAAGGGAATGTCATTTTGTCTCTCCAACTCATTTCATATCAAATTGAAGATCATATTTTATCTCTTAAGACCATATGAAAAAAAAATGTAATTTAATTTTTTAACAAAGCTAATTTGAAGTTTTTTGTCTGGTCTCAAAATAAAGCAGTAAAAAAAAAAAAAAAAAAAAAAAAAAAGAAGATTAAACACTCCCTTCGGTAAACAAAGACACTTTTTTTAGAGCAGTGAAGGAATACAGAAATAATCAGACACAATCTATTACCAACATGCCCAGGGGGTGTTACGACACAAATTACTTATAACGCACAGTTCCAACTCCAACATTAACATTAGACAGCAGTTGCAGTGGTTTTACGCAGTAAGAGCTCTCCGTAGGACCGTCTTCAACTTACTGGGTGATAAAAAGCTGTAGCGTACGTCATAATTATCTTACAGAAACTGCAAAGAAAAGGCCCTTAATTGCAGCGGTCTGTCAAAATAATTAAATGCCTCGTGTTGAATATAATCCACCACTTTTTTCGCTCAGGGAAAAGCAAGGGATTACAAAGAAATAAGAACTAGAGCAGTGCTTTTGGGACGTTAATACACGTTCAGGTTACGTTCATACCGTTTAAAGCAAGTCACATAAATCAAAATGCCTTGGTTCTGGCCAAATGCAACCAAAACTGGCATTTGAAAACATTTGGCAAGAGGCACAGCAAATAGACTGATACCCAAGACACCTCTGAAAGGGCAGTAGAAAAGGTGCAATGCCTCAGCACTTCCAGCTTCCAACATTCCAGCTGCCATTTAAGCAAACACTTAATGTGTGTGCAGTGGTACACTCACCACATAACAGAAAGGCACACAGACCATTAATTACAGCAGATTGTGGGCTACAGAGAGGTATATGGGGAATACTGGGTATTAAACACTACCTTTCTCCAGTGTAGCAACAGCACTGTGTGAATGTCCCAACGCTCTCAATGTACAACCTGCCTTACACTGAAATAACTGAAAGTTACCATCATCAGCAGTAAGACCATGTTTAAAATATGGCGAATTAGGCAGATTTTACATCCACCAAACAGACAAACACAAACACTGTAAGCTGAGGTGACAGCTTTGACATTTTCATAGCACCACAGCTCATGAAGTCTCACAACAGAATGTGGTCAGTAGCGTTCATTGTTGTTTTATTTGTATACAACAAAAAAAAAAAAGGCAATATAAATGCACCAAAGACCCCAAAGCAGTTTTCAAATCAAGGCTTACACATGGCAAAAACAAGGAAATGAGAAGGACAAAAACAAAAACAAACAAAAAAAAATCAACACTGGTTCCCAAATGAACTCCCTCTCTTCTCAGTCTTCCATAAACCCCACAGATCCAAACTAAGACGCTTTAAAATCTGTAGAAAATCAAGCCACACAAGTACAGCTTCAGAAGAAGGTGCTTCTAAGGGTGATGGACTTCCAGCTGGCCCTCAGTCAGCACATAAATCTGAAAGAAGTGCAGTGCGGAAAGACTCGGGAAGAGGAGAGCCGGCGGGCGTGCACCGAGTACAAAACGAAGCACGTTCGGGAGCGCGTTCGTAGCAGACTACGGGATAAAAACGAGAACCGACTGGTTTATAATACAGCCCGAAGTCCGAATTCAGGTTGCGGTGCTAAGTGCTTTGTGTTGCTCAAAACCCTAACAATTCCACTAAACCAAAAAAAAAAAAAATGTAATGAATGGAAAAGGGCTAACGGAGAACGGGAGAACAGTTCTATTAGAACGCAGTGGTGGCATACAGTTTTAGAGACTCTATTTTGTACCACATACATACAGGACTGCGTCAGCACTAAGCTCTCGCAGCGCCCCAAAACTACGCTTCACTGCGTTAACACTCAACACTACACCACAGGTGTAACAGAACACAACCCGAGCGGTCTTCGAACAGAAAAAAAAAAAAAGAGCGGGAAAAACGCGGGCAGCTTTATTCGCGGCGTTGGGGCAGGAGCGAGAGACGACGACAAAGCCGCGGTCAACCGCGGGTCGGTTTGTCAGTTGTTTTTGGCGTTGGTTGGCAGTGAAACCCGTTACAGGCCGACAGAGACAGCGATGGAGACGGAGAGGAAGGCGAAAAGAAGGCAGCGGACTGGGGGAGCAGGGGGCTCGTAACTGAGCCGCGGCCCGGGATAGCCCAAGGGCAGACTACGAACAAAAGCACTTCTCACCCGGCGGAACAGAGATGCAGGAGAGAGGAATGGTCTGCTGGTTACGCGGCGCACAAGGGAAGCGTATGGTACATAAGCTGTAAACGCTGGATATGATATAGGGGCTGGACTGGGGTGGGAGCTGGGATGGGAGAGGACAGTCCTGGGTCTCCACAGGGGAACAGACGGACGAACAGACAGACGGACAGAGACGCGCAGACTGGGGGGGGGGGGGGGGCATGGGATGGGAGAGGACAGTCCTGGGTCTCCACAGCGGGACAGACGGACAGACAGACAGACACAGACGCGCAGACGGGGGGGGGGGGGGGGGGGGGGGGCATGGGATGGGGGAGGACAGTCCTGGGTCTCCACAGGGGGACAGACGGACACAGACGCACAGACTGAGGGGGGGGACGGGGGGGCGAGGCGAGGCCTCTATGTGAAGGTCAGCCCCGCCTCGTTGTACACCTTGAAGACCTTCTCGATGGCGTTGACGTAGGCTGCGGTCCTCAGGTCCAGGCCCAGGTTGTACTTGTTGGCCGTGCGCATGATTTGCTGTGGACACACAAGGCACAGTTTCAAAATGGAGCCCCAAACCGGGCTTTTCACGAGCACAGCTACTTCCTAAAAAAAACGGCTGAAAGAGTAGATCGGTCAATTCCTTTATTCTGGTCTGCAGCCGACGGGCTGGCATCCCGATCCCAGGAGCAGCACTTAAATGCTGATTTTCTAAAGCTGAGTAACATGGGAAAGTGCTCATCTGCATTCATTTAAGACTAATAACTTATGTAATTATGCCTTTACGGCTTTGAACACAACGGTGTCCAGAGGCACTTCAGCCACTCCAGAACTGGGTTTTCCAAGCTGAGGCCAAAGGATCAGCAAGCCAATGAAGCATCAATCAATATATGGTGTATATTAATATAAAAAAACAATTTTTTAAAGTTTTTAGGAACAGTCACTTACAGTTTTAAATAATAACAACAATACAATTATGAGTATTATTATTATTATTATTATTATTATTATTATTTTAAAAGATGGGGGGTTTGGCTGTGAGCATTGTCAGAGCTCCAGAGGGGAATAGGGGCAGGTGAAGGAGACTCACATGGGTGGGGTGAGCCATGTTTAAATTCAGCTGAAACAGAGTCGCCCGACTCCAGTTACCTGCACCACCCTTTCTCACGCAACACAGATGCTGCACAGAGAGGTGTGTCTAACAAACAGTCAGCTGCGCACAGAGAGGCGTGTGTGTGTCTGCGTGTGAGTGCATGTGTGTAGAGGTGAGGGAGGATATGAACATGCACACAATGTCAGGGAAGTGGGGGGTTGTAAGAAAATGCTGTACTCCCTCATGCTCCATTTAAAACAATTAATTTTTGCCCATATCATATGCACCAAATAAATCCAATGTACTTGGGCTGCAAATTTGCCTTAACATTTTTTAAAGCCAAAATACCAACAAATTAATTTGGCTACTCCCTTTTTTCTTTTTTTTTTTTTTTTAAATAAAGAGTTTTCCTTCCTGCCCTGCTCCGTGCAGGTCAACAGGGGCCCTTCAACATGAATTCAAAAACTTGGAGGGAAGTCAAACAAAAAACTTTTAATGGGCTTTCCACTGGCCTAAGACACGAGCAACAGGATGTGATGTCAGAGCTGCAGCTTTAGAGGCTAGAAACACAGGGACACTCACCCTCGCTGATCTCTCCATGGTGTAGGCGAGGCCGGAGTGCACTATATCCTTCTCAGAAGCACCCTGGGAGCAGAGAGAGATGGCACTCATTACAAACCCCACACAGACACACACAGACACACACACACACAGACACACAGCAGGAAAAAGAATGAATTCAAACCACCCCAGAGCTAACCGTGTTTATTCGCTCCACCATCCACTCTTCCTGAAGGCTTCTGCTCAAGTGCAAGCAGTAAAACACTGAATTGCTTGTACGCCATCGCCAAATGGGATTCCCAGTGATGGAAACCACATAGATAATTACTGGTGTCTAAAATTAAACAAAATAACGTGCCTCCCAGAAGCGCGCATAATGGGACCGTCTACCATCTGCTCCATGTTTCCCTTTTAGTTCCTGCCAGAGCTAAATGAAATGGAAAGGCAAACACTCTTTGCAGGATGGCGTTGGGCACAAAGACCCCGCACTGTGAGGGCCGGCGCTGTGAGGGCCGCTGGGATTGCCCGGGGCTCTCTCTGGCGTGAGCTCCCTCCGTGCCGCGCTCTCCCACAGCCTGAGCTCACCTGTGTCACATTACAGGCGTCCCTGCGCCGCGTCCCAAACGGTTCAAACAAGGCGACCAGCACCGCATGGAGGAGAACTGAGGAGTCAGGTCTCACTGCGAGATCATTATATTCATAAAATAAACCCTAACTTGTGAAACTGAAAAAAACTGGAGTGGTCCATTCTCTAAAGGGTAATGTATCAGCCACAGGCTCATCTCCTTTGCATTTGTGATCTCTCAAATTAGCACTGCTGTAGCCAGACTCAAACAAACAAAAAACATTAATCAATTTTCTAAAATTGCAGGCCGAGAAGACAAAGCGCAATAAAGGCTAGAATGACAAAGCAGTCGCAGTCTGTTGTTTTGAGATAAAACAAGCTGCAGTGTCACATGACACCAGTGTGGGTGAGGGTGAGGGTGAGAGTCGGGCGGGGCAGGGCGGGGCAGGGCACTCACAGCCACTCTGGCCTGGAACTCGGCAGTTGGGACGACAGGAATGGCTCCACCGTGTTTCCCAAACTTCCTCTCCAGACTCTCCTGGACCGACACTGGAGGCAAACAGCACACAGGTTATGGCACATCTTGCACACTGGTACCCTGAAATGGCACCCAACACAATTTATAGCACGTTATGATCCTAAAATGGCACCCAGGCATGCTCTAGCACTGTGGCATAAAGGTTAGGGAACTGGGTTTGCAGTTGTAAGGGTTCAAATTCAAATCCCAGGAGAGGGTAGTGCCATTGTCCCCTGGAACAAGGTACGTGACCAGAATAGTTTTGGTAAATATATCCAGCTGACTAGGAACACAAAATAATAATAATTTAAGTAGCTCTGGATAAGAGCATGTGCTCAATGCCTAAAATACAAATGTAATGTTCTCTGATAAGACATTTTTTTTACAGCTTTATTGACATCATTTCTGAAAAATGATCTGAAAAATCAATGCACAAGGAAATCACATCTTAACTGTATGCACACCATGAGGTCACCATTTCCTAGGAGGCATATTAAATGCTTTACATGAAAAATGTTTCTTCCTGGATTACGTCAGCAACCTTTCAATGCATTTTGATACATATTTTCTTGAGTTTTAGGATTAAATGGCAACACATTGGGAACAAATGTGAACCTGCCTTTAAAGTAATACCAATCGCGATTCAAATCACTCGCAGTTATAAAAAATAAAATAAAAACAGCAGCCAAAAGCTTTCAATCTGATGGTAAAATATGATGCATTATGGGTAATGGTGTCTCATTTCCTCAGCTGCCCTCAAACCTCCATTATAGCTCCCACACCCAGCAAGCACAAAGCACTTCAGACCAGATTTTGTTTTTTCTTTTTTTTCTTTTTTTTTTTTATTATTCAGAATCCGTTCCTGTGAGAATTCTAATCCCACCACCTGAGAAACTTGCGGGAACTAAATCAGGAACCAATCTACGGATGAAAATGAGTTTCAGGTCATTTTTAACAACGAATGCTGCGTTTATGCAGCAGTCGCCAAGGGAAACCAAGTAATCAGCGAAGATCAGTTCCCTCGGGGACTCAAAGACCCTTTCCATGCGCTGCACGCCTGAAATAGGGCGACCGTGTGGAGACTTCAGCAGGGTTACACTGAAGCGGCGCGGGTGTGGGCTCTGTTAGTGCTCGGGCGGGAGGCATGCTGGGAAAAAAAAAAAAAACTCTGGAGCTGACAGGCCCTCTGGACCAGCAGACAGTCAGTGCCCCAGCACAGGGTGTTGTACTTTGGAGAAGTGCCATGGGGTCTTCAGGTCCTCTACTGAATGTCTCATCAAAAGAGCACAGGGCTCAGCACCAAGGACCTAGTCAAACTCCCAGAGTAATGGGCTCGCCACGTCTGGCCATGTAATCCGAACCCACATCTGACTGGCTGCACACACCCTCGCCATTTTTATTTCTGAGGTCGTCACACCAAAAGAGAACAGAGTTCTCAACTGACCTCCGCGCTTAAATAAAGGAAGAACGTTTAAAAACTCCCAACCCTGAGATCACAGACAACCTGATTCTCAAGAGTCAGAGAGCAGGGCTCTGATGGGCCAGGGAAAGCTGCCCAAATTTGAGTGCGCCTGGCGCTCGGGACCTGGTGCTTTTAAAGCAGGGCATGCTGGGAGTGGCAGGGTTCTGCGGGGAGGGAGGCGGACCCCGGCGCGCTGATCGATTCCGCGTTAGTGCTGCTCTTATAGGCAGAGCCGGAGGAGAGTCCTCACTGGACGGGCAGCCCTGGCCACAAGCAGCCAATTAGCAGCCAGCCTCGGCCCCCCCCCCCCTTCCAGGAACATCCAGCTCACATGACTGCCAATAATGCCCTGTTTCAGAGGCCCGGAGAGGGGGGAGGGTGGAGGGGGGAGGGAGGGCGGGGGCACGTGACCAGGTCCAGAGAACAGAAATGCACAGCATGCGGGTGGATGGAGATATTTATTACACTGCAGAGCATTAGTGCCACACCCTACTGAATGAACCACTGCGGAGATGCGTACGCACACAACACACACACACACACACACACACACACACACACATACAATGCACTGTCACAACCCTCAGCCAGGTAAACCCACAGCAACAGAAACAGTGAAGACAAAATAACACCTTTATAAACAGGTTTTCATAATTAAACCAAAACGTTTGCCAATTACGATAAAAAAAGTTCAGTGGAGCTTCAGTCCAAAATGAGCAATGAGGATCTACATATTCATTTTAAAATATTTAATTTTAGAGGGAGGGGGCTAACTAGTATCGCAGTCTTAAGATCTTTGGAATTCTTTCTTACAGACACCAAAGAGAAAGACGAACAAAAATAAAAGGGAAAAGGTGCGAGCGCTCCACCTGGTGGTTGGCCCGAGTAATAGCAGACAGAAGAGACATCTGTAAACAGAACAGACTTACGCAGCAGGTGGTAGTTGGAGTCCCTCTCGTACTTGAAGGTGAGCCGGCCATAGCTGACGTGGTTCAGGTTCTTCAGCCACTCGAAGTAGGAGACCGTCACACCGCCAGCGTTCAGGTACAAGTCCTGCAGGGGACACCCGGCCAATCAAATCGCATCCAAATCAAAAGCTCCGCCCCCCACAACCCCAATACCGCCCAACCGAGAATCCAACACATGAAGGGCGACTCCATGTGAAGCGCAAACCCGCCCTTGCTTAGTAGCTAAACCACTCCATCCCATAAACCCAGGAGGTGGCCCTCCATTCTGGCTCAAAGCCCAGTGGATAGGCACTGGACAGACAGAAAGGGCCCTTCCCTGTAACCCAACCTGTGTGAGACACAGCGGAATGTGGTTTTGGGTGGGCTGGGGACGGTGTGTGCTGGCTGGGGAATGTGGGGGAGGGGGGAGTTCCGCAGTCCAGCCGGCCTACTGTTTATCAGCCCCCAACCTGCACGTTAACCTCCCCCGCCTCGCCGCCCAACACCAGAATGATTAATGTCTGCCTGGAAACACTCCCAAAATGGGAGCACGCGCACCTCTCTCTGGGGCACAGAGTTATTCCGAAATTACCCACAAATCTCTTCTGCCCCCGCCCCGCCCGGCTGCACAGGACCAGGGGAGACAGGGGGAGTGGGTGGGTTACAGCACACCGGGAGGCCATTCCTTCCATAAGCACACACAGGAGAGCCTCCCACAGGAGGACTGAGCATTTCAACTCTTCACTCTCAGGATCACATCAAATGCAAGTTTAAAGCAATCCCCCCTTCAAATAGCCTCCCTGCATAATCAAGCATTTCTTTAAATTCTTTAGAAGCAGATGCGGTTGAAAGAAAGTGACTTTGCAGCTGAAGTCTTGGATGTAAAATTCCTCAGTCTCCTCCGTGACTGAGCCACACAAAGACTCAATGATCCACAGATCGCACTGTGAATTTTTATGCTTCAGATTTAGTGCCCTAATTTACTGTACTGAAGAAAAGGGCTGTGTTCTGCAGGGGCGACCACGAGCCAATAAATCTCCTCCGTAAGGCATCTGTGTAAAAGCCAGTAAGCAAGAGAACATATTTCATTACAGAAAAAACTAGAGCTGCACTCTATAAAATGGACTCCTTTAGACAGCAGTGAAAATAAACTGGGTAACACGCACACACGCACGCACACACATTCTGCACCCACAAACATGCGTGCACGCTCAAAAGGGCCAATCCCGCTTCAGCCACAGGCCTCTCAGTGTGAGGGGCTGCGGGTTTCAATCCTGAGCGTTAAACTAGTCACCTACGCTTGACACAGGAGTCTCCGTTCACCCTGATGCACGCTACACATTCATGGGGGTTGCGAACCCAAACCCCCCGTCCCTGTAAGGTACCTCCCCAGTTAGCTCTCACCATAAAGAGCACACGCGTGTGTCTGCTGTGTCGGCAGGCCTTACCGGGATCACCATGATGTTCCTCTCCAGGAAGATCCGGTCCGCCTCTGGGGTGGTGGGGCCGTTGGCTCCCTCAGCCACGATCTGAGACAGACACCACCCATCGAGAGCAGAGTGAGACCCTCAGCCCACTCTCAGAGTGAAGAGAATGCCCAACCCTTTAAAGACCCTCTGCCGCAGGTAGACAAGCAGAGCCAAAGACCACAAATACTATGGTACTGTCGGTTGAGTCTGAATGAGATTTACTTATACTGACTTACTACAGGCTAAATTTGGTAGTAGTTATTTGGTGGCCATGTTTATTGTGCAACTAACATGGCATTTACCTTTTAACCTATCAGCAGTGAGTGCTTAGTAGGCAGCCAATCAGAAGTGAATCATTACAGAAAGAACGTGCCCGGTCAGATCACAAGTAAGCCCTTAACATGCTGGTACTTTAGCTAAAAGGACATTTTATTACTGTCCTGTGCATGAACTTGGTTAGCATGTGGCTTAATAAACCATGCTAAAAAGAAGCAGTGACACTGTGGTACACAGGAAAGGCAGTAGGTGGCGCTGCAGTGCAGCAGACCGGCTGTAGGTGACCTCTGACCTGGGCCTTGATCTTATGGGCGTTCTTTTTGGTGAGCTGCATCTCTCCGGCGGCGGGGATGAGGATGTTGCAGTCGGCCTCCAGGATGCTCCCCTCGTACGGCTCGGCGTTGGGGAAGCCCACGATCGTGCCGTGTTGCTGAGAGTCAGACAAAACAAGTTTTATTCCCCCGCCATTTTTCTTTACAGCTGAATTAGGTAGAGGACAAAAGATTACATGTACACCCGTTTGTCTTTGACACCTTGTTTCCAAGAAAATACTTTATTGTATAAGTATCTGTAATGCAAGCTGTAATCAGAACAGCTGGGTTAATTATTAAAAGTCTATACATAAATGTATGATCCCTGTGATGGTACTGATATTTGCTCAGGCCTCTGTACAAACAGCAATCAGCAACTCGCAAATGAGGTCATGAGGCCTTGGCTGCAGTATCACAGAACAGCCCCTAGGTGGCAGCGTCCCTCCACCTGCTGTGTCCTTCGCATTATAACGCAGTGCTGGGGCCCGTTTAACAGGGAATGGAAACAGGAAAGGCTACAGTGCACCCTGGCCAACCACAGTCAGCCATTTCAGGCTCTGTCCCCCTGGGAGACCGGGAGTCTGAGTCCCCCCCCGCCGCCCCCCCGTCCCCCCCCAACCCCCTCCCCCCCACCCGCCACCCTCACTGAACCAGGAAGCAGGGCACGCCGCCGCCCTCACTGAACCAGGAAGCAGGCACGCGGCGGCCCTCACCAGCTTGTAGTCCTCCAGCTCCTTGGGGTCGATGCCGTTGGAGTTCCAGATGGAGCCGTCGATCTCGCCCACGCCCACGCAGCGCGCGCCGAAGCGGTGCAGGTAGCGCATGGAGTGCAGGCCCACGTTTCCGAAGCCCTGTGTGCGAGCAGGAGACAGGACGATGAGGATGAGGAGGATGAGCGATAGCGCACGTGTAGCCTAGCCCCATTCGCACGCGCCTGAGTGCTAGCGCGGCGCTAGCGCGACGCTAGTGCGGCTCTCGCGCGTGAAAGCAGGAGCAGAGGTGCACAGCGCCCCCTGCAGACTATAACCCCCTCAGGCCTGAACTGTTCATGTGTCTAAACACAGTGGGATAAGGGGAGGAGGGGGGGGGGGGGTCATACCTGCACTGGACAATGCTATTTACATCCAGCTGGAAAGCAAGAGCCTTTAACACTGGCAGAATAGTCAGACAGTATGGTTAGCAGAAATTACTGCAGTTTCATTGTCGGAATTAAATTCAGTACAATACAGCCACATTCACATTCAAATGCGCGTGTGTGTGTGTGTGTGTGTGTGTGTGCGCATTTACATATGCATGCATGCATACACTAGGCGTTCAAAGTAAACCTGAATTATGATGTCTTGTGTGCCCTCTGCTCTTTACACAGATGTTAAAATCCTTTCAAATACTTCATTATTTCTCTTGCCCAGAGACGCAACCTTGACATGTTCTTTACATCTGGATTACGTACTTCAAATTTAATGTCCTGGAGAGAGCCGGCTTAAAGCAGCTTTGAGAAGCAGCCAATGTACCACATTCTCTATACATTAAATAAATAAATAAATAAATCTCCTTTTGTGTGCGCCTATAAATCCCTCTGAAAATTACCTTCAGGATGAGACCATCCCTGTGCAGCAGCATGAAATTAAATCCCTCCCCCTCCCCTCCCCTCTCCTCTCCTCCACCACACCGGGACATGGATAACAGCTACAGCACCTGACCATGTGCAAGTGCTGCAGGCTCGTACACAGTAGAGGAGATTCACACTGCAAACCCCAGTGTGATACACACAACCCAGTCATAGACCACATCACAGTAATATCACTACGCTGCAGCTCCACAGCTATGACCGTACTGTCAGGAAGTGGAATTCAGAAGAGACCGTTCAACAGTGAGGATGGAGCAATGCTAGAGAGAGAAATGGGTATCGCATGTTCCTGAGAGTTTAAGAGGGTCAATGTTTGCCTGTCTACAGCCCTGAAACACTGCTGGAACGACAGAAACGACCCAAGGGGAACGAGATGAGCACCAAGCCTCCCATAAAGGCTTAGCATAGCGGCTGGGTCTGGCGAGACTGTGTGAGTCACACACACACTTAGCGTAGGGGCTGGGCCTGACCGGGCTGTGTGCTGTCTTAATTGAACGAGCGAGCCTCGTCAGTCAATTAAGCAAAAATGCACCGGGTCAATCTGAGCTTGTGATCTCGACTAACTGAGTTTTAGACGATTAGCTTTACTGTGCGTGCTGGCACTCTGTGCAGACGTCCAGGAACAGCTTTCCTGTAGCAGCACCCGCTCATGAGGCTATCCTTGAGCTATCCTGAAAGCCAACTAGAAAATGTCTGAACTGTTTCCGGCAGCAGAGGCAACAAAAACAGGAAGAAAAGCTTGCTCTTGTAATACATGACAGTTCATAAGAGCATCTAATAAATACAATGCATGCAACATACAGGCTTTCGATGGTGGTGAAAGACATGATCGCTCCTGCAAATACCCCAGACTTTTAACCAAACCATGTTACTAACACAAAGGCACAATCACAGGAACTTATTTTGCTCAGCACAACGGAGGAAAACATTTCTTTGAAAACAGTGAGTAATCTGTAGGAATATGACCAAGGTCTCAAGGTTTAAAAGGCATCTCATGACAGGCCCAGCGGTGCGCTGCGGTGTTCTGTACCTGAATCACGAAGGTCTTGTCCCCGAACCCGGGGACGAGGCCCAGCTTCCCCATGTAGGCGGCCTCGTTGATGAAGTTCTCGATGCCGTGGAAGACGCCGCGGCCGGTGGCCGACACCCTGCCGTGGATGCCCCCCTGGCTGATGGGCTTCCCCGTCACGCAGGCGTGGGCGTTGATGTCCTGCGGGAACACGAACCAATCACGGCGCTCGGGTCAGACAGAGAGAGAGCGCGCGCAGGGTAGGGGGGGAATCATTTAAAAAGCACACGTCAGAAAGAAAGCAGCCATTTTAAACTGGGATGGGGGGGTCAATTCCATTTCAGTTTAATCCGTTCTACAAATGAACCGAAATTCATCATGTAGCCTCAACATGAGGACCAAATAAGTGTCAATGCCAGTAAAGCAGGCCATCACCAGGCAGAAAACTCTAAACAAATCGATCAGAGCCAGCCAGAGACGCAGGCTCTACAGAGGAAACTGCTCCATGCGGACGCCCATTATTCACTGTGGTTTGGGACAACTAAATCACACACGCACACACGCACACATACGCGCGCACACACGCACGCACACGCATACGCACACGCACACAAGCACACAAGCACACACGCATACACGCACACGCACACGCACACGCACACGCACACGCACACAACTGCGGTTTCGATCTGGTCTGGTGAGCAAAAACACAAAAATGGTAAAAATAACTGGGTGGAAAAAAAGGTTCTGGAAACTGGAAATTTAATAATGCGCCAAAGCAGAGAGGTCCCAGGGCAGGCACACAAACTGCTCAATATCCATCACAAGCACAGGAGGAGGATGAGGAGGGGGTGTTTCCACTGCTGGCACAGGGCTGGGGGATATACCACAAAACATCAGCACCGTTAACTATCGGGTGTCGATCAGGCAGCCAATCAGCAGCAAGCCCTTGCAGCTTCCATGTGATTGACAAAACACACCACATGATCACGTGGAAGGAAGTCAACGGCACCATGTTCTAAACGTGCTTTTGATAAAGATCATGTCATTCTTTAAAAAAAGATGCAAAAATGATTTAGCTTCAGTAAAAACTAAACTCAAAGTTCACTAAGAGCACACAGTGAGAAAGCGCCAGACAGACAGAGCACAAAGGCATGGAGCTGCCCTTGGGCTGGCTTCCTAAGCACAGCAGACACAGTCCGCTCTCGAGAGGGGGCGGGACACAGGAAACGCCACCGCTGCCCAATCAGGCGGCGAGGCTGAAGATGGCGCTGGAGGAGCGGCTGAGCCGGGCCAGGACAGGGCCGACAGCCAGACAGGATGGGAGGGGCGGCACACGCCGACATAGGCCCGCTTTGTGCCAGGCTGGGACACAAACGGCCGGCTTGGGGAGGGGGGGGGAGGGGGGGGGGCGTGGGAGCGCCAGGGGGAGGAGCCATGGGAGCGCCAGGGGGAGGAGCCGTGGGAGTGGCAGGGGGAGGAGCCGTGGGAGTGGCAGGGGGAGGAACCGTGGGAGTGGCGGGGGGGGAACCGTGGGAGTGGCAGGGGGAGGAGCCGTGGGGGTGGCAGGGGGAGGAGCCATGGGAGCGGCAGGGGGAGGAGCCGTGGGAGTGGCAGGGGGAGGAGCCGTGGGAGTGGCAGGGGGAGGAGCGGTGGGAGTGGCAGGGGAAGGGGGAGGGCAGCGTATTCGCATGCAATGCGCTCTATTTTTAGATTTATAGTGACTCCGCTGCCCCGGGTCTGACGCTAAAAGCCCCAGACTTAATTTCATTAAGCGAGCTGCATAAAGACGCTACTGTAAAAAAAGCGCTACGGAAAGCTCTGCCAAGCACTGTCATTTTTATGCCCATCTTAACTGAGCACCTGAGAGGAAGTATGATTCTTGCGTGCGTGCGCTCTGGCAAAAGACAGCCCCTTCGCTGGAGGTCAAATCTGGCACCGTGTCCGTGTCCCATTTCAAATGGCCACTGCTGCTGTGGCCACACTGACCTAGGCAGTAAAACTGAGGGGGAAGAGCCACATAAACGCAGGTTCATTCACCGCAGCCTTTTGTAACATCTGCCTTGTGACAGATGCATTAACCCTTACTGACACTCATCAGCGTTCCCCTGGGAAAACCAGCCTGGCGTGTCAAAAGACCAGTTTGCAGCTGCTCAGTTGTGACAAAGCAGGAAAATGCTATTTTTGATTTTGATTTTTTTGGAGTGATGGTTGTGCATGGGCAAAACTGCAAGCAGCTTGAGAGAGAACAAAGGCAAAAAATCATGAGGGGAAACAGCAGGAGAGATGAAAGCAGAGACCAGCGTTTCCCCTTAAAACACACCGCAATTCTTCTGACACAAGGAGACATTCTGCACAAAAAGGCCAAAAGGACCAACACGATTTAAAACGGAACGGAGGCATGAAATCACCTGACTCCGCATTTACGCAGGATGCAGCCGTGGATCTGCAGCTGAAGGAAGGAGCGCTTAGCGCTAGCGAGAGCTGGCACAGGGGCCCAGCCCTCCCGTACCAGCGGGTTCTGACACAGCGCACCGCTGGTGCCGGGGGGGGGGGGGGGGGGCAGCCCCACACGGGCTGCAGCTCTCGTGCTTTACCAGTGAGTCACTGATCTGATCCAGTCGGTCTTGCGCAAAAAAAAAACAACAGGGCGGCGTCGTTCGGTTCAAGTGAGTCAGGCAAGCTAAGGGAGGGGAGATGTGAATGGCAGTGTGGTTAAGTGTACGTTATGTTTAAATTCAGTTTTCTTTCTCCCCTGCAGACTACTTTAAATTTCACACAATTTAAAGGCCAGTTCAGACACAAAGATCTGCCACGCGACGAGCTGCAACTGGTGACACTTCTTAAAACTCACGGTTTGCAACCGTCTAGAACTGACCCGTTCACATTAAAGCCAGAAGATGAGGCTGAGATGTTGCTTATGGTTACCGTAGCAACATATCTATCCACTTCCTTGTTTACAGTTGCTAGTTGGTTGCAATACTCATCTGGCAAATATTCAGGTCAATACAGTGAAAACAGACAAAAGACGTAGCAATAGCAAGACGGTCGCTGTAGCCGCGGCGCTGCTAATAAAAGCAAAGCTTCGTAAAAGCAAACGCCCCCCCCCCCCCGTGCTCATCACTCACCCCCCCCACCTACCCCCACTGCACCCACTTATCAACAGCCCACTAATACTCATTTTCTACGGGAATCACTACATGGTGAGATTCACTGCATGAAGGGCCCCAGCTCAGCTTGTCTGCATTGTGGCCAAACAGGGCAGGTAACAGGCAGTCTGTAGTGGTCTGCAGGGGCCTGGGAGTGCTGGTAAAACACAGGGGCGTGCTGGGGTCTCTAAAGGCCCCAAAAACAGCTCCAGGCTACAGGCATTAGGGCCATTAATAGGCCCAGCAAAACAGACCTGTCTAATCCACTTTGGATTCACCACCTCAATGAAAGTTCAACTCGGGGTCAGTGCTGGTGATTGTTAACCCTGCAGATCTTATTCTCTGAGACACACAAACCGCTCTAGACATTGTAGCCGATCCCTGCATTACCCATGATATAAACACATTCAGTCAGATAGAGGCAGATAAGACTGCACTAATCACACCAATACACACAAATAAGTGCTGCCTACTGCCTGTACTGTTGTCACGCAGCAAAGCATAAAGAAGGTATCTATGTGATATGGGAAAAAAATCGACAAGCTGATAGGGCAGGCAGGACCAAAGACTTGCTTATCAAGGAAAGCACAAACGTGCAAACATTCTTAAGCCTCCCTGTCTTCTGCAAACCAATCATGAGCAAACACAGATTTTAAATATGTGAGCAGAAACCCCGCCCATCTTTGCCTGCAGGCTGAAGACCCACCTCTTCAGACTGCACCATGGCTCCCTGGACTCTCATTAGCTACCCTCTTCCTTTATGGATTTCCTTAGTGATAATCTAACAACCATACCCAACTTAAATCAGCAGAGTGGCATTACCTTTTGTTTACAGTACTAATAGTTAATTTGTTTGTTTATTCAATTCAATAAATTTTATTTGTATAGCGCTTTTTACAGAGAACTGTCACTAAGACGCTTTACAGATTAGCAGTAACTCTACACTTATTGATTGAAAGGTCATGAGTGAACGAATAAAAGCCACATTTTATCATGTGAAGAACTGCCTGCAACAGCGACTTCTCTTCAGAAGGCAGCCCTGCTGCAGGCACGTTAAAGAGAACAGAACGCTCATTGCTTCACTCACAGAGAACACCATGTGAGCTGGTTCATTTAACACAAGGAAGATTTGGTGGAAATGGTGGAGCACTGGGAGCTCCAGCGTTTCAGCCACAGGGGAGATGAAACGGAGGTGATAGAGGCTGGAAGAAGCCTTGCTGCTGCCACTGATTGAACAGGCCCTTCACACAGGAAACACTCACTCACACAGTGAAGGCTGTACCAGCTCCTGCTAGGGCCAGCTCAAGAGTGCCATCACTCACAAGAAGCTCAGCAAGAGGGTGTACCGATGCAAGGAATGCAATTTACACACACAACCTTCTGGCAAACAGCCACTTTATGAGTGCGACAAGGTGAGCATATGGTTGAGAGCCAAGTTCAGAATAAATGGAATATCAATAATCCATTTTGAATTCAACTTAAAAGTAGCTATTATTACAGGAATATGCATTGCCTTTCAGAATAGCAGATCTGCCATCTTGTTGAGATTTCACGCTTCTCAGAACAACCACAATTGGTCGGGGTCTTCCATGTAATCGAGCTCAACAATGAAAGCAGGAATTATTTTTCATTTATGGTGCTTCACAGAGCTATACAAAACAGCTCTTGATGTCTCCAATGGAAAAATGAACGGAATAGGCACAACAGGGCACTTGCACTGTCTTTGTGAAAAGGACCCTTCAGAGAGCAACGGCCTTCGTTTAGGGACAGATTTCGTACATCGCTCAGCAAACAAAAGGATGAGTGAAAAGGACAAGCTTTTTTGGAAAGGGTTCAAGCGGTGCATTGTGGGTACTCACGTGGTGGCCCATGGTGCTGGCATACGTGTCAGCGATCCAGGACATCTCCCGCTCTCCAGTGCTCATGTCGGGGGCAGGCACGTCGATGCCCGGTCCTAACATGGCGGGGGGGGGGGGGAAAGAGGTGAACATGTGCGATGTGGGTCAGGGAACAATTCCGTTAGCCACAGGAACTCACAGTAGCTCAACTAGGTAACATTTCACAATCAAGCTGGGCTGTGTCCTGGAAAATGCTGCAACCGCACTCCCTGGAATTCACCATTGAGTTACAGGAAGGTGGACGGCTCGTCAAATTAATGACGTTCCCGAATGACTGTGTGCAGCGACAGAGCGGCCAACGCACACGCGGGGAAAGCTGGCTCCGGTCTTAACATTCAGATAACGTGAAAGCCCGGCACGTCACAGGGCGCTGACCGACAAAAACGTCCCCTCCAAAAATAACATGGGCCAGCTGAGGTGAGATGGGCAGCCTTTCTGGCGATGGGCGGGCAGAACCATTACCAATCAGAGGAGGGGGGAGGACGGCGGCCTTGCAGGGCCCTGCGCATTCCAGATGATGTATGTCGGCTGGACAAACAAGCGGGTTCCTGCAGCTAGGAGGCCGGTGTCTTCACACAGCCATTACACATTAACCCGCGAGGCGCGAAGGTCAGCGTGGGGCCCCATGGGCCCCAATAACAGGCTCTGGCATCCGCACCACGCAAACACACTGCTACTCTACACATGCCTTCCAACACTGCACCCGCACTTACACCCGCACCACGCAAACACACTGCTACTCTGCACACGCTCTCCAACACTGCACCCGCACTTACACCCGCACCACTCAAACACACTGCTACTCTACACACGCTCTCCAACACTGCACCCGCACTTACACCCGCACCACGCAAACACACTGCTACTCTACACATGCCTTCCAACGCTGCACCTACACTTACACCCGCACCACGCAAACACACTGCTACTCTGCACACGCTCTCCAACACTGCACCCGCACTTACACCCGCACCACGCAAACACACTGCTACTCTACACACGCTCTCCAACACTGCACCCGCACCACTCAAACACACTGCTGCTCTACACACGCTCTCCAACACTGCACCCGCACTTACACCCGCACCACGCAAACACACTGCTACTCTGCACACGCTCTCCAACACTGCACCCGCACTTACACCCGCACCACGCAAACACACTGCTACTCTGCACACGCTCTCCAACACTGCACCTGCACTTACACCCGCACCACGCAAACACACTGCTGCTCTACACACGCTCTCCAACACTGCACCCGCACTTACACCCGCACCACGCAAACACACTGCTGCTCTACACACGCTCTCCAACACTGCACCCGCACTTACACCCGCACCATGCAAACACACTGCTACTCTGCACACGCTCTCCAACACTGCACCCGCACTTACACCCGCACCACGCAAACACACTGCTACTCTACACACGCTCTCCAACACTGCACCTGCACTTACAGCCAGCAGCATGCTCACACAAACCAGCCAAACAGAATGCCTGCCATCGCCTAGTAAAGCACTGAATCAAAGAGAACGTCCACTTGGGGGTGGGGGGTGGGGGGTGGTAGATAATGAACTCATTTGGTTCCCATTTCAAAACTACTACCTTTGGTCATTCACTTTAAAAAAAGCCATGATCTTTGATTTTTTATGCAGCAGAACAAAGAATCATGGGATTATTGGGTCTCTGGCTCTAAAGTCTCCATTTTAGGCACCGGTCTGCATGGCTTTATCCCAAATCAAATCAGTGACAGCGAACCTCAGACCGGGCCACTGGGACCGGTCACCTGCTCCGTCAGGAAAGGGAGATGCTGGAGATGGGGAACGAGCAGCACCATTAGCGAATTGCTCCATTGTGTTTATGAACAAAGGCTTCAACCTTTCTAAGCGCAAATAGCAAAAAGGCGAACGGTTTTGAAATGCAAACCAAATGAGTGACACATTTAGAAGCAGATAATAATGGGGTGCAGATTCTTTTTTTGGCAGAAGGCTGTTGAGTAATTTCAGCTCAAGCACTGCAATGCCTTAGTGTCAGATTGCAACTGATGCAATTATTTACCTGCCGGCCATTGGTAGTGCTCATTAATGCCTTTTCTCAACTTTCCTCAAGGCATGCTTATGTTTACAAGCTCCTCCAACCGGATGCAAGCTTCCTTGCATACATTAAAGCCACAGAGATTTGGACCCCAGGGGCTGCCACAAAAGAAAAGCACAAACATACCAATAAATCCCTTCTTGGCCAGCTCGATAGTTAATCTTCTCGTGATCTTTTCCAGCTCATTGTCCTGTGTGGGTAAGAAGAGTCTCATTAGACAAACATTTTTTTTAACCAATCAGAGCAACAGGAGCATAGGGGGGAGGGCACACGCATCAATCTTCCTCTTTGGCTGATATTCAGCCGTGGGGGGTATGGGCCAAAAATGTGCAGATGAAAAACAGGGGGGAAGGCCACTCAAAGTGAAGCTAAACGAACGCTTGCTCACTTTTACTGTGGAAGCCTTCAGAGAGGAAGTGGAGCGTAACTCCAGGAAGTCCGGACCGAGCCGCGCACGTTTTTTCCAAAAGCGTGCCAGAGGATCTGCCAGCCATGAGCATGCCAGCTGACAGCTCACCCCGTCTCTTGCCAAAACTGATGCCAATCGGTGAGGGGTGACAACCAGTAATGAGAATACTGCATGTGACAGGAGGTGAGGCGCAGACTTGGCCATTAACAAATTCCTGGGCACAACAGTTATGGAGAACTATGGGGAAATTATAATGGTTTTAATCCATGAGAAACAATCCTTTCCTCCACTACATTCAACACTCATGTTTTTCAAATGACACTGGACTGTGTTCTGGCACATGAAGTATTACAGGGTGAAGCTCTCCACAGTCTTACCTGAATGTCATTTGGTCTATTGCCAAAAAAAATGGTTTTGTGTTACTATCTTCACCAAGCGGGGAAAAAAACAAATTAAAAATCCACTCTGAAGACTCGCACACAATCATGGGGCAGGATGAACAAGGCTGGGAGGAGGGGGAAAGACTGGTTTGGGGGAAGGGAAAAACAAAAGCCTGCATTTAATAAATGCGAAGGCGAACACGCAGCGTTAGGGTACTCACAGAGTAATGCTTGGGGTTGATTTTCACTCCGGCCTTGGCTCCACCGAACGGTACATCTGGAAGAGCGAAATGAAGCGTGTGAGAGAGGCCACTTCAGCAGAGTAAATAACTTTATTGTTCAAAAAACGCCACGAAAAAGTGCTGTGTTGCCTTCCCGTACAGAAGGCCGAAGTCAAAGCCTGAGTGTAACTATAACACAATTTTGGATTCCGAAGGATGCCGGTAGCCATTTTAGAAACGCCGACTGACCTCTGATTGGCCCTCGTCGGTACGGGCACCCTGACGTGGTGCTGGGATGTGTAGTTTTTAGAAGCACAGCTCCAGCGACACTCACCCACGACAGCACACTTGTAGGTCATCAGGGAGGCCAGGGCCTTCACCTCATCCTCACACACGTCTGTGCTGTACCGGATACCTGAAACGGGAACAAAAGAGACGATTAAAGTTTTATACAAACTACGGCAAGCAGCCAGCCCTCTTAGCAGACACAAAAATCTGAAATAAGGAAAGAAAAGGCAAGCACAGAAAATCTAACTTTGAAACTAAAAACTGAACATTAAAACAAGTGAAAATAACATCAAGACAATTTTTTTAAGTAGTGAGAAAAGCTTTGCATACAAGTACCCCAGCAACCTCAAAATCTATCAACTGCCATTCAGTAACAGCCATTTCATTCACACAATGTAAATTTCATACAATGCTCCCTTGCAATCGCCATCCGCTAAAGTTTGTTGAAATGCATTTGGAGGCACCGGGTTTGCGCTGGAACAGAACGCAGGGCTCAAGCCCAGCGGCGCGTCAGGTCACATCAGGTCACATGGTCCTTCCAGAGCCATGCCCCGCAGGGCAGGGCCCCAATCGCATTCAGAGTCCGCTCCGCGTGTCTGTTTGGTCTGGCCAGGATCACCTACAACACTGCCCTTTGCGCTGAAAGCTGTTACAGCCGTGAGCAAGGGCCTTTCAGATCGCAATCTCAAAGGAGCGCAGACGCCAAATGTCATTCGCCGACCGGAGTGGCACTGAGACGAACGCTTTGAAACGGCAGGACTCAAGCCGCTTGATCTTCGCGGTTCATCGCCAGGTGACCAGCAGAATCGCCCGCACCGCAGGCCCCGTCTCGGCGAACGCGGGGAGCTGCCGGTCAAGTTACGCACACCTCAGCCGTGGATCGGGAACAGCAGGCAGGCGCGCGCAGGCCCGACCTGAACTCTGTAAACAACTTCCAGGAAGTCATTTAACACGCCGTCGGCGAAATGACAGGGGAAGCCCAAAGGCCAGAGGGCCTGGCCTACCTCTCTTCAAACCTCTCTAGGGCGAATGAGAACAGCCATGCCCTGCGCATCAGAAAATAACAGAACTTGTATATCCTGCTTGTGGTCTGCGGGTGACAGTTGCAGGGTGCATTCCCGGATTGGGAGTTGGGCCCGTCATGCACAGCTCCCCCGGTCCATGGGAAGGCCGAATCGCCTTCGCTGCACCAGGCGTCGTGGTTACGCTCACCGAGGTCTCGGTCAGCTCTGCCCGCGGCGAACAGGATCCGAGCGTTCTGAACGCCAGACGTTGGGGAAGCCCGAAGGCGGCGAGCCCCAGGCGGCCCGGGGAAGGGCGCGCTTCTGCTACGCGCCGAGAGCGCCGCAGACAGTCACCCGAACGCCAAAAGCGGCTGGGAAGAGGGCGGAGAACATCCCCGTCTCCATGGCGACCGATCAGGAACACGGCCAGACCGCACAAGCCCACACAGTAGGTGTGGCGATCCGATTAACCACAGGAGCAGTGCGAGGAAATGTCGGCCTCACCTTCGGGTCCCTCCCAGTCATGTTCTATTATTTAGCATTACACCACCATTACCCTAAAGGAAATATAACATTGGACTGACCCAAAAAAATATTAAAGGAGTACCATGGTGATTTTCACACTTTCTCGGTTTTATGTGCACAAGAGGCATCGAAGAAACACAATGAGCAAAGTATTAAATATGTCCGTTCTGTATTTTTGGAGAAATATGCGTTTTAAATTCATCGTCCTATTTTCAACCGGTTGAGAAAGTTGTCATTTTTCTACGTCACGAATATAGTAACCACCCCCATTTCCACGCCCCGTAAAGAAATCTGACAGGGCACACCGTCCATAGTTTGCGCCGCTGGCTTACAGGCACGACAATGCAAATATTTGACTAAGGTTAGGTTCACTTAAATTAGAGTGCCTTTAGATTATTTCTGGTTATATTCATTTAGCTAGCTAGCTAACGTTAGCTAGCTAGGAGGTTTGCTTTCATAAGGCAGTGTTATCGATAACGTTAGCTTGCTCGTTTGCTTTTATGAGGACGTTATAGTTGTGCTTTTATCTTAACTTGGCTAGCTAGATAGCAAAAATTATAATTGGATACAAGTCAACGTCCTTACCTTAGCTATCTATCGATACTTGATATACTACTAAGGTGGCTAGCTTGTGAAAATTCAGTCTCCCAAAAAGAGCGCGTATCATGGGGGTAGCTGTGGTAACGGGGCACGGTCTGTCAATCATAGCTAACTGACAGTTCTCATTACCACGCCCAGACGGTTCGGGTGAATTTTTATAGTGGGAAATTTAGGCTTAGAAAAATACGTTTTAAAGTACATTGAAATGACTGAATAATAAAAAAAGTATGCACATTTGTTTTGTTGTTGCCTAAAGACAACTGGGAAGTGTCACGTTCAACCACCATGGTACTCCTTTAATATATCATGCAATATCAGACATCCCGCACTGATTAGAAATACTACATCAAAAGGAAAATTGTACTGAAAAGCATTATTCCAGGAGAAAATTTGAAAGAATAAGAGTGCTGCTTTATCTTGGGACTTCACAATGCATGAAAAGTGATCACGCGAAACCAGCATATAGCCAAAGTGTGCCTTTCAAACACGAATGACGAACTCTCAAACAAGTAAACAAAACCTGGCCCCAGCCTAGACAGCCAGACTCCATGGGACACAAGGCCTCAGTCGTTACTGTACTGTGTGAGCAGCTGTTTAAAAAACACAAAATGGTTGCAGCTGCGTGTGGACTGAAAACTTCAGTTCTGAGAGAGAGAGAGAGAGAGAGAGAGAGAGAGAGAGAGAGAATTTCTGTGAGCATAAGCCAGAGACTGCCCCCCCCCCCCCCCCCCGCGTGATGACTCACCCTCCCAGCTATTCAAACCCCAGTTCTGGGTCTGCTTTCTAAAAGGACGATGATTTGGTGGAAAGCGGGCGCGGCCTTTTCCACCACCCCAACGTTTGCAGGTCTCCCTTGGCTAGCAGGGTGGGCACTGCTGCTGCTTTGTACCGTAACGAGGAATAGAGACAGGCACTACTTTCAGCACAAGGGTTTAAAACTTCCACATTAAGGACTACATAACACTATGAATGTGGTTCCTAACGCCAAAGAACTACACCGGTGATAAAATCTTTTTTCTCTGGTGAAAAAGCGCTATGATAATGTGTAAAGAGCCTGTACGAAAGACAGAATCACCAACTACAACGGTAAAATATAGCTCAGGTTTTACAAGTGCAATGCTTAAGACTCACAAAAAGTTGCTTCATAAACAGTGCGAGCTGTACAAACAGTGGGATTGTATTTACCTGCAACAGGAATATTACATTCAACCCTCCAGCTGCCATTCATTATCATTAAGTGGTGAGATCCACGCTAGATATGGACCGTCTGCTACGGACATATTCCATCCTGGACAAAGCAGCTTGCAGTGACATCATAAGAGTAGCGCTGCGTTCAGAGGGCACCCCGTGCCCCTTTGCCATGACCGAAATAAAGCATGACAAAACACCACCCCCAGATACTGCCACTCACTGGCAGGATGCCAGGAAAACAAACAAGACCAGTGGCTGGATGAGGCAGCAGTTGTGCCATGGAAGGCCTGTCAAGGGCAGCCACACAGGGTTTATAACCGTGCCGCAACTTCAAACGGGCTTAGAGGACCCAACACACCGAGGGGAAACGCCTCCATTCTGCACTCCTGAAGAATCAAGAGCAATTCAGCGCTTTTCTGAAGCGTTCACTGAGGCGCAAGAAATCACATGCCGTGAAAGTCATGCAATAAAGGCCAAAACCTCCAGTACAAACAGTACAAATTTGTTGCTTTCAAATTTCTTATCATAGTATTTGTTTCACTGATTCTTAGGCCCTTTAAACATAACTATTACTAAATGATAATCATGGCACAGCCAGTGTGCTTGACAAAATAAAATCCACCATTCTGCCATAAATCACACCTGGAGAGGAGCTGTCACCTGCAGCGAGGCAATATTAACCATAGGTCAACAAACTTCAGACCAGTTCCTGAGCTCCACCCTCCTTCTCCACGGTAACCAAACACAGAGCGCGCGGAGGCTTCGACGTGTGAGGGAGACGGATCCCTCCGGACCGGGGGGGCGCCAGGGGACTTCACGCCGCAGAACTGCTGTGAAGTCAACCCAATCAGCGTTTCACTAGATCACGGTCGCCAAAAGACAACACTCTCCACTGGTCCCACGGGGACGGTCGACACGCGCAGCCACAGCTGCCCTGTAACATTCCATTCACAAATACACTGTTACAGCAGGGGGAAAACTACTGCAGCAGAACCACCACATGGGACAATAGGTGGAACAGCCATTTTGTTCTGAAACTAAAGTTTAGAACAAAAGTACTTTTACATGATTGTATGTTTTCATGTGTGATTTCAAGGATAGGAATACTAATCATTAAAAATTCTCTGAAATATGCATAAGCATTTTTCCAGGCATCTAAACAAACCGTTTCAAACATTTAGCCCAGCTGTAAACCCGATTCAAGACACCTCCACTTCTAGCTGCATGTCAGGTGCATGGCAGACTAATGTCCTCTTTCCATACGAGAGCACGCTTTCCATTTCCCAGCAGCCACTGCTCTCGCCAAGCCAATCAGACCCCTGAAACTCTACTCCATTTCACTACAGATCATCTGCACTAACCAGATGTTCATCTCAGTCTTAACACTGAAATCTTTATCTCTATCATTGACGAATCTCTTGATCCTGGTTTGTGAGTTACTGTGAATAGCCTATATACTGTATAAAATGGGGTGTGGCTGAGGACAAAACTTGACAGCTGGCACTGAAACACTTGATGCCACCAGACTGACTCATTCCACACAAACACCCTTTCAACATTCAGTTATTAAAATGGCATTAAGACAAGAGCGTGCCATATCCTCCTATTAGAGCCAACCTGGACAAAAGTCATGCAAACCACAAAAGTCATGCAAACCAACAGTGTTGTGCTGTTCTGGTTTTGCTGCAACAACTGTTCAAGACAAAGGGTGCGTACATAAGGATTTTTGCAGCCCTACCTAGCCCTACCTTTGCAGAGCAAGGCAGGAGCAAAGCAGTCACCCCTCTGGTTTGTACATACACCATCTTTGGTAGAGCCAAGTCCATTTAAGACTGTTGGTAAAGCTCAAAAATTTAGAGCGGATATAAGCAAGATTCTTTTAGTAAAATAATTATAAACATTTCTCAATAAGAAAGCCTGTTTGCTATGATACAGCAAGAATTAGTCTCAATACACCCGAACAAGCACTCGAAAAGCCACTTCAATAAACTAAGCTAACCATTTCCCACAGAGGCTGGAAAATGGTCCAATGGCCATGCCAGAACGGCGCAAACACACACACACACACACACACACATACATTTAATTCGCATTAATGAGGGAAAACAAAATTTTTATCTGGAGCTATGTTTGTTTCAAGTGCCTAAAACTGTCCCTGGAGGTTGCATGTTCCAATCCCGTCAGGAAAGCTGGCTGTTGTGTTATATCAAGGGCACGAGTTCCAAAAAAATTGGTTGTTCAAAGACAAATCCTGAACGTACAAGAATCACGCTGAACAATGCCTTCCGCTCAGAGGACAAGTTTTCACTATTTATCAGCATACCACAAATGCATGATTTTAAAAATGTGCATGTAAACAACATAACGCAAATGAACTGGATAGTCTGCATTCCTAAAATAAACAAAGATAATAATAATAAAATAATAAAATAAGTAAAGAACATTACAGAAACAAGAACGTTTCATTTTATGTTTACTTTTAATGTTTGGGCAAATTTGAGCAAATTCGCTTCAAACGACCTCGACCACTTGTACTGTGTGGCTGAGTACAAAGTTGCAAGCTAGCTATGATACATGCAATACAAAGTTGATTATAACGCCGACTACGAATGAATACGGCTGCCTAGCTAGCCAATACACGGTGGGTCTCTCAAAGATTTATATTTCTGGGGGGAAATCAACGTTGACTTACTCAATGTCATTAGCAAAGTTAGATAGCTAGACTGCTAACGTAGAAGTTTGGCGTTAAAGGTCAACATATAACTTTTAACAACTAGTAATCTGTTTAAGCCAGCTAGCCCTGGCTAATTTCCAGAGGTCTAAAGAGGTCCAAAGAGATCTAACGTTAACGGTAGCTAACAAACATACATTAGCCAATTTTACATAGCTAGCTCGCGCTGACTTTTCTGGACTGGCTGGCCAAGTCACTGTCGCTGACGGTAATCATGGTAGAAAACTTAAGCCAAATTTATATCAGGCGTTTTAGTGAGTCCACCTAAATGTAACGGTAACTATTAAGCAAAATAGAAAGTTTTTTTTCCGCTGCTCCAAGTAGCATCTAGCTAGCCAGTCATAACGATAAAAGTGGACGGACTAAACGGTTTGCTAATAGTTGCTCCAAAGTTGCAACAGCCCGGCGAATATGCTAGCCAGCTAGCAGTCTCCACAGAAAAACCTCCCCCGCCCCTACAGCTATGTCATCACAGCCCACCATATCGCTTACTGCTCGGGCCAAGACCAGGAGCTGGGCTTGCTTACCTCCTTTGCATGGGGTCCTGTGTTGGCTGTGCTGGGCACGATACGCCTCTATTACTTCCCACTCGCCGTTATCTCGTTTGATGGGAAACGACAGGCTCAAAACGTGGTTACATGGCTTGATAATCTTGAGAATTCCTCGGACGCGGTGCCTTTTCTGCTCCGGCGTTTCCCTGTTCTTCAGGTCTTGAACCAGTTTGTCTTCGACAATGCTGGCACCACGGTCAAAGAAACCTTCCACCATTCTGAAGAAGTTCGGATCCTCGTCTCCAACGGCTTCGCTGTAGTGACGAACCCGCATCAGAGACGCTGAAACTGGGAGAGCGGAGTCGACACATCCCGAGGCCAAAGCACCAACGTTACCTGCTCCGCGAGTGAGTAGCTCCCCAAGATACCTGTACATTTTGACAAAGATGAGGGCGAACTGGCGCTGTGTTTTAAAATAAGTACGGGTGATAATATGGACTAGGGAAAAGAAAAACGAGACAACAACTCCTCACTTCGGACCGTCCAGCATCTAACTGACAGCGTTCATGCCGTCCCTCCTAGCTTTAAAAGGCAGGCGTGCGGTTCATTCCGAGTACTCAGGGGGAGGGCTGTGTACAGCGCGGTGTCGTATGAAGAAGCTGAAATAATGCGCGCGCACGTGCACTTTCCGTTTTTATTTAAAAACATTTCAAATTTTTCAAAATTTAACAGGGCAGAACGCGGCAGACTTTTTCATGCAAAAACTCTACTCTTTATAGAATATGCATTTATATTTTAGTATACATGTTACGTCTAATTCAAAATTTTAAAAATCTAACTTATGATCCAATGTGTCTGGTTGCTCATGGGTGGATGTTAATGCAGTTAATATAGTTTGTATTTGGCATTCAGTTAAAGTATAAGAAATTGTATGCCATAGTCATGACATGCTTTACTGATTTACAATCAGAAGAGACTATTAACCTCTGACCTTAAGGCAATTCTATTCAGTAGGTTAAACTTCAAGGGTGATGTCTCATAGTTCTCAAAACTGTGTTCAGTAATGAGTTACATTAAGTCAAACCTTGGAAACTTTGTCATTTCTAGACATTAACCACTGACATAACCAAATTACATTTATACATTAACTGCAAGATATTCTTTTTTCTTAGAGCAATCAACTTACACAGAAGTTCTCTACCAGTTTACTTTTTTTTTCCAATCAGGGTGCCTAGGATATAATTGAAAATACATTTTGCCCTGGATTAACTGCAGCCACCACCTTATTGAGGTCTGTTTACAAAAATCAATGTTTGAAGGTTCATGTTCTCCATAGCTGTCAACCATTAAAGAGAGGTTTACATGCAAGCAGGGATAGCAACCAAAAGAGAGACCTGTTCCTTGAAAATCATGAACATACAGTACAATCACACGACAGGCCTAAATACTCAGGCTTTACTTACATTGGCTTGAATCAGTGAATGTTTTTAGAATATTGTTGTTAACTTTAGAAATAGATAATTGGGTGCTGTCATATCCAAACATGTCCAGATAAAGTGATCCATATCTGTATAGCCCAAAATTGCTGCACACTCACAGAATCTCAGATTTTATGTCCCCAAAATTACTGGACACCAATATGCACACTTCTTTGTAGGTCTTATTATTATTATTGTTGTTGTTGTTGTTGTTACACCCTAAACATCCTCTGTAAAGCGCCAAACTCTGTGTCTCTTTTTGCATATCAGTTCTGGAACATTGTGTTTGCTCGGCTGAGGAAGTTTAAAAAATGGATCTTGGCATCACAGTTTAAAACTCCAAAATATTCCTAGTTTAATTTATCGTCACAGCCAAGACACTGCAAGTAATCTAGCTACACCGAATGAGTTACATTATGCATACAAGACTCTTTTGTACGTTCTCTTCAGGAGAACAATCTTTGAAAGTGGTGCTCTAGGGAGATTAAATGCTCAGATGTGACGTTAGATGTGAGCTACATCTACTTGCATTCAGTTTGAGCTGATTCTTGTGAGACTAAAGTTGGCTTGTACCAGAGGAAAATACTGATGTGTGGAGGAATGTTTCTGCATGCGTGCACGCGCCTCGGTGCTTGTTTTCCCTATGCTTCGCGTGCCCGCTTCCTCCTGAAGGCGTGTCGGGGGATGGGCTAGGGACAAGAGATGAACAGTGAAAGGACTTGGAGTCGGATAGCATTGCGACTAGACAGCAAACTTCCTAGTTTCAATTCACGAATACAGACCAGGAGGCCACTGATGTACACCGGGTTACGTTTTTCTGATTCTGAAGTTATTAGTTAAAACTTATATTTCGTGAAATTGTGTGTGATGATCAAGTTAAGTTGTTTTTCAGTTACTCAAGGCATTAATAATAAACCAGATCAGGTCATGTGCAAGCGTGTTTTAAAAAGTTAACGTATACAATCATTAACTGTTCCTCTGTAAAGACACTGTGAAAGTTAGCGATTTCTCCGTAATTGGCAGTTTATTTTACGTTTAAATTTAACCCATTAAGCAGATAATATGAAAATAATCACTTTGAATGTAATGCATTACAACATGGTCTATTAACACTTTAAATTACTGTACTGGTTAGGTACAGAGCAGTACAGCTTCTGCAATACTAGTCTCGTGTCAAAGTGCTGCTGCTAAGCAGGTGTGGGTTTGGCTAGTTCTTGGATAGGAAATCTCTGATAAGTTAGTGCTGGTAAAGGTGTTGGTGTGCCAGTAGGAGGTGCTCTTCCACCTCTCCTATATAGGAAATGCAATGTCTGAGCTTGGGGTAGGGACCCTGTGCTGTCCTTAAGATGAAACGTAAAACTTGATGTCCTGATTTACTCTGCGAATTAAAGATCCTATGGCACTTTTTAAGAGAATAGGGGTGTTGATGCTGCTCTCTAGGTTAAATTCCCACAAAACTCCTATATATCTATATCTGGCTACCTAATCACCCCTTGTATGTGAATGGGTACCTTGAATTGATTATATAATGAGTCATAAATAAGTGTCATTATTTATATTGCATATATTAGCCTGAGGAACACAGGCGCTTGCCACACTCTGTCACAGACAGTTGGTGCTAGGACTCCAGGTTTGAACAGAGGTCAATTGGATGTTTCTGTGGGAGGTGCCATGTCAGGAACACCAATCAATAAGCACTACTGTATGTCCCACTGCAGTATTTCCCCAAACCCCATATAGAAGAGAGCAGTCTGCTTGTAAATGTGGGTCACACTAATTAGAGCTTGTGAACAACGGAGACACTTTAGAACAGACAATAGCGCTGGGTGAAAATAGCATTGGGGAGCGACCATTCAATGTTGTAATATAAAAGTTACCTCCGATTTGTCATGGACAGGTCACGCAGTGTGCAGAGTTTTTGATGAAGCCTTTTCTGCTCATGATTAGCATTGGCAGGAATAAGATGAGTTTAGATTTCTGATTTCTGTCTAGTGCAGGTGATTAAAAATGAGTTCTTGTTTTACTCTGTGGATGTTAGTCATGGAACATGCTGGATGCGTTTCAAAATTGTTCAGTGTACCCGAAGGCAACCTGCTCACTCCAGGTGATAATGATCTCTCCCTCTCTCTCTCTCTCTCTCTCACACACACACACACACACACTTCCTCTCTCTCTCTCGTTTTCACAGTCTCAGGGCTGAGATTTAGCACTATGACTCTTTCACTCCGCCTCTCCCTCCCTTTATAGCTGCCTTTCCTGCTCCATTGTCTCCCCACAGATTTGCTCTTCCTTTTTGCTGCAATCAGCAGTGCAAACACAGAAGCCTAAAGAGACGCAGAGAGAGGGATCTTCACGTATCGATTTAATGTCACCCCTTTAATTAAAGGGACGGTCTTTGTAATCATTTTCCTTTTCTGCTTTAGAATGATTCTCTCACACACAGTAAGGAAAAACCTTCTGCTTTGTCGAATCATTTCTTTTTTTTTCCAACACATGTTTTAAAGTTTGATACATACATAGTGATGTGGCAGTTGTATCTGTTTCGTGCCACAGAGCACTTTTAAGCTGAGAGACCAGTGTGCTCTCTTTGTTCCTCATACTCTTCAGTATTACACTCCTCTCTTGGAGAGGGACAGGGTGTTGCCAAGGGGCACACAAAGGAAAATCCTAGGTGAACGGAGACAGGACGCAATGTTCCACAGGGAAGCAATTCACGGTCCTGGATGCTAAAAGGAAACAGTGTGGGGTTAAGACAGCTGGAAGGGCTTGTCACGCAGTCTGGGGCTGTCAGTTTCACAGTGCGAGGTGTGAGTCTCTCCCTGCCGAACACGTTTAGAGTGCCGCCTCACCCAACCATATACACGCCACACAGAGGTTCTTGTTTGTGACTGGAAAAAAACCCAGGGAAATTTTTTTCTTGTTCCTTGTAAGGGTCCGTTACTGCATGTGTGTGTGTGTGTGTGTGTGTGTGTGTGATAGGTGTGTCCAGCTAAACCCATTCCCTGGGGTTAGTTTTTAGAGACTTGCTATTTTTGCTTTCCCAAAACACTAATTCAAATGAATAGCAATTTTGTAAAAGTGTGACAGCTGTCAGGGTGATGTCTCATAATGTGTCTGAGAGAAACACCTTTAGGTGCCTTTATTATGTCGCGCTGATACAGTCATAAAGGTGACAGTCATGCGGTCATATCGTGCTGTGTTTGTTCCTCATCTAGCTGGAGGAGGGCACGCCTGTAGAGAGCATTCATAACTTGATTTCATTAATAAAAATAGGCCTGAGCAAAGTGGAAGTCCACGGTTGAGATAACACGGGGGGAGGCGAGCGTGTAGGGTAACCCCTTATGCGGGGTAACCCTGACCTCGGAGACATTCTGATCCTATCTGTGAATGAGGGCACCGTGTCACAGCAGTGGAGTCTCCTCAGGTCTCGCTGAGGAGCGCTCTGGGACCCGCGTTCCGCCCCCTGCTGGCCCTGAGCCAACGTGCGTCTGAGCACCGACCCGCACCGCCAATCCCGTTTCCCCATTCCTACAGTCTCAGACCCAGAGCTGCAGAGCTCTCTCTGTGCTGTACCACATTCTGGCCCGTAGGAGGCCGACAGGCCAGGGAAGACGGCTTCTTGAGGGTGCAGAACCCAGGCCCCCAGCCAATCAGTGCAGACCCAGGCCCCCAGCCAATCAGTGCAGACCTAGGCCCAGGCCCCCAGCCAATCAGTGCAGACCCAGGCCCCCAGCCAATCAATATAGACTCAGGCCCAGGCGCCCAGCCAATCAGCGTAGACCCAGGCCCAGGCTCCCAGCCAATCACCTGATGTCTACACACACAGCAGGTTCTGAGCCCTGCTGACCAAGGCAACCCAGAGTCAGCAAGGATAGAGCTGATAAGTGGCATCCTCCAAGGGCCCAGTACAGACAGTCCTGCTCATGGTGAGAAATCCTCTAATTATTAACTAGAGCGTGTCCCCTGGAAGCTAGCTGGCAGGAAGTGGGCAGGTCTGGGACACACACACACACACACACACACACACACACACTCCCACACTCTGGGTTCTCTTTACACTCTGGCTCTCTTCCCTTTTATAGACAGTCGATACCCAGAGTAAATGTTATCCAAAGTTTTTGTGCTGTTAGCATTCCTTTGACAATGATACAGTTTTAAAGGACTGTCTGGTTTCATCTGGACATCTGTGCTTGAAGATGCTGGAACAAGATTTATTTGCTTTTATTTTTAACCCTCTGTAAAAGCTTGGAGACTAAATGTGTCTTCAACGGCAGTTGACTTGCGAGGTAGAATCAGAGCAGTGCTTCGTATAGATACCCCACCTCCAGGCTCGTATGACTGCATATTTTGATACTGTAATTATTTGGAGATTAGTGTAGCGACTTTATTTAGAATATTTTAGCATTGTTATAGTGCTTCATTGCACACTGGAGCCGAACTGTCAATCACAGAGGAAAAGCGACAGCCTCAGTTTGTGATTCCATAAAAGTTGCATTCACTTTTTCAGTGTTACTGAATAGAATAAATTTCAGATGTATATGTTCATTGTAATGTGTGTTTTGTCAGTTGTCATGGCGACCATGCACCTCTTGAGTCTTCCCCAGGAAGTGCATCGTGTAGCGTTTGGTGTTTTTTGTGGTCTTTGCCCCACCAGCGCGGCGCAGGTCACGTCTCTGTAGCGTTAATACATTATCCACCGCAGAGAGATTTCCTCTCCAAGCGCGATCGCTTCCTTCCCCCCGCCGCGGTTCGCCTGCGTTTACTCTTTCCAGCGGTGTGCAAGCCGCGCGGAGAACACGTGATCTGTTATTTTTGGCGAGAGTTAAAAATACTGGGCTGAGGATGCTGGGAAATTTCTACCTGTTGTCACGTCAGCGAGTCCCCTGTTTGCGCAGGCCAGCTGTAGCCTCATTCTACAAGGCGCATTTTAGGGCAAACGTGCCCTCTGTGACCTCTGGAGGAACACTTCAGTTTTTGCAACGTATATAACAGTGATTTTTTTTATAACCCTCTGATTCAGAAAACCTCAGACTGGACACAGTCAATACTGCAGCTACGTTCGCACGCAGAGGCTACACTGCATTATTTGCTACAGTGAATGAGTTCATCTACGTAAGGAAAATTTCTCCTTGTGATGCAAACCTTTTTCTGAAATTTTCCAATGTTTGACACTCTGAACACCCTGGTGTTTGTTTACTGTTGTACATTATACACCTGGCAGTTTGCGCCACTGCAGGTATTAACACTGGTAGGGAGGAAGTCTGATTTCACAGCTTCAGAAAGAGCACTCAGTGCAGCCATCTGTGCAGTCATGAGTCCTTTCTGCTGTCTGCGCATATTGACACTGGCCTGTGCAGTCACATCCTTTCAGCTGTCTGCGCATACTAAGACTGTCCTGTGCAGTCACATCCTATCTGCTGTCTGCGCATACTCCTCTCTGCTGTCTGCGCATACTGACACTGCCCTATGCAGCCACATACCCCCCCCCCCAAGTGGCCCCTCCCTCACTTTCTCCACACACAAGCCCCTCCCCCCCCTCCAATTCCGGCTCCTGGTTTCCCAGCAATAGCGCTGTAATCAATCATGGTCGGGTTTCAAACTGCGCTGCCAGTTCATTGGCTCGTGTGCTGACAACACCCACTGTCTGGAGGGGGAGGAGCTACGGCGGGAGTGATGCATTACGCTGCATTTTTTTTTAATACTAGGAACAGGCGGTCAAGTACAGGAAACGCAGAGGCTTTGAAAGCACTTTTACAAAACTGCTTCAACTGTTATTCCCACCTCCTCCGGGAACGTGAGCACTGTTCAGCTGTGGCTGTGTGAAACGTGTGGAACTGCACAGTTTGTGCATAAGCGTGTGACAGACTGAGTCTGTGGTTCTCAAATTTTTATCAGCACACCTTACCCTGCACATACCGTCCTGTACAGGCTTCACATTTGCAAAAACCCACCAAATTATTTTCACATAAAAAAGCAAGGAAAAAACATTTGTACTACTTTATCAGTTTCATTTTGTTTTTGTGTGGAAAGAGAATTTTGAGATTCTGTATTTGTGAAGCTAAATTATAATCATGATTTTTCTAATATTTTTGTATTTGAAAGTGTATGCTGCATGGAAAAACACACAGTATCTTCCATGTTTTAAATGGCTAACTAACTGTAACAGTATTTCTTAAACACAAACATTCAAAGGACGTCTGGTTGTGTCACAAAGCATGCCCGTGTTTCCCAGCAGGCTGTGCGAGCTAACAGCCGTTCTGTCACAGCTGGCTCTAAACCAGTACATGGCTTTTTTTTTTTTTTACACGCTATCAGGTAGTAGTCTAAAGATTAAACTCATAAACATGAAATTAAGCTACCGTTTCAATGTATGCGCAATATATGTGATTCGATGCTATTAATAGTATAACAAAAATGGCATTCGGATATTATAGATCATTTTTGAAGTGTGTAAGAAAAATGTATTTGTGTCACGTCAGGCTTGGAGTTCTGCCTTTTGGCCAAAACAGCCGTCAGGCAACATTGTTTGGCTCTTTGAGCACGTCCCGTCATTTATTTTTGGCAGACTGTGGAGTAAATGTCTTTCGCCGTCCTTGCCTTCCATCAAGGTGAACCGGAGTGCCTGGGTCCCCCTCTGTGGTTCCTGAGCTGTCAGTCAACTTCGGGAAGTGGGTGTGGAAAGGTTCGGCTGCAGACAAGTGGGGGTGGGGGGATGGGGGTGGAGGTGGAGGTGGTGGGGGGTGGGGCCATGTTGCTGAGCAGGTAGACCTGATAGACTCGGTGAATGATGTTCAGAGCATGGACAGCCCCAGGGCTCACCACAGGAACAACTGCCATGCATGTGAGAGAGGGGAAAAAAACGCACTGACTGGACTGGAGATCCATCACGCTGTGACTGAGGCTGGACGACACTGACCTCTGCTGGCCAGTTGATGCATTACCTAAGTAAATAGATTTCCTCCCTTCCCTGTACACACTTTATTATGGTAGAGGCAACTGCACTTCTCAGAAAGCCTGTCTTTATTGTTCACAAAAGCAAGAATATATTTATGGAGTGTTGTTTTGTTTTTCTTTGGCCACGGTCGAAAGAAAGAAATGTCAACTGTATGCGCAGGGATGTATTATTCAGTCCAGCCCCATGCTGAGGCAGTGACGCAATCGACCTCCTGTCGTTTCTCAGATGCACAGTCAGCCCGTGCAGATAACAAGCTGTTATTACCACAGCCCATTATTTTGCTCCCCCTGTGTTCATCTGGGGGGAGTGCTGGTATCATTAACCTGTCAGTGCATAGCTATGGTTCTGAAATACATTTATAAGATACATTTCAGGGCTGTTACACAGCAAATGCCTGCCTTATTTTACAGAAATGGCTGCAGTGTGATGTTTTTTTTCCAGAGGGCACAAGTCCCCCACCCCCCCCCCACCCCCCAGAATTGTATGTAGTGTTTCACTATCTTTCAGTCCATGTGCAGTTATTAAGACAAGGATCATTAATTGTAAACCATGAACAGGCCAGGACACCACCAAACATTCTGACAAAGCTTTCTGGCCGTGTGGTAGTCCAAATGTAAAGTAAGTTAAATATTACATTTATGTCAACAATTCTATTTTCTGAGTATGCTCTCTGTTTATTGTTGAGGTATTGGTGCCACAGGTACTTTTCATTCTGTCAGCTAAGGGTAGCTGGGAGGACCTTTTTTGAATGCTATGGACCTGCTTAGCTGGTTATGGAGAACTGAGGATTACTTGTTTCCCAGCTGTCCTAAAGCTGAGATACGGTGCAGCGACTTTCTTAATCCAGACTTTTGACGATTTTTGTCAGGCTTTTACATGTCAGTCTTCTGCCTGTTATTGCCCCCTGTTGGTCAGTCAGTGGAATTTGGGGGGATTCTGAGTGGTCTGATGACCCCTCTCACTGACCCATCTGACTCATCTCAACCAAACCTGTAACCCAGGAAACAATACCAGTCTCTCAGTGGAATGTGTCCACGCCTTTGTAAAGGTTGTTTACTCAGGGGTTGTGCTCACCTGTTTCCACAAAACGCTCCAGATAGCTCACCTTCAAGATCGCATTAGATATAAAGCTAAGATCATAACTACAGTGCAAACTACAAATTCAAATTCAACATGATCACACTCGGATAAGATCTGTGCTCGTGATCACACGGTGTGACCTTGGTGTGGCAGATTCCTGAACCACACCCTAACTGACTTGTTTTGTTCACAGATTCCACCTGGCAGAGATTTAAAAGACAGCACTGGAGAGAAGATCACCCCAGCTCAGCTCAGGTGTCAGACTCAGGTTCCAGGAAGTGTCTACAGTCCTAAGATGGACAAGCCGAAGATTCACATTTTCCTAGGGGCCCCGACTCTCCCCCTGAAAACTGCTCCTAGCGCCGAGCCAGACTGCGCTCGGTGGGAGACACTGGACCTGTGTTTGAAGGGCGTGCGGTTGCAGCCCAAGGGGAAAGAGCACGGGGCTCAGGGAAGTGACATCAGCGCTGTGGGCGGGGCCTCAGACAAGCAGGGCGGGGCCGACAAAGCCGTGCTCGCCAACGAAGGCCCGGATAGACCGAGCATCGACCCGGACGACGTTCCGGACAAAGACGCCCCCGTTCCTGGGAACGTTGAGGGGGAACAGGAGAGAATTTCGCAGCCTGACCTAGACCTGGAGGAGAGGGGCTCCTCCCAAAAAAAGCGGAGCGCCGTAGACGAGCAGGACCTGTGCCCCGAGGCCGTGAGGGAGTACCTGGACGGCTGCTTTCAGGCCCCTGGGCCCGGGACGGAGGCGGAGCCCGCGGGAGGGGAGGCCCCGCCCCGCCTGTCCCTGGAGGCGGAGTTTCTGAGCGCCTGGACCACCAGCCAGGCGCTGCTGCTGAAGGGGAGGCTGGGCCTGCCGGCGGGGTCCAGCCCACAGGGTGCCGGGGCTCCTCCTACTCCTCCTACACCCCAAAACCGTGCGCCTGTGGGGTCAGGGAGTTCCCCCGAGCTGTACAGCCCCACCAGCAGCCCTCGGGGGGCGCAGGAGGGCTCGCAGGAGCTCTTTCACACCCTCAGCGAGAGGCAGGCGGAGGGGGGCGTGGTCCTGGAGGCCACGCCCGAGGGGGTCCTCTGTTCACAAGGCAGCCCCAGCGCCAGCACCAGCGCCAGCCCCAGCAGAAAGCCTGCAGAGGAGGCGGAGTCACTGTGGGCCAGCCCCAAACCCGGCCCCTCTTCACAGACCTCTCCCAGACCGGGCCCCTCCCTGCGGACCTCGCCCAGACCGGGCCCCCCTCTGCGGACCTCTCCCAGACCGGGCCCCTCCCTGCGGACCTCTCCCATGCCCCCCTCTGCCAAAAAGAGCAGGGTGTCCCCCACAGGGTTCAAGACTCGGGGGGGACAGACAGAGGGGGCCTGTGTCCCGCCCCAGTCCGGACCCACCACCCTCCTGGGCAGGTGCGTGGCCAGAGGGGTGCGCTACTCTGTCCTGGTCGCCGTGGTGTACCCCTGCCACCTGAAAGAGATCAAAGTGAAGTCCGGAACGTGGGCGGGCTCCACTGTTCCACTGGCAACCATCGTGGTCACCGACCAATCAGGTGTCGATATGAAGGTTGTCCTCTGGAGGACTGCGGCATTCTGGGCCCTGACGGTGTACCCAGGAGATTTGCTGCTTATTACAGGTAAGGACAGGCTACACACACTTATATAACTTGTTCTTGAGTTTTAAGTATTACTGTGGGTCAATAGTACATACAGCATACCTGATTTCATTGAAATAATTAAAAACAAAACTTTCTCCTTAATTATTAAAAGCTAACAAAACCAAAGTTAAGATTCAGTTGATATTTGTGCAGACTTGAGTTTCCGGTCTAGGTCACCACACAGTAACAGCTGCATCAGCTTTGCCTGGTTGCCTTTACACAGAAAAGAGGAACCTGATACATTCTCTCCAACAGCTGAGCTGTGTTTTCTCAGCTGTAGTCCCATACATGGTAACAGAAACTTATAAATCCCCAGTATGCCTATAACAGCGAATGAAATCGCTCAGTCTCACACTGTTGAAAGCTGAATGACTTCCCTGAGCTTTGAGTCCAGAGGAGGGGGAGTGACATCATGTTTCTGGATTTCACGCGTCGGCTGCTTTTTGTATAAAGCGTTCGGCGGTCAGCTCCCCCGCTGCTCTGTCCAAAGTCTCTCTGCTGCGTCCGACAGACGTGGCGCTGAACGAAGACAAGTGGAGAGGGGAGGTGGTGCTGCAGTCCTCCTACGCCAGCAGGCTGCTCAACCTGGGCCAGCTCACTGCCGCCCTCCCGCCACCAGGTGGGGCTGTGGAGCCACCGTAACACTTCACACTACACATACACACACTTTAAGACCATCGTTTTTCTGAACAAGCCTCAAAGTGTTTGTATGTTCTCTTGGACATTTGTGTGGACCTGAAATATTTAATTTGCACTTTTTTGAAAGTGAGTATTGTTTTCTGCACATTACCAGGTGAAGAAATTCTGTAAAACTTCAAATTTTATCAGTGCACAAAGGAACAAAATTAGCTTTTATATGGTAAACTTTCAGGTTATAGCTTTATAAAATAAGAGGCAAGAGCTTAATGTCCAGTCCTAATAGTAGTTCTAGCAGCGATAGATGTACACCTTTGCGAATCTTGTTTTTATAATGTGCCGTATTGTGTAATATTTGCTGGTGTTTTGGGGTCCTCAGTCCCACAGAATGTGAATAGCCGGGCTGTGAAGGAGTTGTGGGGTCACCTGTGTAAGAAGCGCCCCCTGCTGGTGTCGCTCCCTCGTCGCACGGTCCAGGACCCCCACGCCATCCCGTACGTCCGCCTCAGAGTTCTGAAGCCCGACACACTGGTCCATGTCCTAGTGAGGGTCACACACAGCTCCATGGTTACAGGTGCGCCCCGCCCCAAAATCCCTCATCCTCTGTGTATCCATATAGGGCACGCCCAGACATGCACACACATACACACACATATATCACGCCTACAAAACTGTCTTGTTCAATATGCACATGCAGGCATGCACACATACACACACACGCAAACGCACACACACACACACGCACACACGGACATGTCTTACCCACACAATGGTGCACAGAGCACACATCTGTACCCATCGCTTGTGTGAGCAGCCAACACTAGTGTGTTCAGCTGTTTAGAAAGCAAAATCATCTGGAGTTAGTCCAGTGTCCTGTAGCAATGGCGTCCTCATATAGTTTCTCTGTTGACACTGTCGTTCGGTACACTGACCTTTCACTCCACACCCGATATCGGGGTTTGAGCTCCAAGTTGGTCCCAGGAGCGACAGCAGTTTGGTGTGCGGTTGCCGTGGAGACGGTCACCCCCGGTTACAGCGGTGGCTTGTGGGTCATAGAAACCAGCAGGGCGCAGCAGCGACAGCGCAGTGTTTTTTGTTATTTTTGGTGACGTGGCGTTTACCCCCCAGCCTGGCGGGACGAGGCGGAGAGCTGCTCCAGGGCAGGGGGGGTGCAGAAAGCCGTGCTGAGCGTGGAGCAGGAGGACGGCCACCAGGGGGCGCTGGTGCTGTGGGGGTCGGCCATGGCCTGGCTGCAGCGGATCCGCAGGAACCAAGGTGAGGCCCAGAGGCCTGGACCGTCCTGGACCAGACCCTGTCAGGCTCTGGCTGGGCTTTCTATGGTATCATGGGTTTTTGCTGTTAGCATGGAACCTTACCAGTGTTCCTTTTCAGTACTGGTAGATATACTGACTGGAAACAGGATACAGAATTTGCTGCAAGCGCACCACCTTAGAAGGCTGCAGTTCCTTCCCGAAATGGTCTGAGGTGCCATTGTAAACAAACGGCCACTACGCCGTTCAGCCAGATTTTTCCGTATCGCTGAGCTGGTTTACAGCACACGTAGGGACCAAAATGAGAGTGCTTCCCTGATTGTATTGGACAGGGCTTGCGGGCCTATGTACACGTTGCGTGTGCAAAAGACGACCTGTGTCACCTGTCACCTGTCCCCCCCCCCAGGTGCAGTGTGGGAGTTCCGGGTCCTCCTGGCAAAGCGAAACGTGGCCACGGGGTGCCTGGAACTGCACTCCACGCCGTGGGGGTCCTGCGAGCCCCTCTTCCCCGACGACAGGAGGGCGGTGGAGTTTCACGACCGGGCCCAATCGAAACCTCCGCCCGCCAGCTTAGAGCTAGACCTGGCAACCCTGCTGTCCCAGAAGTATTCAGGTTAAAAAAAAAAAAACTAAATTTTTACTGAGTCAGACTGAGCTCCATTATAACTGTAGAAGGATTTCAGAGAAACAAAAGCCTGTTCTTCTTGGAAGAAACATCAGTAACCATGAATAAAAGTGAGGTGGGTGTGTCTAAAGCTAATTAAGGCATATAGCATTGTTTATCCACTGCAGTCTCCAATGTCGTCTATATTTAGCATTAAGGACATATAAATGGGCAATGTCTGATACGCCATGTCCTGTTTGAGGAAGCAAATCCACACACGATTCCAGTAAACTAGGTCTGAGTTTACCCAGGCTCGGTGTTCTTGTGAAATCTTGGAAATTCACAGTTTGGCGTCCGCCATGTCTGATACGTGGTCCGTGAAGTGAACCGACGCGCTTCCTCTGTCCGTCAGGTGACGTGGAGTTCAAAGGGCAGATCGTGGCCTTCCAGTTTCAGGGCACCTCCTCCCAGAATGCCTCGCTGCTGATGAACGGGGACACGCCCTGGCGGAAGATTCTGGAAGCGGTGTCCGGCGACGTCACCTTCAACGGCTGCGGGCGGTGCGGCGCCGAGCTCGAAACGGACGACAACGGGATTTACCGGCCCTGCTACCCCTGCCTGCCGCGGACTAGCGTCCGGCGCTACTACAGGTCAGCCAGAAAACAGCCTCCCTCCAATGAACTGCCGACAAACTTCACTTCCCTTCCCGCACCGTAGTGTTGCCTGTTTCACTTTCCGTCCCCTTCTCTATTAGCTCAGTCCGTCTTAAATGAAAAAATTCACCTGGAGTTACCGTGCTTGTAGCTCAGAGGTTACAGGTTCAGTTTCCAGGTAGCACAACTGCTGTTGTACCCTGGAGCAAGGTGCGTAACCTGAACTGCTTCAGTATTATGTCCTGCTGTTTAAAATGGATGCTGTGCAAAAGTGCGAATGAACAGCTGAGCTGCCTGCCGTCAGTGTTGTGCAGGAGTGCAGATTCTGCACAGGCAGACTGCTGGAATCGCTCTTGTATGGTGGAAAAGGGGGAAGTTCTATGACACCTCGTCTCTCGAGGCAACGCTACAGCCAATTAGGCCACCAGCCTGTGAGGCCACTGTCCAATCAACACCGGTATGGTCACATTCTAGAACCAGGCGATAGAGCTGAACATCAGTATTTTAGCAGTGTGAGACAGCCTTCAGTCACAGATTCGACAACTGCAATGGGTTTACAGCAGGGTCATCTCACCTGTAGGAGACAATACATGAACCAGGCGCACGGTTTATTTCAGGAGAGGTGTTAGTGTGTATGTGACGGAGGCTGCCTGTCTGTCTGTCTGCCTGCCTGCCTGCCTGCCTGCCTGCCTGCCTGCCTGCCTGCCTGCCTGCCTGTCTGTCTGTCTGTCTGCCTGACTGCCTGTCTGTCCGCCTGTCTGTCTGTCTGTCTGACTGGCTGCCTGCCTGCCTGTCTCTGTCTGTCTGTCTGTCCGCCTGCCTGTCTGTCTGTCCTGTTTGCTATACCAGGCCAGCTGTGCTAATGGAGGCTGTCTGTCTGTCTGTCTGTCCTGTTTGCTGTACCAGGCCAGCTGTGCTAACGGAGGCTGTCTGCCTGTCTGTCTGTCTGTCTGTCCTGTTTGCTGTACCAGGCCAGCTGTGCTAACGGAGGCTGTCTGCCTGTCTGTCTGTCTGTCTGTCCTGTTTGCTATACCAGGCCAGCTGTGCTAATGGAGGCTGTCTGTCTGTCTGTCTGTCCTGTTTGCTGTACCAGGCCAGCTGTGCTAACGGAGGCTGCCTGTCTCTCTGTCTGTCTGTCTGTCTGTCCTGTCTGCTGTACCAGGCCAGCTGTGCTAACGGAGGCTGTCTGCCTGTCTGTCTGTCTGTCTGTCCTGTTTGCTGTACCAGGCCAGCTGTGCTAACAGAGGCTGTCTGTCTGACTGCCTGTCTGTCTATCTGTCTGTCCTGTCTGCTGTACCAGGCCAGCTGTCCTAACGGTGAGGGACGGGAGCAGCGAGGTCTGCGTTCAGGTTCCGTCTTCCCTTGTGCAGAAGATCCTGCTGAACACTTCCCCGGACAAACTGAGCAAGACGGTCGGTAAGAAACCGGCCCCACATTTCCGTGCTCCAGAGAGACTAAAGGCCCACAATGCATCAGGCGCTATGCTGAAAATACTGACCAATGAGAATCGGGATCAGAACCATCAAAGGACCAAACGGACATTATAATACATTTCAATTAGAATTCACCTTTCAAGGAACCCAAGGACACAGAACCACACAGATTGAAACAGAATAAAGCAAAAAAATACGGAAAATGAAATTAATTTTGAAAGTGCATTTTAGGGGGGTTTCCACTGAATTTCCAGCATTTTTTAATCTCAGTATATGACCTTTTGCTCCCTCAGCTCCCTCCTCTGACGTGCGATTCGCCCAGGTGGCGGCTGCCCGGCTTCGGTCTCTGCTCTCCATCCCCCGGGACACCTTCCTGCTGACCGTGTCCAGCCACTTCCTGTGCGACGAGAACAGCGTCCCCACAGCCCAGGACTTCCTTCTGCTGGACATCCGACCTTAATCGGCCCCGCCCTCAAGGGGGCAACCCGGCCGGCCAATCAGAACCCGTCTCCACCCAAACTCCTCAGACTCTGCCGCCGTGCTGTGAAACAGTGGATCTGACCGTGTTTAATTTACAGCTGTGTTTAAACTCAGAAACTGCCTGTCTTCATGGAAAACACAGGTAAAACATTTAAATTGGAATTTGTGAAACTGGGCGTTAAATAACAAGCATTTTTGCGTGTGTGTCTTAATTCATGTCAGGTTTCTCTGACAGCTGTTTGCAAGCCATGTGTGACCAAATGCAGATACATGTAACATATTTTTAAAGCACAGCTAGATGGGACAAGAACTGTTATGTGAAGGTCATAACTGTTAGCCTGATACAACAGTGTACCAACATGGTTTTGGATGTCTGTAAATATGCCTGCTGTAAATTATGATAATTTTTTTTAAATGAAGATATGTCATCTGTTTGAGGTTGTAAATAAACCACTGTTTTGAAATAAAAGATTATTTTGATTAAACAACAGTCTGATGCTTCTTCTCACTCTTTGTGCAGAGGTATGCCTACAGTTTTAAAGAGTGGCCTGTGATGTCTTGTAACGCCATTTCAGCCTCCTGAAGGTAAAGTTGTCAGTAACGGAGGACGGGAGTGGAGTCGGTGTCTAGGCCTAAATGACTCATCGGTCCGAATCTCACCATCTTAACATAGGTAGAGCACAAGCTCATGGCAGGTCGTTCTGCTCCATTTGGCCTCTCTCATGCTGAGAGAGGGAAGGAACTGATATGCAAACTGAAATGCTCAGTCGCATTGTAGCAAAAGCCGTAACACGGGCCTGCAGGGCATGTACTGTTATAGGTACTGTTCAATTGAACAAGTGATAGCCCGAGTTTCGTCGGATTTAACCATACAATAGCCTACTGCACGAGTGCTGCGGTAGCAGTGACATATAGCCTATATGAAATAAATTATACTTGCATTATTTCTACTATGTAGGCTACATAAATATTTTCTCACTGTGCTTTATATTTTTATTTGTTTTGCCGAGCATTTATAAAAATTACAATGAATCTCATACGCGTGTTATTTTGAACTCGAATGCCATAAAAAAATTCGATAAATTTCGCGGAATGTTACAGTGTAGGTCTTACGTTAATGAGGCAAAGTAGCCTACAGTTTCACCAAAATCTTGAAGTGAATTGGTGTGAATTGAGAAGGCGGGATCTTTGAGAAGTGCGCACCCATAGCAACCAATGTTCTTGTCGGCTATTTGACACTTGTCTCCGGAATTCCCCCGTAAGCAGGGACTTTCCGCTAAGTTGGTACATGACACGAACGTGCTCACAGTGCTTGTGCAACAGTTCGAACTGGTTGCGTTTATCAGGATGAGTCTTGACTAGAAAGGTAAATTCTCATGGAATAAACCGTGGATTTCAGTTCTCAGTGAGGACCTTGTTTTTGCTTCGTGAACGTTCCGTGATCGTGTAACTATCTAAAGAGCTAACTTTCTAAAGCGTGGATAACAAAATACCTGCGCCTTAGCCAAGAGCACAATCTGCCCCCTTGCTCACCAGCTGTAAAGCAAGGTAAGAATCCGCTTTAACGATTCATGTCGCTGGATAGTCCACATACTGTAAAAAACTGTGTTCTACTCTAAGTGTGTTCTACCCTAACTCTACTAGAATTATGCAGCCACACAGGTTTGCACGAGTAGTTAGATTTCATAACTGAAACGTGCATTGCATTTGCAGCGCGTCTATCACACTGGTAGGCAGGTACGTAGTTCATTAATTGATGTGACTGTGTGCGTTTTAATAAGCACACATTTCGGTGCTGTGAGTGGGGCATGAAAGCTATGCAACAATAAACGAATATGCAATAGAAAGGTGCATTCAAATTTATGATTAAATCACTGCACGACGCACGCAAATTTTGTGCGTTGCTGCAGCTGTTTTGGTCTTTCCAAGTCAAACTTCCAGACGCTGTAGCCCTACGTGTCTAGTATGAGCGAGGTGCAGAGGCACATTGCTTCTGTCGCTGTCCAGTTCTGTAGTCGCATAGAATAATTCAGATGCGTCACGCTTCCCTGGACATTGGGGTTTCCATGGCTGATAGAGAAGGCGTACTTATGTTTACTAAATATGAAGACTGACACCTCTTTCTTTTCATGAGGCAAAAACTCCCTCAGAGAGATGTTAGCAACAACCCCCTCACCCACTTTCTGAGAAACAGCACTGGTTATGAATGCATTGTACGCTCATATGTTGGTACTATGATTGGGGTACAGAATACGACGTCTTATGCATATGAAAGAAAGCATGTCTTACATATTGCAGTATCAGAACAATCATGTAGACTTGGTGCAGTTTAGAGGATGTCACTGCAGAATGTTGTCGCAGATTCACTTGAACTACTGTATATGACTAACCAGAAATTTTTAATAATTAAAGGAGCACTAAGTCCACTTACTAATGTCTGCCAAAAGACTGTGTTTGGGAAACTTTGTGCTATCGAAATTGATGAAACCCCCCCCCCCCCCCCGCACCCAGTACAGGAAGGATGGTCATCCCCTAAAAACCAACACTCATCATTCCATCATTCCAGAATGTATTTTTGTCCAAATGTTATCATTTTTGACCTGAGACGTATTATCTATTAGTAATGTCTGATAAATAAATCTAAGTAGACAGTTCTCGAACTGTCTAGAAAATGACAAGGAAACATTCTGGTGTTTTACCCTTGAGTAAGATATATAAATTCACTCTGGTAAATGCCCAGCTGTGAAATTAATAATATGTCAGATATTAGCTCTATTGTTTGCCCTGGATACGGTTGTTTGCACACAAATTAACAACATAATGGTGACAATTGTAATGAAAAAACTTGTAGCAATGTGTGTCTGTGATCTAGTATGCAAAGTGACATTTCCTTTGGGTTAAAATCCCCCATCTACCGATTACTGGCAATGGATCTTCACACCTGAGCACATTTCAGAGAATTTTCTGAAGTTTATGAATGCGTTTGGCATGACCTCGTTTTCACCAGCAACAATAAGATGCATTTGCTGCTTACATTAGTCGCTCTGGACAAGAGGTTCTCCTTAATTAATGTAATGTAGTCCGGTGTGTATATTTGCTTATTTATTTATGGTTTATCTGACAGGGACATATAGAGATTCACATTGACAAACTGAATACGCAGTTTTAGGATGTGTTGCAGCATAGTGTTTTTGGCTTCTGCCAATATTCAACACCCATCCCTTGAAGGCCTTTTGGCATTACAGAAAAATAGAAGAGAAAAATAAAGTAAATTTAAAAGCATTACATTTGTGACATGTTAAGATAATGTTTTGATGCTGAGGCAGCCCATGTGCAGAAATAGCGTAGCCTACTCAGCATACTGGACATGATCTTTAATTATACTTCAAGTATTCTGAAGTATTTTGCAATTTTGCAGGTATACTTCAGTGTAAGGCTTTTTCACACGTGAAACGTGTTCTGCAGGAGGGAAAGGCCTTTGCCCAGAGCGGGTGGCAGAGAGAGTTCGCTCGGCCCGGAACAGCGTTAGTGTCCTAATAGGAAACTGTCGCCGTGGCATTGCGACACTCTGTGACAGTCAGCAGCGCAGGTGTGGAAATTCCGCCGCCGTTTTTTGCAGTCAGCGCACGCGACATACGGTACGGTACACGAGGTTCTTTCCTGGTGGGAGCTGGGAAATGGCACGTCGCGCTTGAAATGCTAGCGCTAGCCTGACGCGCGTCTCCATTGCTTTACAGAGCGCCTGCCGGAGGAGACGCAAGCGCCCTTTCGTGCCGCTCCGCACTTATGATTTCGTGACCAAGGCCATGTCTGGAACGTTAAGGTGCGTGCGTCCGTTGTTCTTCTGCGGGTCGATAATCAGGTTAATGCCTTTTTTGTACGGTGGAGGAATTTTGAGTACGGCTCACTTCTGGGGTTCTGTGCGCAGTCAGATAAAGTGCACGGCTCTCCAAAAAGAGGAAATTGTATTTAATCTGATAAGATCTGATAAGTGAAGCGGGCATTCCAGAGTTTATTTCTGTGAGGAATTGCTATTTATTTGACCACAAACCTGATATTTTGTTAAGCACTGTATGCAGTCCTTTTTAGAATTAGAGGTAGACTACACATTGAGATGAGGATTCACAGTGAGGAGGGCCAGCTCACCATTACCCACAGACTAGAGAACTGTGTCCTTGAAAATTCTTTTGTACTTTTGAAAATCACTCACTATCCTTGTGCATTTTATTTCAGTGTTGGTTCTCTCTAATCTCCACATGATCCTTGTGAGGAGTCCTGTGCTCTGGGTGGTAGTATCTGTGCATTTGTGTTTTATCATGTTAGGGGCCCCGGTGCATCATGGGAGGGCTCCCGACAATACGGTGGGACTTTAGGTCAGTTGAGGAAACGAGGAGGGAGACACGTGCAGCGCGAATATTAGCCTACCAAGTTTCAAGCGGTCAGTCGTCTTGTTTTGTACACAACTTGCTCGTGAACACTGCCATACAGATCGTGTTCTCATGTGCTGTGGTCAGCACCTTTTGAGTCATTTGCTGTCTTTGAACGCGCTGCGTTTTTGGGTGTGTTACCACAGCGTCGAGCCGCTCGCACGTTGACGTGTCGGTTAAAAGGCTGTCGTAATGGCGTGAGGTAAAATGAACTGGCCTTCTTCTGTTGATCAGCCACTTCAGTTGGTGTGCGAAGAGCAGACCTAGCATCTAGTCCTGTGACATAGCTACACTGTAGCTGGGATGGACAGCTGTATAGGTGGACTGTGTGTAAGGAATGCAAGCTACGTCTGTTGCCCTGGGAAGCGTGGCTGCTAGATTCCAAAAATACAAATGAATGCAGTCAAAAGATTTTTCTGAAGATAATTCAGCGAGGCGTCAGCTGTTGTGCTTTGAGTGATTTTGAAGCTGAGTTGTTCAGGCGAAGGAGATAAGAAATGAATCCGCCTCACGTCACGGCAGTCACGATTTACGTGGTAGAGTTCTGCAGATGAGTTAGTTCAGAAATGAGTAGTGATGGAAGCAGTCATGACATCAGTCAGAAGTCACGGTGCCAGATTCGGGCCTGAGACCAGCGTTTTGGGGTTGAGTGTGGTTTTAGGGTATATAGGGCCTCAAGTTTCTTTGAGAAGAAATTATTTCGCTCATCTGGGGTGATCGGGTCTAAAATTCCCACCGAAAAATCCCTCCCAGGGTCAGTCCCCAGCACTGGTGTTGGAGCGCCTCTCTCTTTACCTCATGATCAAAGTTTTCCGATGAACACCTGCCTGCTAACCTCACTGATTTGTGATTTAGGTACCACGCTTATTTTTATTTTTTGGTTTAGAATTGGGAGCGTTGTTCATACCGACAACCGTTCATCATTTTTTCTTGAAACTTAAAGGTTACATGCAAAGGCAGGCCTCCAAATAAGAAACAAAAAAATGGACATTTTCTGGACAAGAAATTAAATCCAAGTGTTTTGGCTAATTGTTGGTTTGGAGGGGGTCTATGAAGCCATTCTGAAGCTTGCGTGGTTCTGATCATTTTTAGGGGTCATGAGAAACGGTCTACAAGCAGGCATTTTAGGACGGACAGTAAGCTGTAGCTATCCCACTATAATAGGGACACACGTAGTGTTTTTCAAACAGGCCACTAGTGTCCCTTTCCAATGTAGGAATTAGAAAACAGAATGGTTATGCTGAGTGTAAACATGTGCATACAGAAAAAGCTACGACCATAAAATCGAGCAAACATGGATTAAAATGAAGAAAATCATTTCTGGAAATAAAGACAGAACTGGGGAGTCATATCAGCTATCAGCTGTGGAAAGAAGCCAAATTTCAAAGAAAAAATTTACCCCCCCCCCCCCCCCCTTTTTTTTTTTTTTTGAAAAGACTGATAACAGGTTTTGTCACAGAAACAGAAGTTGCATTATTACTGATGGGGATGTGGCTTTGTGTCCCTGCGGTCTGCGTGTACACACAGACACCTGCTTCTGAGGGCTGACGGTTGTGCTGACAGGAGGGCTGGATGGAGCGAAATCCGTCCTGGCCTGCTGGGTCACCAGAGCCTGTAACACGATTCACCCAGCAGAAGTTCTGCCCTTCCTGTTTTCTTTGGCGTGGCACGCCTGCTGGGAAGCAGGATGACATCACCACCGCATCACGTGACATCACTAGTGAGGCTCCAGGTGCGAAAGAGGGGTGCTGTCTCTCCGCCCGACTGTGGTGCTGACCTCTGACTGTGGTACCTGTAAACCCTTCAAAAAAAGGAGCTTTGCTTGACTCCCCCCACATGAGGATATGAATGAGCTGAATAGCAACACGGAGGGGTGGGGGTGGGGGATCCTGATCAGATCTGTCCTGAGGAAGGGGGAATCCCTGCAGTTTTTTTTTTTTGGGAGGCCCCATGCACCTTTAGGGGTTGTCCCCTGCGCGCGTCGGGGAACCGGTGATAGTGGGAAACATGCTGGGACCTTCTGAGTCTGAAACTGGTGAAATTCTTCCCTGGCACTTCTGCTTTTCCCGGAAGGTGTGGCCCGACCGCTTCCTGGCACCCGACGTTGAGAAAGCACCTCGGTTAAAAAAAAATAGCACAGCGCAACGCAGCGGGCGCGATGCAAAATCTCCCAATCGAGCCGATTTTGGGCACGCGACCATGGCAACGTGAGGTAATGACTGAAATGAGTGCTTGTGTGAAATGATCGTGCAAAAAAGAAGCACACAAAGTAAAAAATAAAAATAAATGAATGATATTAATACATTTTTTCAGTCTGCATGCGGGTGTAATCAGGCCCATTTGCTGCGACTTATCAGAGAGAGGTCAGGGGGTCATAAAAGTGGGGCTTGAGTTTTTAAATACTTCATCTTGGTTGCCATCAGACAGCGATGTAGAAATTTGCAAAGCCCTGGAAAACAGGTTTCGCAGGACCTGCCATTTGAATGTACCATAATAAGACCGATAAGCAATATCAGTAACGGGAAATTACAAGCTATTTCTTCCCACATTAATTATGCCAAAGCAGTATGATATGTTGGATGATTCTGAAGGTATTTAGCACTCTTTTATCGCAGTTATCCCGAATAGATACCCACCCATACAGTGCCCACCTGTGACACACCGAGCTGTCTATAACACACCTCACTTCCTGCCAATTCCCAAAAATACTGAGTCACCCTGATGGCTCAGTCTGTCAGCTGGATGTACTGCACGTGCTCTCTGTGATTAGCACATCCAGAATCCACAATTTAATGAGGCTCAGGCCGTGAGGCATGGACTCAGAAACTCCCTAAATTTACAGACGTACTCCTGGAACTTTATCTACAGTGTGTCACATGAGAAGATATGACTGTTGGGTCTCCAAGTAGTGCAAAAAAAACTGTGTAATCTGGATGGTCTGTTGCTAGTTGTCTGCAAAGATAACGTTGTTGTTGATGTACAGATTGTGTTAAACTGACCTGCTGTCTAAATAAGTAGGGTCAGCGTCCCTATGGTAACTGGGGTGGTTACTGCAGCCTTCAGGAAATGGGTAGAAATGTTTTCGATAATGGAATTTTACCTGTCACTCGGTGGACATTCCACCTTCAGTGAATGATACATTTAAGCGTAACAGTGCATTAGGTAACGGTGCTCAGTTTGTGTAAATGAGTTTGTGTGTGTGTGTGTGTGTGTGTGTGTGTGTGCACGTGTGTGAGAGAGCGTGAGTGTGTGAGAAATGATGAGCCTCGATGGGCTGAATTGCCACATTCTCATCGTTATGTATATTCTTATGTTCTTTTTATGTTCTGACACATTTGGCCCTCTGAACGGAAAATACCACGGAATACAATTAGTTATGTAAAAATTGCAGTGATGGGGCGGGGGTGGGGGGGCGAAGGGTTAGGGAAGGTTTGGTACACGCACACGATGTGAGGTACTGTAATTATAACAGGGAGCTGCAGAAATGGGGGCAAACATGTGAAGACTACCCACCGCTCAGAGCTTTTAACCTGGATTTACTGGCTGGGCCCTGATTGTGCTGTGCCCGCGAATCCCCAGGTGGCCTGCAGGGCGCAGCAGAGAGCACGTTTTGTGTGCGCATGCCTGTGTGTCAGAGTGTGACGATCGCAGTTCTGGGCTGGTATTCTTGGGGCTTTCCTCTCTGGCTTTTTCTGACTTGCTTCCTGGAAGTTACTCTGGTGGAGTAACAAAGAGAGAGAGAGAGAGCGAGAGACAGCGAGAGAGAGAGAGCGAGAGAGAGAGAGAGAAAGAACACACTGTGCAGTACACTGCACAGCTTAGTGAAACATTGCGGTGATAGAAGTTTGCTTGTAAAAGCTGGTAAAAACATGCTTTTTTAAAAACCTGGACGCCTTTCGTTCTGGATTTCTTGACCGGCGATTAAATCGGACGGTAACTCTTGTGCGAGGTGAGTTGATGACATAGCCTAACTGTTGCTTTGGTGTTGATGGAGATTATTCAGGCTTTCTGTGAGCTGGAGCAGGCAGTCCTAATGTGCATTTTCACCGGTGCCTTCAGTCTGCTCCCATTTTTTTGGCTTTCAGTGCCTGAACAGACCAGATAGGATGCCTGTGGGGGGGTAGGAACTTGCGCAAGAGAGGCATGTTTTGGTTTGAGCTGGTGTCTTAAAGACCAGTCTTGCCTTTTCCCTGGCTGGCAGAGACCAGTCTTTGTTCTTGTGGGCACCTGGACACAAGCTACACCTGCATTGGTTTGGGCTTTTTGGAGAGACTAGTCTGGGTTTGGCCTAGCCACCAACTGCAAACTCTGATAGCTTGTTATAACTGGTGTGAAAGAATTGTAACATTATACATTTCCCCTGCTTTTCTCCAGGATGGACGATACCCATTACAACATGAATATGATGGACAGTGAGGTAAGAGGGGGAAAAAAAAAAATCATTGATTTGTTTATCGTACAAGAATGCCAAAGGAAGCACGGGCAGGATGAATCATTCAGTGCAGTAGGTCACTTTAAAGGAACATCGTGTTCAGTCACTTGGCACGCTCAGTCTCTGCGAAGTGTCAGTTAGGGCAGGGGTTCCCAAACTGGGGGTCCGTGGGACGTACCCAGGGGGTCCCTAAAAAAATCACAGGCCGCATTGTTAAATTAATTTAAATATATATATCATATACATTTATTAAGATCATATAAAATATGAATGACATACTCATGTGAGTGAATGTGAGAAATAGGCCTAATATGAAATTATTTGTTTGATGCGTATGTGAGGGGGGGGGGGTCCTTGAAAAATTTTATCTCATAAAAGGGGTCCTTGGTGAAGAAAAGTTTGAGAAGCCCTGAGTTAGGGGACAGTTCCATTGGCTGGCTGCTGAGAGCAGAGCAGAAGTGTTCCGCTTTTATGGGATCTCACCAACCTTCCTTTTACCCCCCCCATAGCTCATGATGGATTTTACCTACCAGTTTATGCCCCCCCCGGGTGTGAAGAGTGAGCCTTATGTACCGGAGATTGGTAAGACAAGTACTACAGAAACTTATTGTGTTGATGAAGATTTGTGATGATGATGATTTCCTCCTTATTATTATGATTATTACACTTTATTATTGTTATTGTTATTATTATTACCGAGTTGTTACTATTATTATCAGTTGTGTGACTTATAAAGCCTTCATTTTTGATATATCACTGTATCCACCTTAGGAGCTTTGGGATTAGATGCCTGACTGGAATTGAAGCATATCGATATATATTAAGATAAAAAGTTTACACTATCTTTTAGCACAGCAGCTGTAAATCAGCAGGTTGAAATGTGCTAACGTTTCATACCTCCCCAGTCCGGCCTGACTAGGCCTTCTGGGAACTTTCAAACACAGAGCCCATGAAGCACAGTTCACTACAGTTCCTGTGGAGACTGTAGTGAACTGAACCGTTCTGGTGGGCCTTTTTGGGATTCAGCGGAGTGACCCCCTAAGCCTAACGTCCCTTTTCCCAACTTCTCTTCCAGCGAACGGGCCCTATGTGCAGATCATCGAGGAGCCGAAGCAGGTGAGCTCCGTGTCATTCGCAGTCAGGGGCGCAACGTCACGCAGTCAGGGGCCAGCTGCCGCCCAAATATCAGCCCTGAGACTATTGAGATTTCAGTCATAAGACCAAGGGGGGGCAATTCTGGTCCTGGAGGGCCGGTGTGTGTGCAGGTTTTTGTTTCCACCAGTTACTCTGGCTACATGAGCCAATTGGCTGCATACACCAACACTGGTTCACTTGTATTACTGTTATCTAATCTACATCTCATTTAGGGACACGAGAACAGTCTTTGGCTCTCATTCGTTCACTTATCAAGAAATGCAGGTGACATGTCAGATGGCGTAAATATTAGGGGCTAATAAAATAATTAAGGGCAGAAGTTGGCATGGAGACCGGAAACAGACACGGCCCTCATTGCACACCTATGCGTAAAGACTATTGAGTCTTGATAGAGCAATGAGGTGTCATGGTTGAGGGGAATTGTGGGAAATCACAGGGGCCGTTTCTGCGCATTTCCACAGAGAGGATTTCGCTTCCGGTACGAGTGCGAGGGTCCCTCCCACGGGGGCCTCCCGGGAGCCTCGAGCGAGAAGAACAAGAAGACGTACCCCACGGTGAAGGTGAGCTACAGGTGTCACCTGCGGTCCCGCCCCTAATATCCTGCCAGTCATCTGTGTGTGTGACGCCGCTGCTAGCATGGAGCCTTTAGAGTACAGTAACTCACACGGACACCCCAGTGCATGATGGGAGGTAAACCAGACACCTTACGGAGCAGATGGCTTTCCCTGTCCTGACCCACTGTGCTAAGAAGCTGTGGCATTTCAGACACGGTAGGCTAAGAGAGGGACGCCTGACGGGTGATGGGTCTCTCGCTCGTTCTCTTTCCCCGTGCAGGTGTCCAACTACCTGGGGCGGGCGCGCGTGGAGGTGCAGCTGGTGACACACGCAGACCCCCCGCAGGTCCACGCCCACAGCCTGGTGGGGAAACAGTGCAACGAGAACGGGACCTGCAGCGTGGAGGTGGGGCCCAACGACCTCACGGCACAGTGAGTATGACCCACTGCTTCTGCGTGTGTGTGTATGTGTGTGAGTGTGTGTGTGTGTGCGTGAGTGTGAGTGTAAGTATGTGCGTGTGTGTGTGAGAGTGTGTGTTAGTGTGTGAGAGTGTGCGTGTGAGAGTGTGTGTCAGTGTGTGTGTGTGTGTGTGTGAGTGTGTGTGAGTGTGTGCGTGTGCGTGTGAGAGTGTGTGTCAGTGTGTGTGAGTGTGTGTGAGTGTGTGTGAGTGTGTGTGTGTGTGTGTGAGTGTGAGTGTAAGTATGTGCGTGTGTGTGTGAGAGTGTGTGTCAGTGTGTGTGTGTGTGTGTGCGTGTGTGTGTGTGTGTGTGCATGTGTGAGTGCGTGTGTGCGTGAGTATGTGCGTGTGTGCGTAAGTGTGTGAGTGCATGTGTGTTTGCGAGATCATGTGTGTGTGTTTCACTGGCACAGACTTCCTGACCTCTCTCTCTCTCTCTCTCTCTCTCTCTCTCTGTGAAGGTTCAACAACCTGGGCATCCTCCATGTAACAAAGAGAGGAGTGGTGAAGGTGTTGGCGAAAAGACTGAAAGAGGAGAAGAGAAAACTGAGAGACCCCAATTACCATTTCACAGGTGAGACGCTACTGTCATGTGACCACAGAGATATACTCTCAGGGCTCTGTGCAGGCCAGTCAAGTTCTTCCACCCCGATCTCGACAAAACCATTTCTATATGGACCTCGCCGTGTGCCTGGGGGCACTGTCATGCTGAATCAGGAAAGGGCCTTCCCTAAACTGTTGCCACAAATTTGGAAGCACAGAATCGTCTAAAATGTCATTGCAATAAGAATTGCCTTGGCTGGAACTAAGGGGCCTAGCCCAAAGCATGAAAAACAGCTCCAGACCAAGGGGTGTCCAGATGCTTTTCGTCATGTAGTGCATGTCAGACCAGCACCTCGGACAGGCCAGGTCAGGTTTGTACTGGCGGATTTGCTAAGCAGTCTGGGAAACACATTTCTTACCCCTGATTGGCCTTCATATTTCCAATGAACGAACACACTGCTTTATGCATGTGGGAAAAGACCGCACAAGGACATTTTGATTGTAAAATGGGTTCTCGTATCATTCCATAGCATTGTGAATCGAACCCATTTCAACTATGCTAGTCCAATGTCAGTGTGTTTTTATATGTGTTGGCCATATCAACCACATTCTAATGTTACATTTTAAATACTGCATGGTTACTTTCTCGGTTTGGTTCAGCATTGGTGCTTGTGTTCACCGTGTTGTGCTCTGTGTGGTAGAAGCAGAAGAGCAGGCCATACTGAGTGAGGCCAAGGAGCTGGGCAAGGTGATGGACCTGAATGTGGTGAGGCTGAGGTTCACCGCGTACCTCCAGGACGGCGACGGGGGGTTCACCCGCGCCCTGAAGCCCGCCATCTCCAACCCCATTTTCGACAGCAGTGAGTTGCGCCCCTCCCCCCGCCCCCCCGCTCCCCGCACTTCTCACTGCACGGGAACATCTGCTTACACAACATGTTCCTTTGCTGTTTCCTGCAACAAAAAAAAAAAAAAAAAAAAAAAACAGAAGTACACTTCTGCATACTTGAAGTATGCTCGTATAAACTTCAATCACTCTTCTGGTTTGCTGAAGTGTACTGTTTTCTTCACACTGGATTCCGTAATATCAGGATTATTTTAGGTGCCGTCTGGTGGCCATTGTGTTTCTCTTTCACTGCCCACTTCTGCATTGTTCACCAGCATCACCAGTCTTTCCTTACTGGAAAACAGAGTTTTTTGAGGTCCTGCAGATCCTCAGGCGTATCTTCAGTGTGTTGCAGAATCCTTGCTTCTTCAAAACACTGAATTCTAAGGGACTGCAAGAGCATGGTTATGGTTTAGTCTTGGGTGCTTTTGAACTAACTTTATTAGTTTTTGAGTTATGAAATATTGGACGTTGACCTGAATGAGAACTTAAAATGTGTGTTGGATAACCAAAATGATTCAAAATATTGCGCTATGGTTTTATTTTATGATACCAGCCATGTGTTTATAACGTGTTTTGGCTCGCCCAGGTGGTATTTTGGTGTGGTTTTTTTTCTCCTGAGGGACACTATGTAACGGAGACGGCCTGAACTGGTCGAGGGTTAACGTGTCCGTCGCTTCCTCCTCCGCAGAGTCGCCGAACGCCTCCAATCTGAAGATCTCGCGCATGGACAAGACCTGCGGCACCGTGATGGGGGGAGACGAGATCTTCCTGCTGTGCGACAAAGTGCAGAAAGGTCAGCTTTCGCTTTTACCCAGCATGCAACCTGCAGCCTCCGGGGGGAGGCGGGGGGTGGGGGGTGGGGCGGCGTTTCTCGTCGGCTCGCCGACTTTCCTCATTGGCCGGTGAGATTTGTCCCGATGTCGGAGGTACTCAGAAGCCTGCTGTCCCCTCTCTCTCTCCTCCGCAGATGACATTGACATCCGTTTTTTTGAGGGAGAGGAGGGTGGCTGGGAGGCCTACGGTGACTTCTCTCCCACGGACGTCCACAAACAGGTCAGTTGCGGAGCGCGAGCTGCAGCGTTAGCCTATAGCAACGCTTACGGCACAGCGACGAAGTCTCCTGCCAGTCAGCCAGTAAAAATCAACAAACCAGTAAACAGTTCATTTTGGTCTGAGAACGTGGTTAGTGTCCCTGGGCCCGTCTGCATACTCTGAAGCAGAATCCTCCCTCCCTTCCCTCTCTTCATATCACTGATCTGATTGGCTAGGTGATGTTTCCGCCATATTGCTTTCACCTGTCCGTGCTCTAGACGGCAGCTGAAAGGAAGTTGAGGGTTGGACACAGCCCAGGTCAGTGCATCAGGTGGTGAGCGTACATGAGCGGACAGCCTCCACCTCTGACACCGCATGGGGATGGAGACTGCTGTTCCCTGTTGATGACGTCACTGTTTTGTTTGATGATGTCACTGTTTCCCCGCACCCCCCCACCCCCCCTTTTTGCAGTACGCCATCGTGTTTAAGACCCCGCAGTACCGCAGGACGGCGATCGATAATCCCGTCACGGTCTTCCTGCAGCTGAAGAGGAGAAAGGGGGGCGACTGCAGCGAACCCAAACAGTTCACCTACGTGCCCCATGTCCAGGGTGAGCCGCCGCTGCAGGGCGAGGGGAAATTCGGGGCCTTGGGCAGGGAAACGGGCAGCGATGCATTTGCCCGTTTACCAGAGTGAGCTCCTCTGGGTTGCCATTGGACACATACTGTATGTTTGTTTTTGAAGCACGGTGTGGTGTAAGCAGAGGTGGCAGTTATGCAGTGGTGACAGCGTTTCTGTGAGCAGACAGTGCGTGGGCGCGCGGGTGTACGTGCCCGCGCACGCAAACGTGCACACGTGCGATGCGTCCACACGTGTGTGTCTGTGTGTGCGTGTACGTGCATGTGTATGCGCACACATGCGATGCATGCACACGAGCGTGGGTGTACGGGCCTGTGCACGCGTGCGATGCACGCACACGCGCGCTGTGAGACCACATCCTGTGCGTGTGACAGTTTCCTCTCCCCGCTGTTGTCTCTCAGATAAGGAGGAAGTGCAGCGTAAGAGGCAGAAGCCCCTCCCCCACTCGTATGACCACTGGCGGGGGCCACTGGGGGGCGCTGGAGGGCCAGGCCAGGGCCAGGGTGGCTTCGGAGGAGCTGGAGGAGGAGGAGGAGGAGGAGGTGAGCGACACTACTGCATGCCAGTCACACAGCTTTACTATACTGTGCTATCCTGGCAGGAGAACTCTGCTGTACAGATAATAGATAAAAGATACAATAGATTACATTACATTTATTGAGCAGATTTTATCCAAATCGATGTACAAAAGTGCATAGCATGATCATTGGAACAACTACAAAACACAGGTTCAATAAGGTACAACTATGGCGCAAGATACAGTGGCACTTATTCGTGCGTATGGTGAGAATGACGATGATGATGATGGTGACGATAACGGCAGTGAAGAACACACTTCAGAGCGTCTTTGACTCCACGCTGTTTGCCTAGCGCCAGTGTTTGCCCTGAGGATGAGGAGGGGACGAAGGGAGGTGTGTGTGTGTGTGCGTGCGTGTGCGTGTGTGTGTGTGTGTGTGCGCGCAAGGAAAGTAGGCGAGTTGCCCGTCTGTGCTGAAACCTGGGAGCGGCGTCTCAGAAGGGCACTGCCCGCCTGTGCTTTCTGAGCCCGTGCCCAGTGGCGGGTAACAGCGGGCAGCCCCCCCCCCCCCCCCCCCCCCCCGATGCCCCGGGCAGCCGCCTCGCCCTAACCGCCGCCGCTCTCCCCCCCGCTTCCTGCCCCGCCCAGGTGGCCTGCCGTACGGCCAGTCCATGGACGGCGGGAATTTCCACAGAGGGTTCGCCGGGTTCGGCGGGGGCGGGCCGCAGATGTCCAGCTCGGCGCAGTCGCAGCAGCAGGCCAGCAGGGGGCCCCTGCAGCAGCAGCTCCTGCAGCTCGGTAAGCGCAAAGACACAAAACCGGCCCAGAGAGATTATGAAAAATGTTATTATTGCATTATAACAGTTGTGGTTCTGGCCTGTCTTTTAATAATGCATCTTTTAATTCTTAATATTAACAGAATTAAAAATATAATTATAATTATTATTATTAGTAGCAGTAGTAGTAGTAGTACAGTATTTGCATCACTCATTGTCCAAGCCTTAATCACTTATTCCCTCTCCCACTCTCCCTCTCCCTCCTCTCTGTCCCCCCTCTCTCTCTCTCTCTCTCTCTCTTCCCCCACCCTAGCCTCCTCTCTGCAGAGCAGGGCGACCCACATGGCGCAGCAGACGGCGGGGGCTCTGCTGGACTACTGCAGCACAGGGGACGTGCGCATCCTGCTGGCGGTGCAGAGGCACCTGTGCGCCGTGCAGGACGAGAACGGAGACACGTGAGTCCGCCTGCGCCGCGCGGTCAGAGCACAGGGTCCCCACAAAACTGCGCCTGGGTGTGCCTGTGCTGGGTCCCCACAAACCTGCGCCCGGGTGTGCCTGTGCTGGGTCCCCACAAACCTGCGCCTGGGTGTACCTGTGCTGGGTCCCCACAAAACAGAGCCTGGCTCTGCCTGTGCAGTCAAAACACAGGGTCCCCACAAAACTGCGCCTGGGTGTGCCTGTGCTGGGTCCCCACAAAACTGCGCCTGGCTGTGCCTGTGCAGTCAAAGAGCTAGGTCCCCACATAACTGCGCCCGGCTCTGCCTGTGCTGGGTCCCCACAAAACTGCGCCTGGCTGTGCCTGTGCAGTCAAAGAGCTAGGTCCCCACATAACAGAACCTGGGTGTGCCTTGCCACCGCGTCAATTAGTTAATTTAACTGTCTCACTCTTACATGTGTGGCTGTAAATTTATCACCTGCCCCTGTCTGTACCTGTCTCTTGCTCTTATAGTCCCGTCTGTTTCACCTGTGACACCTGTCTGCCGCACGTCTGCACCTCTGACTCACTGTCCTCCTGCCTCTCTTACATCAGTCATTTGGCACTCGTCCTTCGAGGTTTAGAAAGCGCATTTGTCACCTGTGTAGCTGTGTTACCTGTGCTGGCCTGCGCTCACCTGTGCTTTCCTCCCCAGGCCTCTGCACGTGGCCATAATCCATCAGCAGCCTGCAGTGGTGCAGCAGCTGGTTTTTGCCAACATCAACCTCCCCCAACAGCACATCCTGAACACACAGAACCACCTGAGCCAGGTAAGCACATCCTGAACACACACACCGCCTCAACACACAGAACCACCTGACCCAGGTAAACATACAGCCTTGTGGTCATCACTGGGTTCACTGCTTCTTTTTTTTTTAACCCAGACTCCTCTGCACCTGGCGGTGATCACCAAGCAGCACAAGGTGGCGGACTTCCTCCTGAGGGCGGGGGCGGACCCCACGCTCCTGGACCGGGACGGCCGGTCGGTGGTGCACCTGGCGGCGACGCTGGGGGACGAGAGCATGCTGCGGGTCCTGCTGTTCCACCTGGGGGACCGCCACGCCCACCTGCTCAACACGCCCGACTACAACGGTGAGAGAGCCCCCGGCTGGAGGAGGGATGTGACTAACAATTATAATTACAATAAAAATAACATAAAAAATAAAAACTTTACACAGAGCTTCACAATGTATTGTTATATAGTTAATACAGAAAACGGACAAAAATGGTTCTTTTTAGAAATTGGACATACCAAACCATATAACAGCAAGTAACAACAAATCGTGGCACTACAAATTATAAAAATTTATTTTAAAAAGGTGGGTTTTCAAAAGCTATTGTAGTGGCAGGGATTTCCATCCTTTGGACTGACACAGCTGTGTCTCTAAAGGGGATCTGAGCATGTGCAGAAAGCCCTGGTGTGATGTCAGAGACCGGAGGGTTCTTGTGTGATGTCAGAGACCGAGGGTTCTTGTGTGATGTCATAGGCCGGAGGGTTCTTGTGTGATGTCAGAGACCGGAGGGTTCTTGTGTGATGTCATAGGCCAGAGGGTTCTTGTGTGACGTCATGGACCGGAGGGTTCTTGTGTGATGTCAGAGACCGGAGGGTTCTTGTGTGATGTCATAGGCCAGAGGGTTATTGTGTGACGTCATGGACCGGAGGGTTCTTTTGTGATGTCATAGGCCAGAGGGTTCTTGTGTGACATCATGGACCGGAAGGTTCTTGTGTGATGTCATAGACCGGAGGGTTCTTGTGTGATGTCAGAGACCGGAGGGTTCTTGTGTGATGTCAGAGACTGTAGGGTTCTTGTGTGATGTCATAGGCCAGAGGGTTCTTGTGTGACGTCATGGATCGGCAGGTTCTTGTGTGATGTCAGAGACCGGAGGGTTGTAGTGCTTGGGCAGCTCGGTGAGGTGCCGTGGCGCTGGGAAGCTCATGTGTGTGACCCTGCGGTCTCCGCCCCCCCCCCAGGGCTCTTCCCTCTCCACCTGGCCGTGCGGAAGGGCGGGGAGCGCTCGCTGCGCGTCCTCGTGGAGGGCGGAGCCAACGTCAACGCCGCCGAGCGGAAGAGCGGCAGCACCGCCCTGCACCTGGCCGTCCGGGAGGAGCTCTTCAAAATGGCGTGCCTGCTCATCACCGAGGTGTGTAGCCCCGCCCCCCTTTCCCCCTGTCCGTCTGTCCCTCTGTCCCTCTGAAAAAACAGAGCCAGGGGCCCTTATGTCTTTCACAAAGCTCAGTGCATGTAGCAGGACGTGGCCCTTCTCAAGGTCTTTTATCTAGTTTGATGGCAAGTCCCAGCATCCAACAGGCACCATATTAAGCATGTTTGAGTTCATTGCATGAGATGGCACTTCTGGCATTTAAAAAGATTTTTTTTTTTTTTCCATGTGTTCTCCTCCTCCTCCCCCCCCCCCCTTCCAGCTGATGGCGGACGTGAACGCGTGCACGTTCGGGGGGAACACCCCCCTCCACCTGGCAGCCAGCCAGGGCTCGCCCAAGCTCTGCTCCATGCTCATCGCAGCAGGTGATCCCCCCCCCCCCCCCCCAAACCCTCCCATGCCCAACCGCACCCGCACCCGCACCCGCCCCCCCCCCCGCGGACCGCAAAGCTTTGTTCTGTGAGGGAGAGAAGACTTTCAGCAACGTCAGCAAACATCAAACACACATTACTCTCATTACTCTGCCTCTACCGTGGCACCACTGCAATGTCACGCAAGGGCGTACATATACCTGGTGGGACTGAATTTTTTAAAGACTTATGTATTTTTACACATATTCTAGTCTATTGTTATAATTAATTAGCTTTATTATTATTATTATTATGGTGGTAGACTTAACATGCTGCATTTAAGCCGATTTATATTTGTCTCTGTGCATTTAGTGTTTTATATCTACAGTATCTTGCGTTTTTTTTTTTTGACCACTTTTCAATGCTGTTGCATTCAGTGTATTTGCAAAAACTGCATTTCCGTGCATATCAGTCTGTAAAAGTAAACTAAGTAAACAAGGGCAAGCCTTCAGTGAAGTGAAGTTCACGTGTGCGGTAAAGTCCAGCGAGGCAGACTGTGGGGGGTGAAGGACAGGTAACCTCACCGCACTCCACCCGCTCCCCTCAGGTGCCAGGAAACACCTGGAGAACGACGAGCCGCTCTTCTTCAGCTCCTCTTCATCATCAGACGAGGAGGAGGAGGAGGAGAGAGTGGGGGGTGAGTCAGCCTGCCCCGCCACGCCCACGCCCTCGCCAGACAGAGCACGCCCCAATCCCCGAAAGAGGCCAGCCCCTGGACACACCCCCTTCGACCTGGCCAAGTGCCAAAAGGTGAGACTCGCCTGTGTGTGTGTGTGTGTGTGTATGTGTGTGTGTGTGTGTGTATGCATCATGTGCAGCAGAGCACGTGTGGATTTGTGACAGCAGCAGTAACACGCGCCCCCCTGTGGCAGGTGAGGGATCTCCTGGACTGCAGACAGGACCCCTGGCCCAGCAAAGCCGCAGCCAAATCCAGCCAGAAACGGGAGGAAGGTGAGAATGGCAGACACATCTCAGTCCACTGGCCCAGGAGGGAGAGATCTTAAATGGCAGAGGGCTGATCAAGGAAGAACTGTAAACCAATATGACAGCAAAGAAATCAGCTCTTTCAGAGGCTAATAAATTGTTTTTGCGAGTACATCACAGGGTAGCAAACAACTGCAAAACTAAAATTGTTTTCCCTTTGCTCATAGTTCTTTAGTTCATAGTTTAAAAAGCCAAACAAGCCTTCGCCCCCACAAGCATAAGCATGGAACTTCACCACAGTGCTAAAACAGACTACTTCAAGATGTTGAGTTTGGCAAACATGTTCACAGAGATAATGAACCGAAGGACATTGCAATGGAAGTCGACGGTTGACTAGTGAACAAGTGAAAAAGAGTGTGTCTGCTTGTGAACATTTAAAATATGTTTTTCAAATGTTAGCTGGGGCCTGTATCACAAAGCAGGATTACGGGGTCGGCTGGATAAATGTAAAACCCGGAACAGCACTCTTTACTTCAGTCCATGTTCCAGATTTGGGAGGGTTCCGGGTTTTACTCAGTGCAGATATCCAGCTCACTCCGTAGTCCAGCCTTCCCTTTAGGCCTCAGTTGTGGACGATGGCTGAACTGCATGTGTGTGTGTGTGTGTGTGTGTGTGTGTGTGTCGCTCCGCTCCGCTCAATAGGAAAGCACCAGATGGACAGCGAGACCCTGGGCAAGCTCTGCGGCATCCTCAGCAGGAGCCAGGTCCCCTGGGAGGAGCTGGCCGAGAAGCTGGGCATGCGAACGCTGGCGCACCTGTACCAGGAATCCCTGTCCCCCTGCCAGAACCTTCTGGAAAACTACCAGGTGAGACGTCCCGCCGCCCCGTCCCGTCCCGTCCCCCGCCGCCCACGGGCTCGCTCCAAGGCGGGTGGGGGTTCCTGAACAGAGAGGACGAGCTCCCACAAAAATGTTTCCATCCTGTGGAAATCCTGGAAAAGTGGCCAAATGTATCAGCCCTTCATACGACCATGACTCAGGCTGGGACCAGTCCCGTTTCAGTTCAGTCAGTTTGGGAAAGGAATCGGAAAAACGCCTAGAAATGTTCTGTAGCGTTTCCAGTTAATTTTCCGAAATCGCCAAACTTCAAGTGAAATTGATCCTAATCTTGGTCGCAATAGTGATCCCAAATTTTTTTAACATTATAGTGAAGGTCAGTTCTGCAGAGCAAAGATTGTGTGTGTGTGTGAGACTGTGTGTGTGTGTGTGAGAGACTGTGCACTCACACGTGCTGTTGCGCTCTCTCCATGCGTGCAGCTGGGCGGAGGTCAGGTGGAGGCGCTGGTGGAGGCTCTGCAGTCCCTGGGTCTGAACGAGGGGGTGAAGCTGCTGAGACAGGCGGAGCCGAGAGACAAGGCCCAGAGCACAGGTACTGCCCCCCCCCCCCCCATCCCGAAAACCAGCACTCCCCTTCTGCACACCCTCAACCTAACTGCACCTCAAACGTACAGGCAAACATCTGCACCATAGTCTGGTACGACTGTATATGATAACATTAGCTTGCCATCTAACTTCGTTTTTGACATCGGAAACATGGTAGAAGCCTTGATGACAAACTGACTCAGTTGTCAGTTATGAATAGCTTGCTTATCCACCTATATAGCTGGCTACCCAGACAGCTAACAACAGCTTCCGATCCCACTGGTGGAATCTGATACCACTTAGCCGAATGACTCCAATCCTAGTGCTGATTCGGTTGGTTTTCACCATTTGGTTGTCATCGATGTAAAAGTCTGTAATTTTCTATATTTTTACACGTTCTGCTAGGGGGCTGACTGACAGCTATAGTGCGAGTCTGTTGAGAGGGCTGTCTGTCAGAAAGTATGACTTCCAGAAGTAACACCTCTCAAAACTCGGTTCAGATCAAAGGCAGCAGGTTTTTCAGCGACCGCCCCATCCCCCTCCTAAGCTGTAACCGTGCGCTTTTCTCTCCACCAATCAGACGCGACGGTGGACAGCGGCTTCGGCAGCCAGCTGATGGAGGAGTTGGCGGAAGGGGAGGCGGAGCAGCCCGTTCTGGCCAATCCCTGAGGGGGGGGAGGAGCCCGCCCGCCCGCCCCCGTGGGACGACCTGGACGCCAGCGGGGACGGCCACGCCGGGGCGCTCCGGTCCATCGCGAAACCTTCGGAGGGCGTGACCACTCCCCGCAGAGACGTTTCACGGATTTATCCCAAACGGGGGGGGGGGGGGGGCGGGGGGTCACGATGATCACCCCGCATCGCCATGGACGCACCGCGTTGTAGTCACAGCAACCTGCCGGGCGGCCTGGATGACAGGCCTTCAAATCGCCGCTTCGCCCGCTAAAAGGACCGGGGCATGGACAGTCACCCCGAAATCGAGCTGCTGGCGCCATTTTAAGTAGTGCCAACTTTGAACTCCCCCAAAAAATAAATCTCTGTTCAGTTCCAAAGCATTGCAGAGGATGAGGGTTTTGCGGAGAGCACGCCCTTTCACGGCTGAAGCAGTCTTATGTGATATCTTACTAATACTGTGTATTCTTGCGTTCTTCTTTAGCTAGTGTACAGCTTGTAAACAGCTGAAATAAAACCTTGTATGGAGGTGAATGTTTTGTACAGTGGCCTTCATCTTTAGACGATTTGTTGGATGCTTATTGGCAATAAAGTTAAAGCAGCTGTGCTCAGAAATAGAACACCAGTTAAAGTATTTTCCTTCATTTGAATAAGCTTGGAGAGTAAAGTCTGCATTCTTTTTAAAACAGCGTTCGTCATGCTTGTCTGGCAGAGCAGTTTTAATCTGGATCCATTAACAAATGTCATCGAGTTATGGACGATATTTCCCTTTCCACATGTAACAACACGAACAAACATTTAAGGGCTCTTTTTAAAACACCGGTTTTATTTTTCCACTATTCAACCCCTCCCCCCACCCCCCACCCCCCCCCCCAAAAAAAAGAGGAAATAAGCTCATATACAAACAACGATACAGAGTCAAATCTTTACAGGCTGCTGACAAATGCACTGCTAAACGGAGTCGGACATTCCAAGTAGAAACATTTCCGATGACTCACGCACACGGCATTCTAAGAACAGCGAGACATAACCGAACCCCACAGCTCTGGTTTGCGGTGAGTATCTGGTGAGGTACCAACTTACAAAACAGTTTTTTTTTTTTAAATACAGTACAACTCTTTAAAATCCTGATTCATAGTCCACAACAGATGATTCACTGAGGAGCAAAAAAAAAAAAAAAGTTATCCTGCAGCGTACATGCTGGACGTTTTACAAAGAGAACGAGAGCACAGTAGACTGTCCTATTTGCACATCACATTCAGAGGTGCTGATTTAGCACAGGTTACAGGTTCTTATAAACCTCCGCCCCCCCCCACCACACACACCCCCCCTCTCTTCTGTGGCACTGGCTCTTGACACGAATGAGGCAGCAAGTTCCTAACCACCTCCTTAACCAATGACAGTGAGGTTTGCCCAGCTGCCCAGTGATGTCACGCTTTGTTGCGGCAACTGATTGGACAACGGCCCACACAAATCCAGCCCCACTCCTCCATAGATTTCTGCACCTTTTCAGACAAAGAACAGAAAAAAATCCTGCAAATGTATTCCTTCTGGGAACAAATACCCCCCCCCCCCCCCACCCACCCCTCACTCGGGTAAAATATTGACTATTTTGGTCACAGTAGCTTTATGTTGGGGGAGGGGTCACAATAAGCTCCTCCCTCAACAACACCAGAACATGCCTTTTGGGACGGGACACAATTGGGGAAACCCACGTGGCCTGGGAGAGCCAGCCCTTTGACCTTTGACCCCTGACCCCCTGCTCCCACCGCCATACGGCCACTCATCACGCACCTTGATTGGGTGACTGAACCACCACTCAGAAACAGAGCAGCATCGAGCAGAGGAGAGTATGCAGTACAATGACAGCAATTATAATAGAACATTGCAAATATTAATCATAACACTAATACTGTACACACAGCGTTCATTTGTACATTGAAACAGCCTGGACCAGAGGCTGTAAGCAAGCACAGGTGAGTTATTGTGTTTAAGAGCCCACTGAGATCTGTGAGACGGCATTGGGGGGGGGGGGGGGTTGGGGGCGGGTGCTGGGGGTAAGAGAGTGAGAAGTGAGACTGTGCCCAACAGCAGCCAGCTGTGCCTCCTTCCCATCAGGCCACAGAAGGGAAACCGCAGTCACGATTCTGAAAAAAATAGCATCACTTTTAACCTCTTCTAAGCCTCAATTAACTTCCTCAGCCGACTGCTGCAAGGAGCTCTCGCGGCCAGAAGGGCGAACAGCACCACCCGGAGTCTGAATGCAGCACTGCACCTGAAGGATTCCACTGGACCTTCCCACGGAGCCACTGAACCTTTTTGTCTGGAGTGAATGGAGCAGTGTGTGGCGGGAGCCATTTTAAATAGTGCCTCTGGTGGGAGGATGCTGGCATTAGCTCGTGAGATTTAATCATGTCCTGGAAACTGAAAGCCTGAGTAGAAAATGGCTTTGCTATCTGAGACAGGAGACATACATAATACCCAATCTAAATATATTTACACATTCAAATATGTTACATTCATATATATATATATCTCTAAATATACATATATAGGTACATATATATAACACTGTAAGCATGTTTTCAAATGGTCAGCATTACAATTTTGTTTATGTCATCGATAACATTTACTGTACAACATTTGTACATCATGTTTAATACAAGTATTCATTAGTTTTGCACATTGAAAACCGTTTCAGCTGAACTAACGTGATAAGAGTCCACACAGAAATATGTTCTTTCTGGACTCTTTCCCTGTGAATTTAATTTCTTCATGTAACAACTTTATTATCTTTTTTTTATTTATTTTATTTTTTAAATTTTTTTAAAAAGCACTAAAGAACAACAGCTACAATTATTGAGATCATGCTTGGGGCACCTCCAAAAATGGCCGTGAGGAACGTTTCTTCCTGATGAAAGAGCAGAAGCGGTCGCTTGCGTGTCCTCTGTGACCCGAGAACGAAGGGATTGAGGAGAGCGGTCTTGTGAAAGAGGACTGGGGCAGTCTGACCGCAGCGGGACCGTGACTGATGGGCTTCACTCCTCCACACAAACCGGGCCCCTGCTTAACCGTACTCAGGGGTCCCCCCCCCCCCCCACTTCACAGCCTCATCCGCATTTTTAATGAAAAGGACGGAGAGTACGAGACATTTAGCTTTCTGCAGGGGCGAGTCCTTGGCTCTGTTAAACGAGACGACGTTCAATACGCACGGGGGGGGGGGGGGGGGTAACGAAGACAACGCGCAGTAAATATGTGAGACGAGCCAAACGAGCCGGAAAAGCAAATGTTCACATCGAAAGCAGAGGAGTACGGACCAGTGAACGCAGAGAGAGAGAGAGAGAGAGAGAGAGAGAGAGAGAGAGAGAGAGGGAGAGAGAGAGAGAGAGAGAGAGAGAGGGAGGGAGAGAGAGAGAGAGGGAGAGAGAGGGAGAGAGAGAGAGGGGGAGAGAGAGAGAGAGGGAGAGAGAGAGAGGGAGGGAGAGAGAGAGAGAAAGAGACTCTGACTCCTGAGTGTTGTCACATATCTTCATACATATATATCATCTTTGTGATGAACTGACTTGATGAAGGGGAGGAATGTTCCATGTATGGTCAGCAGTCATGTCCCTTTAGGATGTGCGTCTCACTACATTTCATGTTTTAAAATACTCCAGCTCCACCTCAGACAGGGAGTCGTGTTGTTTTTTCCAACATGTGCTGCTGGTGTTCATCACGTCCATGCGTCTGTAAGGCTGGAGGACTGTGCTCTGGACAGAGTGGGTGGGTGGGCGGGTGGGCGGACCCAGGGCCTGTCCTCTCTGTGATGTCACAATCACTCTGTGATGTCACCATCCGCAGTCCCCACGGTCGGCCTCAGAGGGAGGCAGCGCTGTAAAGGGAGCCAGTGTTCTCTCGGGCGGGGGGGGGGCCGGGGGGCCGGGGGGGGGGGGGGGTCAGCTGGCGGTATGGCGGAAACCAGTCTCAGCTCAACAGGCAGGCTGCTGTACGAGTAACATCATGTGCAAACGTCCACTAGTGCAGTCCTCAAACGGAACAGTCTGAGATGATCGCTCAGCTAACATTTTCATTTATGGTCTTTTCAATTCTTGTCTTTTTCTCAAATGTGAAAAAACAAATCTGGTCCTGAAGAATTACTTGGGGGGGGGGGGGGGGGGTTTTCATAATGCTATGTAATGGTGTCTAGGGCTTATGGGTTAGGGGTTAGGGCCTAGGGATTCAGGAGCAGGGTTTAGGGGCTAGGACTAGTGTTCAGGGGTTAGAGGCTAAGGGCTTGGGGTTACGGGCTAGGGATTAAGGGTCAGAGGATTAGGGTAAGGGTTTATGATTTAGGGATAGGGGCTGGAGATTAGAGAATAGGGTTGAAAAATCCCTTTCCTGCAGATATGAAGAGCCGGGTGTTTAAAACAGTGTTTCTGCTGAGCCTCTCTCCTGCCTGTGGTCTCCACGGGCCAGCGCACCCCCCCAAAGCATCACCGCTTCCGCCCCAAGATCTCTGGCCTCCATGACAACCGCCCCTCCAGCCACCAGCAGCCACATCAATCACACGACCGCCGCTCCCCCATTGGCCAAGGAGATTGGGGAGAGGGGAGGGGCCTGCGGGCGAATTGGCCGAGCCCGCCCCCTTGTCTCGCCACACCCCCGGAGCTGAACCAAGCCCTCGGTGGGCGGGGTGGGGGGGGGGTGGGATTTGGGGAGGGGGGGGGGCGGCTCACTGCTTGACGGCCTGCCGGTAGCTGTGCCTCTGGGTGTCGTGGCGCTTGCCGGGCCTGGTGCCTCCGGCCTGGCCGGCCTCCTGCGGAAGCGTGGGGCTCGAGTGCGCCCTCTGCAGGCCGCTGTCCTCGAAGAGCTGCGACTCGAACGCCGACAGGTCCTCCTCCCCGCACCGCTGCTTGGCCCGCAGCAGCATGGCGTACGTCCCGTAGCGCGTTTTCTGAGGGGGGGGGGGAGAGGGAAGGAGGGGGGGAGTGGGAAAGGGAGGGAGGAGGCAGCGAGAAGGAGGGAGGGAGGAGGCAGAGGGAGGAGGTTGAGAGAGGGAAAAGGGAGGAGGCAGAGAGAGGGAGGGAGATGGGAGAGAGGGGAAGAGAGGAGGAGGGAGAGAAAGGGAGGGAAGAGGGAGGGAGGGAGGAGGTAAAGAAAGAGGGAGGGAGGAGGCAGAGGGAGGGAGGAGGCAGAAAGAGAATAAAACAGAGAGTAAGAGGGTAAGATGAGGGTAAGGGAGGGGGAGACAGAAGGACAGAGAAATGTTAGATGGAGAAGCAGTAGTTAACACTGACACAACCACTTTTTTTGCTGCGATTAGGAACACATTTACAGTATCTGCATTAGCTCCTAACCCCTAATCCTGAATGTGGATTTGTGGCGTCTGGAGCGGTCAGAATAGATCCTCACCTCGAACTCCAGGTACTCCTCCCGCTGGCGGTACTCCTCCGCCTCGCGCCCTTTGACCTTGCGGTCGGGCGGACTGGAGCGCAGCTCGGTCAGGTCCGAGGAGGTGGTGCGGAAACGCGTTTCGTGGGACTGGACCTGCTCCTCCTGGGAAAGCACACAGCGACGCGGTCAGGCTTGGCTCCAATCCCAGAGAGTCATGGGCTCAACTGCACTGACTATGCAGCGCATCATACATCACTTAGTTTTCCAAAACCAATTAACATCTAATTTTAAAAAACTAAATCTTAATGTGACTTTCAATTAATTGGAGGTAAAACGGAGGGAATATTCAGCATTAAAATGAACCCTAGGGTAAGTACTGAGGCATTAGCACAGCACAACAAGTTTACTTGTAGTTGCATACATACACTTTCCCTGGAGTCTATTTCTGAGAGGAACGTTAGACAGCGTAGGGATTAGAGGTCAAGGGTCAGTGGCCGTGAGGGGTACCTGGGACAGTTTGGTGGTGGAGCCCGGGAGCAGCGGCCGGCTGAACTTCTTCTGAGACCCGATGGCGGCCGGGAAGGGCGGGGCGGAGAACATGGCGGCCACCGTGTTGATCCGCGTTATCCAGGACTGCATCTGCTCCGCGTTCCTGCAGAAGAGGCACAGCATTCAGCACCAGACTGACACAGACACACGCACACACACATACACACACACAAACTTGCTTCGTTTTGCTGAGATGAACCCAGTCTGAACTAATCTGCAGTGAGTCTGAGGTTCCGCCCCCTCAAAGAAATTAAGCACCGGTTCTTAGCAGTGATTGGCAGCGGCGGCGATGATCTGCCCACCTCGGCTTTGAAACTTCCCATTTTTGAGCTGACAATTGAAGCGACACGGCAACGCGACTAGCCGACTCCACCCTCTGTTAGCAGGGTGGTGTATAAACCTGGAACTAAGGGAGCCAGCCTGGCCCTGCTGTACAGTGGGGGGAGGACAGAGTGCAGCACCAGGCAGAGACTGGAGGGTGGGAGGGAGGGCGGGGGGCGGGGGGGCGGGTCTGTGTGACAGACAGGCTGCAGCAGGGCGGATCAACAGGAAGCACAGAGGGCTCAGTCTGTAGCAGCTCAGCGCCGAGACGCTAACTGAGGCTTCGGCTAGGGCTGTGAGGGTTTGAGAGGGGTGGGGGGGGGGACTGTGAGGGTTTGAGAGGGGGGCGGGTGGGGGCTGGACAGGTGGGTGGGCGGTAGGGCAGAGATGGTTTGAGACAGGGGCAGGTGGGTGGGGGGTAGGGCAGAGATGGTTTGAGACAGGGGCAGGTGGGGGGTAGGGCAGAGAGGGTTTGAGACAGGGGCAGGTGGGGGGTAGGGCAGAGAGGGTTTGAGACAGGGGCAGGTGGGGGGTAGGGCAGAGAGGGTTTGAGACAGGGGCAGGTGGGGGGTAGGGCAGAGAGGGTTTGAGACAGGGGCAGGTGGGGGGTAGGGCAGAGAGGGTTTGAGACAGGGGCAGGTGGGGGGTAGGGCAGAGAGGGTTTGAGACAGGGGCAGGTGGGGGGTAGGGCAGAGAGGGTTTGAGACAGGGGCAGGTGGGGGGTAGGGCAGAGAGGGTTTGAGACAGGGGCAGGTGGGGGGTAGGGCAGAGAGGGTTTGAGACAGGGGCAGGTGGGGGGTAGGGCAGAGAGGGTTTGAGACAGGGGCAGGTGGGGGGTAGGGCAGAGAGGGTTTGAGACAGGGGCAGGTGGGGGGTAGGGCAGAGAGGGTTTGAGACAGGGGCAGGTGGGGGGTAGGGCAGAGAGGGTTTGAGACAGGGGCAGGTGGGGGGTAGGGCAGAGAGGGTTTGAGACAGGGGCAGGTGGGGGGTAGGGCAGAGAGGGTTTGAGACAGGGGCAGGTGGGGGGTAGGGCAGAGAGGGTTTGAGACAGGGGCAGGTGGGGGGTAGGGCAGAGAGGGTTTGAGACAGGGGCAGGTGGGGGGTAGGGCAGAGAGGGTTTGAGACAGGGGCAGGTGGGGGGTAGGGCAGAGAGGGTTTGAGACAGGGGCAGGTGGGGGGTAGGGCAGAGAGGGTTTGAGACAGGGGCAGGTGGGGGTTACGGCAGTGAGGGTTTGAGACGGGGAGGGTGGGGGGGATTTCAGGCAGGGGCGGGTGGGGGCCAAACTCACGGGGCCTGGAACAGGAAGACCCTCCAGTCGGCGGTGCGCAGGTAGAAGACGTTGGGCCTCTTGCTGTAGTCTGCGGCCCGCATGGCCAGCGAGTGGTGGATGGACACGGCGTTCTTCAGGTCCTCGTCCGAGAGCTGCTTCTCCGGTCTGTACTCCCCCTGCGGCCAATCAAAACACACACAGGGGTCAGGGGTCAGACGTGACACACCCTCAACTGCTCAACACCAGAGCTGCTTCTCAGGCCTGTACTCCCCCTGCGGCCAATCAAAACACACACAGGGGTCAGGGGTCAGGGGTCAGACATGACACCCTCAGAGTGCTCAACACCAGAGCTGCTTCTCAGGCCTGTACTCCCCCTGCGGCCAATCAAAACACACACAGGGGTCAGGGGTCAGACGTGACACCCTCAGAGTGCTCAACACCAGAGCTGCTTCTCTGGCCTTTTGTTCTAGCGATTTAACCAAGATGGAAATCAGAAAGGGAGAGAAGGCGATGAGTTCCAGCAGCAGCACAGTGTGTCAGTCTGACAGCGAGGGTGCGAGGGCGTCCTGTGGAGGAGACCGGGCCAGCCAATCAGCTCCGCTCGTTCCTGCGGCGTGGGAAGCAGGTGACCGCCTCACCTTCTGCAGGTACAGGATCAGGCCCTTCAGTATGGCGTAGAAAGTCTTCCAGCCTCTCTTCCCCCGAGGAGCTGTGAAGCACAGAGCCAGGGTTAAACCTCGCTCTGATACAGACCCACACAGGCATGAGGAAACCGGTCAAGGCTACGGTCAGACGAGCACTGTAGTTTTCCTCCTGTTGTTTTTACTTACTCCCCCGCAGGAGGGAGTCTTAGACTTCGATTACATAGAACACATACAGATTACATAGAGCCCACAGCACAGAATCCAGCGCTTTCTATCGTGAAGTGTAAGCAATGCACCTGATCAAATATGCAACAGCGTCTCCCTAGTTTGGATGCAAATAGGAAAGTGAGTTTTTTTTCTTTGATTTCCTGTCATCTGAAAAACCCCTTAGACACCTGTAAAGCTTCATTTAAAATGACTAATAATTATTTTTAAAAGAAATCTCTCTTTTCCAAGTAATTGCACATTTTGGTTAGTCACAACTTTCAGTATAAATTCTCAGGAATATGAAAGATCATTTTCAAATAATGAAAAAATCTGAAACAAGATCAAACATCTAGTAAACTAAAATACCCTGAATACTTGTTTAAGCCAGGTCTGGGATGTCAGTGATGTAAATTAGGAGGAGGGAACTGTGACACGTACTCTTCTTGCCGTCAGAGTCGGCGTGGACCTTGCGCACCAGGAAGCCGCTCTTGTAGACGACGGTGCCGGGGTGCTGGGCCACGCCCACGATGGGGTTTCCCCGGCTGCTGATTCGCTTCATGGTGTGGGAGGCGGAGTCTGTGCGGCCGTCGGCCAATTCCGAGAAGGACTTGCGCAGCTCTTCCTCATCGCTATGGAGACAGAAGTGACAGCACTCTCAACCTTATGGACATAAAACATCGTTTCGCTCACCGTTCCCTGTCATCAATTAAGTAAAATGTCCACATACAGATACCCTAAGCTTCAGGCATACATAGCTATCGTCACAAGCTAATTTTGGAGAATTCGTGTAAAAGGCATTCACTAAAATGCATTGGCTACACATCCTCACTGATTTTTATATACCACAAACACACAAGGGACATTGTAGCAGTGTCATTATTTATTCATATATTTTCAGTACTGAACAAAGTCCATGCAATAAAATGCCTGAGGGAATAAAGCTTCTGTCTCATTTGTCTTTGAGACAGTTACTGTGCTCACTGAGTCAACCTCACGGACTGAAGCCATCCCTGATTGGACCACACTATGGCCAATCTCGCATTAGCTAAAATTAATTAACAGGTGGCACTGGAGCGCTCAGGGTTCGATAACAGACGCAGGGGCGCGTCTACACACTGGAGCCCAGCGTCGTAGCAGGACGTGCCACCCAGATCCCGAAATTAAACCCTCTGAAGCGCAGCAAGTGATTCTGGTGAGTCATAAAGTTCTAAAGGTAATTTTCCCAGCCCATCTATGCTTATAAATCAAGACATGGCCCAACAGCACAATCAGGGACCCGAATCCCAAACCCCGTCACCTCCAAATCCCAGCCCCACTCTGATTTCCTCCCATCCTCTGTGGAGATGTCCCAGCAGAGAGGGTGGGGGGGGGGGGGGGGGGACAGGATTTCCTGATTTCCTGTCACCAGCACCATGAGGTGAAAAGTTCAGGCCCAACTTTTGCATATTTGAAATGACTCAGTTCAGGGCTTCACACTCAACCTGACACAAAGTAATTTCCAGAAACTCCCCGTTCAGTTTAATAATATGCACTAATACTTAATTTTACGTGAGGATGTGTCTGAAACTGTGACTCACTACAAAACCGGACCTCAAACCGGCTCGGACCAGAGGAGATTATGCAAAGCCCTTTTTTATGACTAAACTAATATCAGTAAGATGACACCTATGACCTGATTTACTAAAACCTTTAGCGTGTGCAAAACCTTTTAGCTTAGCGCACACAAAACCAATAGCACGACCAGTTGATTGGTCGTGGTATTTGTTTTGCACCAATCGCTGGTTGCGTTGTTAGTTTTGCGTGCGCCGAAGGTCTCGGTAAATCAGGCTCCTCATGTGCATTCTTGGCTGCAGAGTGCCCTTCGAAGCTTCAGCAACACAACTTTTCTTTCCATGCAAATAAAGCTTTATGTGAACTTGAGAAAGAAAGAGAGAGAGAGAAAGAGAGAGAAGGGTAGAGAGGGAAAAGAGAGAGAGAGAGATAAGGAGAGATGAAAGTCCCTCATTAGAGCCACAGTGGATTCTGGATCGTTCAGACAGCTGCTTCTATAAACTGACTTTCAATTACCCAACAGCAACCATCTCATTTAGCAGCTGTTAGAGAGGGTCTGTTTCTGCGTCATGTCCACCTGCTCCCCCCACCATCCCCCCCCCCACCATGCCCCCTCCCATCTACATCAACATGGCAGCTGCACAGTCTGACAGCCCTGGACCGTCCTGTTCTGTTAAACGCAGAGGACAACATCAGTCAGAACATCCACCCACACACTGTCCTGAGCAGCTTCTCCATTCTCCACAACGCTATGGCCAGACTACCTCCAGTGGTTCTGTTCACTGAAGCTTCTGCCAAACGTGACCCAACAACCAACCTGCAAGGCCACTGAGATCTCTTCTTCTAGCCATGACAGCCAAAATAACGAGCAACTGGGCCACGAGCATGCTGGGATATTATCAATGCAAAAAAACAAGTCTTAAGTGTTTTAGTCTTGTAAAGAGACTAAATATCTTACCTTATTGGCAAATTTTGAAATGAGTCAAACTGTCTTATTTAGCAAAAAAAAAGTAGAAATAATATTTAATGGCTAAATATAAGGCTAACATTCTAGGTTTGACTTATTTTTTACTTTTTTTTGCCTTTGATGCCTTTGATGGCAGAACCATAAATAAACCTTTGATAAAACCTTTGATAAAAAGAACCATAAAAAGTAATTGCAGTCATATAACCAGATCTCCAGGCCACTGCATAAGGGTTTAAGAGCCAAGGGTTGCCATGTATGCACTCTCTTGCTGGATGCAGTCAAAATCAGAACCTGAGTCAGAACTGATCCTCAGTATACACATTGTTGCTGTTATGCAAGCAGCAGTTCTTCCCAGCCCACTACAACCACTTATTCCACTCAGACAATGAATCACAATAAAAATCAGTACCCGTACCCAACTGCCATATGGATAACGGAAAGCAGAGCCAAAATGGATCCCGTGCTCCCACTTTGACAATGATACGCTGAGCATCTGGCTACACAGCGAACACTGCCCGTTAACAACTGTCAGTGAGCACGCGCGGCACAGCTTTTGTCTGTTGCCTGGTAACCGTCAGCTTTCCTAAAAAGTCACAGTTCTCTCAGAGATGGAGAGCAGAGAGGAAAGGAGATATGGAAGAAGAAATACGTAAGGCAGGCAAGATGAGGGGAAGAGAGGAGATTGACAAAAGAGAAGATTAGAGCACTAGAAGAAGAGAATAGGATGAGGGGAAGATATAATTGGAGGGATGAACAGAAGAGTGAGAGCTCCAAGAAAGGGAAGAGGAGAGGAGTGCAGAGGAGGGGAGAGGAAAGGAGAGTAGAGGAGAGGAGAAACAGAGCAGAGTTCAGCTGCTGACCAAGCTGCAGGTCAGCATAACAGTCGGACAGAAATACGATTATATATAACAGAAGTCTGGGAGCGGAGACCCAACCACACAGACAGTTCAATCACCCCTATCTGTACCCGGTGTGTTCCGAGTGACAGCCACAGTCACAAAAACAAAAGCTACCAAAACGATCTCCGCTACAGGCACTCAATCACCACCTGATATCACCACCACCACAATCTGATATCAACAATACAGCCGATATCAAACATGCCGCAAGGCCCCAGCAGACCCCGATATCCAACAAACACAGAATTCTGACTTTGGGAGAAGCTGAAACGGGAAACGGGTCTGTGGCGCTGAGAGAACGGGCTGAGGGGGCACGGGCCGGACCACGCCCCCGTTCCCACGGCGACGCGGAGCCCGAGGCTCGGGAAGGACGGGCAGGGAGAGGAGAAAGGCGGCGAGAAGGGGAGGAGGAGGGAAAGAGCGCTAAGTGCCAGTGGGACGGCGCTAAAGCAGATGATTAAAGCGGCCAATAAGAGACGAGCGGAACGAGGCGGAATGGGAGATGAGCGGGGGGTCCCACCGGGGGGGGAAGGGGGGGGTGGGATGTCTGAGGAGAGAGAAGCTGAGAGTCCCCCCCTCCCCAACACACGTGCGCACACGCGTGACAGCTCGCGCTGGCGTGTGAGAGGAGCCGGTGTGTGCATGTGAGGCTGGGTGTGCGTGCGCGCATATATGAGTCTGGCTGTGAGTGTGTGTGTGTGTGTGTGCGTGCGTATATGAGTCTGGCTGTGAGTGCGTGTGTGTGTGTGTGTGCGTATACGAGTCTGGCTGTGAGTGTGTGTGTGTGTGTGTGTGTGTGTGTGTGTGTGTGCGTATATGAGT
>CM077301.1:5781456-5923956 GCA_039654925.1 Anguilla pacifica | reverse complement strand
ACTAAATGCGCTGTGACAGCTGTGAGATTGGTACATTTCCATTTAAATCCAGCCCTGGGGGGGACTGTGTGCGAGCACAGCACTATATATCTGCCGTCCATTTAAGGCACAAGACCAGCATTCAGCTGGAAACTGACAACACTTCCCGGCCAACCGACCAGGGTACAATACGATACGATACAATAAGATGCTTTATTCCTCCCTCGTGGGGAAACCTGTCTCAGACACTCAGCACTGCTGAGCGTGCCGCAATTACACATAAAACACGATGAAAGAAGAGCAGCATCACAAAACAGGCTCTGTACATCAACCCAACGAGCATCAACACAACGCATCGTTCAGCCACAAAATGAGCATTCCGCTGGATCCCAGCAACCTGTTCGGACCAACCGCGAGCGAGCGCGTTCGACCGACAGCGCCCAAGCCCTTGGACACGCGCCTGACAGCGGTCGCTACGAAGACTGGGCGGGCTGTCGTAGCCTCAGAGGGGACTGGAACCTACAGCCTTCTGGTCATAATGCCCCGTTCCCTGGACGCGAGCCCAACACAGTCGCCCTGGCAGAGACCAGACAGCCCCGACCGGTCAAAACACACAGGGAAATACACTTCAGCACACTACATACAGACTTTTATGTGTACATTTAAATAGATTTCACAGCAATGTATTTAACTATTTATCGAATACATGAAAATGCCAAGAACTAGCATATTTGTCCACATATTTTGAAGAGCTGCAATGTATCATTCTGATGTTGATAATATGCTTTACTTCAGTACTATGAGGATATTCAATTTCTGTTAGGGAACATCAGTGCCAGGGACTCAAACCTGTGGCTCAGTCACAGGGGAGTACAGAGCCTCCCTCACCCACCGACAGTTTCACAGCTGTGATCAGCTACAGTGCAGGGTGTGGACACGCGCACACACACACACACACACACACACACACACTCTGATAATCTGCAATAAAAGCTTCTCACCAGCTTCCCAAGAAACACTCAAATGCTCAAAACATGACCTTCAGGAAAGCACTTAAAAAACTCCTTCTAATCCAGGACAAACCCAAACTCAATATCACACACAAAGCGTCATAAATCACATCAACCAGTGACAGGTGCAGTAAAGCTTTCACAGTTCCGGTCAGCGGCATCTCAGAAAGTACCAAAAAACCACAAAGTAATGGAACAATGAACAGCGATGTGGCAGAGGAAGTGAGAAGAAAAAAAAAACCGTTATGAATTCAAATGTTCATTCGCAAATGGGGGTCGCTGGGGTCGTGCCCGTGTCGCCACGGCAACTCAAAGTGGTGAAGCTGGTGAAGCATGCAGGTGTGCGGGAGCGGTGGCGGGGAGGTTCTCCCTGGGGGGGGGGGGCAAGACCCGAGACCCAGGGCGCGGTCGCTGTCACGGTAACGCCTGCGTACCTTTTTCTTGCGGGCCTGCGGGTGGCTCTGCCCGTCCTGCGCCTTCCCCAGCAGGTCGGGGAACACCAGGGGCTTCAGGGAGCGCGAGCGGGGCGGCCGCGGGTAGCGGAAGGAGTCCGCGGCGCGGAAGTCGCGCGCGTAGCGCACCGAGCAGAGCGAGCGGGAGCGCATGCGCCCCGTGGAGTGCAGGCTGTTCACCCCGATCATGGCGGCGGGACGGGGGGGCAGTGGCCCAGGTTTGAGTGCTGGGGGGGGGGGGGGGGGCGGCCGGTACAACGCCTGCTTTCCCCAAATCCGGCGCTCTGTGAGTCCCTCTCCGGTGCTGGTGCTAAGTGGAGATGCTGGTGCTAAGCGGAGATGCCGGTGCTAAGCGGTGACTCAGAGTTCCACCACAACGCCGTTAAAATGCTAAAAAGTCCAGGTGTCAGCGGGGGGGCGGCAGGCGGTAGTTCTGAGAGCCGGAGGGGGCTCTGGGACTCTGGAGGAAACCCCGGAGGAGTCACGTGGGGGCTAGCGCGGGGGCTAGCGGGCTGAGCGGTGGTACTCCAGCTGCTGAATAATGAATCGCACTGTATTTATAATACATGTAAAACAGCCACTGAAGAACTCCACAGCGGTACGTCCATCACTGAAGGCAGAGGGACCTTTTCCCCTCTACAAACAAATGCTGTTGTGATCCATCAACTCCCAAAGGCAGCCTGTGTGATCAAATATAATTATCCTTAATGGTCTAATTTTCCGTCTCCACAGCAACCCAGATTCCCAAGGCCCGTCCTCTTAACTACAGGAATGTGACAGTCTCTCTCTTCCCTCCCTCTCTCACTTCCTCTCTTTCCTCCTCCTTCTCTCTCTCTCCTTCCCTCTCTGGTCGGGACTCACTGCACACGCACACAGGTACCCGTGACCACAGACGATACGAGAATCAGCATAGGAACGCGCCCTCACACACACACACACACACACACACACACACACTCACAGATGTTCAGCTACACCTGCACGCAGGTGCAAAAGGATAGCCCAAAGCAGCTGTGAACAGATGTGAGCACAAACACACACACTCTAACACACGTGAGCACTGCAGGAGAAACACACGAGGCCGCCTTCCCCAGACTCAAAGCCCGGGATTCCAAAATCCCCCGTGGGGGTGGTTCGTGTCACCCAGAGGAGCGGGGTAGGAACAGAGGGACCAGCAAGAATTTCAGAAGAAAAAGAAAAGAAAAGAAAGCCAGAGGAACGCAGAGTTAAAGCCGGGCAGGTAGCTGGCAGAGCCGGGAAACGCAGGCTATCCTGCCGTCCGCTGCCCACGAGGGACCCTCTCCCTCAGAGAGAAGAATCTGCCAAGGAACTCCCGCCTGTCTTCCCAATTCCACAGATCCCACTAAGTCTCTTCGGAGGAGAGGTAATCCTCTTTTTTTTTGGTTGGCATCCGCTTGTTTCTGCTCCTTGCGTGTGAGCGTCTAGCCTTTTTCCTTTTTTTATTAAAGGTGGGGGACAAAGACTCGCCGAGTTGCGGTCTCAATCACGGTCCCAGTCACGGTCCCAGTCACGGTCACAGTCGCGGTGCAGGACCCTTCTTCCCTAGTCTCCGTCCAACAGCCACTGTCTCTTTGCTGCAGATGAGGATTGTCTGAATCAGAGCGAACAAGACCTTATGGGGGCTGAGCGCTCGCTCTCTCTCTGTCTCTCTCTCTCTCTTTCTCTCTCTATTTCTCTCTCCCCCCTCTTTTCCTCCCATTCTCTCTCTCTCTCGTTCAACCCCCCTCTCCCTCTCTCATTCTCTCTCTCTCTCCCTCTCTCAGTGTTACTGAACAGCGAATCAGAGCCTCTCTCACTTCCCCATTCCCTCCTCCTTTATCAGCATTCAGTGCCAAGCGCCCTCCCTGAGGTAGGAAAGAGAGGTACGGAGGGATAAAGGAGGATGAGGAAGGACAGAGGGGTACGGAGGTAGAGAGGAGGATGAGAAAGGAGAGAGGGAGAGAGGAGGCTGAGGAAGGAAAGAGGGGTACGGAGGGAGAGAGAAGGATGAGAAAGGAGAGAGAGGTACAAAGGGAGAGAGGAGGATGAGAAAGGAGAGAGAGGTACAGAGGGAGAGAGGAGGATAAGAAAGGAGAGAGGTACAGAGGGAGAGAGGAGGATGAGGAAGGAGAGAGAGGTACAGAGGGAGAGAGGAGGATGAGGAAGGAGACAGAGGGACAGAGGAAGAGAGGAGGATGAGGTAAGAGTGAGAGGTACGGAGGGAGAGAGGAGGATGAGGAAGGAGACAGAGGGACAGAGGGAGAGAGGAGGATGAGGGAGGAGACAGAGGGACAGAGGGAGAGAGGAGGATGAGGTAAGAGTGAGGGACAGAGGGAGAGAGGAGGATGAGGTAAGAGTGAGGGACAGAGGGAGAGAGGAGGATGAGGGAGGAGAGAGGTATGGAGGGAGAGAGGAGGATGAGGTAAGAGTGAGGGACAGAGGGAGAGAGGAGGATGAGGTAAGAGTGAGGGACAGAGGGAGAGAGGAGGAAAGACGGATGTGCCCGCGGAGGGAGACACGAGTTTCGAACAGCGCCGATTCAACTGGCACACGCCTCACACGGGCATCTTCAACACGCGTGAATCCCACTACCAACACAAATAACACCAGACGCTGATATGTTCAACAGTCATGACTACCAGGCAGATAAACACAACACACCACACACTGGCGTGTCCACCACGCGTGTGGAAGAGATGCGAGTTATGGGCTAGCAGAAGAACATCTGTGAGGCTGTGACATCACCCCATGTGGAGCAATACGAGCATGATCGGTCCCCTTAGCTGGGGACCGCTGGTCTTTTAGCACACTGAGCTAATCATTTTTGGGGTTCTGTGGAGCAGCCTCAATTCAAAGCCCACAGCAGACCAACCCCCGTTACACACAACTGCCTAAAAAAGAAAACCAGGTCAACACTGGCATGTTCAGCATACATGACTCATGCTACTGAAATAACAACATGACTCTGGCATGTTGAACATACAGCTAGTCAACAAAAAAATGGAAACAAAAATATAAAATCCCTTCATAGGGGTCTTGGAAGGAGGTCTCCCATCAAAGTACTAACCAAGACCACATCTGCTTAGCGTCAGCAGTTAGCCATGAGAGGGGGGGGTACAGCCATTGATATAAAAGCTCATTCAGGTTCAGATTTGGAGGCTCATTAGGCCGTAAATATATAGATGATGTCAGTGTCATGCTCCTGAAATCAGGAGGCAACCCACTCATGCTATATGGATGTGAACACCGTCATCTCAACACACCCCGAAGGAAAATAAAAATTTAACATGCGTGGTCGATGATCACTCTGCACCATGAAGTCACTGTTGACATCAGCCTTGCCTTCTAAGGGCACGAGTGCATCCAAACAAAGCCAGGAAAATGGACTCCATTACACGTTACACTACCAGTACGTGATTCCCACTCCCCAACTCAACTGAATACTGAAAAAACTATTTTCCAGAACACACATTACTGGATAATGAATACATGTAAAAAATAAATAAATAAATAAACAAATTATATATACCAATGTTATATATACCACCCACACCATGATGACACAAACCAAAAGGCCTGGATCTATCACCTTGCTGTTTTGACCATCTTTGCTTGGACTGTCTTTTTTATATGCTAGTCAAATACCCCACAATCTGCCCAGCCAGTACAGTTATTTGCTCAATAGATTTCCTATTACTGCCCTATTACAGTTTAGCCTCACTTTAGCTACTGAATCCACACTAGCATAGCACCCTCCCCCCCCCCCAAAAAAGAGCCAGGTTCCTTCCCACTGGGGAGTTGTCTTGCAACTGAGTGGTTTTTCTTCCCACTGGAGGGGGGGTTAGGGGTTATCTCACTAGTTGTTTTTTGTTTGGCTTTTTTTTTGAGAGGGGAGTCTTTTCCCTATTTTTTTTTTGTTGGCCTATTTTTCAGTAAAGCAGCTTTGTGGTAGTGTCTCTATAAAAAGCACAACACAAATAAATTGAGTTGAACTAAATAATGTTGCATTCATCACAAAAAAACAGCACAGACCAGGAATCAGATACTCTGTGTGCATAGAGGTGCTTGAAGGCCATTGGGGAAAAAGAGGGATCAAATAATTGACTTATTGATTTGCTGTTCTTCACAAAACTCATTGCTAGCATGTTTTTTTTAATGAGCAAGTCACTCACAAAAACAATATATCAATCACATGTTGGGACTAGCAGCACACGTTAATCACTAACATGTTGGAGTTAATTAACCAATTATGTGAACAATGTTTTTTTTTGTTTTTTACATTACATTACAGGCATTTAGCAGACGCTCTTATCCAGAGTGACTTACACAACTTTTACATAGCATTTTTACATTGTATCCATTTATACAGCTGGATATATACTGAAGCAATTTTGGTTAAGTACCTTGCTCAAGGGTACAACGGCAGTGTCCTACCCGGGAATCGAACCTGCGACCTTTTGGTTACAAGCCCAGTTCCTTACCCAATGTGCTACACTCCATTTTCCCACAAATTTCTGACAACAGTGTTGCAAACAAGTAAGGGTGGGATGGCGGTACAGGGGGTACAAAAAAAGGGCTCAGACTTGGCGGCAGAAAACATTTCATGTCTGTCTGTCACTAACCCGCCCCCCCCCCCCCCCACTCAGAGAGCAGCGAGTCTGCCCCTTTACTGGAGCATCAAGCTCACAACTCGTCTCCCTCAAACGTTACCTGGGCCTCACTTAGCCACGCCTTCACGTGCTGCTGCCAAGGAGATGGGGGGGTGGGACCCAGGCCTGGGCCCCTGGGGAGCAGGGGGGGGGGGGGGGCAGGACCCAGGCCTGGGCCCCTCGGGAGCAGAGGGGGGCAGGACCCAGGCCGGGGCCCCGTGGGGAGCAGAGAGGGACAGTCCAGCACCCAGGTGCAGGAGTGAGAGACCCACAGAGGACTCCACCGCTGAGGTTAAACATGCGTACGAGCTGACGGACGGACGTCAGCAGCAGCTCAGATCAGAACAGCGGCCGGTCGGCCACGCCGGGTCAGTGGCGGGGGCAGCTGCCATTTCCCCGCGGTGAAGCCTCCAGAGACGGCACAGCGAGAGCAGAGAGCGAAAAGTCCACCTGCACCTGCTGCAAGACCCTCTGCCCCGCCCTGGAGGATTCAGCACGGGTCCTTTTTATAGCCGAAAATGAGTAACGGGAACACAAACATGCAAATAATCACCTAGTTACGAGTTACAGCTAATTTCATTACCAAGCATATGACGTATATATACAATATTGGTTGTACGAAACATGTAGTGTTAAAAATCCCCACAGTGAAAGCGAATCAAAGTTAGTCATTACTGCTATGTACACGTAGCGGCACGTTTACATTTGCACAGTCTGCATAAATTAAATTTTGAAAACACTTCTCCGTGTTAACAGGGACGCTGAAAAGTTTCACGGAGCCCTGCGGAAAAAAAAAAGCTGTGCGGTGGTTTCGCCTTCCACGAAAATTAGGGCTTTTAAATACTTGTGTTTTTTCCTTAATTTCTACAGAGCGCAGAAAAAACGGCATGCTTAAAGTACTGGAAATTCCATTGAAATTCCCGGCCTTCGCAAAAAGGCAGCAAGAGACGCGGTTATCTCCCGGCGCTGATGACGCAAGCCGGGGAAAAGCCCAGGGCCCCGCCTCCGCCGCAGGCGATGTCATCAATATCAGCCAGCGGGAGTTGTTTTTTCCTTGAGATTCTGCAACGCCAGCATCAGAGTTCAACAGTTCAGCCTCCCCCGATCCCGGCACCAAAGCGCCAGCCAGCCAGCGCCGTGTCTGCGGGTTTTAATCCACCGGAGGCAAAGCCAGAGAGGCGGGAATGAGGCCGTCGTGGTGATATTAGGACAGAAGCATGCATGACTTAACCAGCCGTCGCCTACTCCTTAACTTGGCCTTCTGGTGGAGAAAATTAACCTCTCTCTTCACCAGAACAACCCGCTTGACCCTCACCAGTATCGGACCTGTGTTTCGTAGATGTTCCAACAACCTCTGGTTTGCACTTACTGTACGTCGCTTTGGATAAAAAGCATCTGCCAAATAAATGTAATGTAATGTTATGGTTTGAATGTTAATAACATGCATCAGGCAGGAATGGTTCAGCTAAAAAAAAAGTGTAAGGAGAAAGTATGATCACCGTTCAGAACAGGAAGTGGAGTATTCTGGTGCGTTAGCAGAATCCGCGCTTCTACCTTCTCTCTCTGTGCCGCAGAGCCTATGGACACCTCTCCCTAACTTTGCCTGTCTGACCCCTGTCAGAACACCTCACCGTGTGGCGGGAAGCCCTGAGGGAACTCGCCACTTCAGAACCACAGAGCAAGAGCATCTATTAGCATCCTAATCATGGCGGCGTCCACACAGGGAGACGGCAGCTCACCGGCTGCCACCGAAGCCTCCTTCAGCTGACCCCTGAGCTGTAGCACTGAGCTACAGCAGCCCAATCAGGGCCCTGGAAACTACAAACCCATAACGGAAGTTAAATATAAATTAAATACATTATCAAAATATCGCAACGTTTAAAAAAAATATTATACAAAAAAAAAATTGCCGTAAAATATATTCATCTTTATATTTTCCGTAAAGTCACTTCCAAAAGGAAGTGGAGTGGAAGTTTTTGAATTTTAACTGAAATATGTAGGTCAGAACTACAAACACCCTTCCTCCTGCTCCACAACGTGCAACTCAGTTACAAGCCAATCCCTCAGTTACAGTTCAGAGTTTGTTCGCACATGTCAACATTGTGCTGATCATGGGGACATGAAGTATTGCAAGTCAGGCAGGGTAAGTCACCCCCCCCCCCCCCCCAAACACATCGCCCAATGAAACAGGAGAGATTTAGTCATTTGGACACCACCTCAACCTCCAGCACCGAACACAGCAAATTCAATCGAAAGTTTAATAAGTCCCATATAAAATTGTTAATTAGAAATCTGACACAAGGCAATTAAGCTGCTTTCAAATCAAGCGTTCATCCCCACTCTCTAGTCATGTGACCACCAGCTGCTTTCCAGAGCGAGAATGAGACACAAGAAAGTGAGAGAACCAGACTGTGAGAAAGAGAAATAAGAGATAGAGTGAAAAAGAAAGAGAGGGGTGCAGAGAAACGGAAACATCCAGAACATTATGCTAACGTCGCTAAGCTAGGCTAGGAGTACTTCACTGAAAGTGCCTGGGGGAGACGGTCAGCTTGCTCCTTTCTGCGAGGAGGACGCTGAGGATTCTGGGAAAGAAAGAGGTGGGAGGGAAGGGGCACCCAGTGGGAGGAGGCGTGGCCTAGAGGGAGCCCGGCGGGCACTAAGAGTAGGCAAGAAACAGAGAAGGGAAAGAGACCGAATTTCAACAGACAGGGATGGATGGTGTGATGGCGACAAGCAAAGAAAGAGATGAAACAAGCAGAAGAGGGGGAGGGAGAGAGAGGAAGAGAGAGAGAGACAGAGAGAGAGAGAGTGCCAACAAGAGCAGAGAGTGGGAGATGAAAGGGCTCAGTGGGATAGAGAAAAGAGAGAGTGTGGTCGGCCAGGGAAGAGAGAGAGAGAGAGAGAGAGAGAGAGAGAGAGAGAGAGAGAGAGTAACAAGGGCACAGTACGGTTCTAACAGCTCGAGTGTTTATTGCACTTGCAAGTAATGATATTTAAACCTAAGCGGCAGATCTATTGGACACGCTTTCCAAGTTCCTCACAAATATTTCCGATGCGGAGAACAAGGCACCATAAATAAAGGGCAAAGTAAACACTACCTGTTCCACCAGCGTCCTTCTTTCAACTCACTCGACTCTATGCGCTGGCTTTCACTGCAGAACACCTAAATTAAATATATTACAAAGCCGATGGAATGCATATTAATGGATGAAATGTGAAGTTATTGCAGTCATTACAGCCACCTAGCAAGGCCAAAGTCATTGAAGAATTATTATCCCATAATTAGGGGTGTGCACACTTAGATACAGAAGCCGCTTATGATGATGGCTCCACTAGCTTTACCTCAGCAGCACCCGTGACTAATGCATGTGCACTATTTTTATCCTGGAGGAGGAAGGACTGACCTGATCCATAGATTTATGGAAACAAGAAGAGGTTCAGCGCTGAATTCAAGAGCACAACTAGGGCACACAATGTTCTGACTTCAAAAAGGCCATCCAGGTCTCCAATAAGAGCTCAGTTCTTACATTTTAACCAACGAACCAAACACACCCACTAATTCCACATATACTCAAGATCAAGGAAACATTTAAAAACAGAAATATTACTAAATTTCCCATTCAACAGACAGAACATTACATTCTGCTCATTGAAAAAGCCCACTAACTCCAAGAGAACAGCGCCATCTTATGGTTGCCCAATGAATTCAACTGGTCTTTGGGCCCAAGATGAGAGCTCAGATTGAAGCCAACACCTGTAGTTAACTTCTGCTCCCAAACGGGGGGGGGGTTTTCCCCTCTAAAAATTAGTGGTGAAGTGTGGTGAAATCACCGAAAGCAACTCACCAAGCCAGGAGCCTGTGGAGCACTTACGTTGATTTGTGAGTCATTAGTCACTAGTTTAAGGACAAATGTTGAGTGAATCCAGGCCAGGGCCTCAGGGGTTGGGGGTGTTGGAAATCAGCTGGCCTGGGCACTGGTGACCCCACTGCACACAGCACAAGGGTAAAAGCAGCTTGTCCCAGTGCATCAGATGATGGCCTGGGGAGGAATCAAAGTCCCTGATTTCCCTCGGTCTGCGCGACCCCAGAGACACCATCAATATCTGGGCGCTAGAGCGCGAACCCCAGAAACCATCAATATCTGCCGCTAGAGTGTCCCCATGTGACACCATCACAGAGTCAGAGATGCACAGCAGCGATGCGGTCTATTCAAAGCAGTGGGCGGAGGGCCCAAGCCCCGCTGGAACCGTCTGGAACATGTTGGCCCCGGACGCAGGAGGAGGACAGTGAGGAAGAGAAATGGAACGGACTAGGGGCCATACCATACATCACTGTATTTTTAGAAACCATGAAAGTGAATCCATCACTGCACTCAGTGATGAGTCACTGTGAAGTTATTTAATCCTTCCCAACAAGTGGTAATGGTGTGTGTGTGTGTGTGTGTGTGTGCTTGCACGCTCATATGTGTGTGTTCGTGCGTGCGTGTGTGTGTGTGTGTGCGCGTGTGTGAGCGTGCACTCGGCGTGCATGTGTGTGCATGTGTGTGTGCACGTGTGACCGTGTGTACGTGTGTGTGCATGTGTGTGTGTATGCATTCATATGCGTGTGTGTAAGAGAGAGCACCACTGACCTTGAGAAGCTCCTTGGGGAAGTCCTGTCCATTATTGAGCCCTTCCAGGTTTCCAATGAACTGCATGCAGGACATCCTCTTGCCAATGTTCTGCAGGGGAGAGCACATTGGGTCTGTACTCACATCAATAGTCTCGGCCCCAACAAAAGCATTAAAACCACTGAGCAGTGCAGCAGAGCCTGCCCCCCCCCCCCCCATTTTCCATTAAACTCACATGGCCGTGCAGATCAGTGTTGAGCAGCATCAGTGCACAGGTCAGGGTGTGAACGCTGTCTGAAACACAGACACACCAGTCAGGTCAACAATAGCTGCTGCTCAGGGGAAAAAAAAGATCTAATTGCGTGCAAGTGAGTGTGCGTGCATGCGTGCATGTGAGTGTGTGCATACATGCATGTGAGTGTGTGTGTGCATGTGAGTGTGTGTGCATGCGTGCATGTGAATGTGTGTGCATGTGAGTGTGTGTGCATGCATGCGAGTGTGTGTGCATACATGCATGTGAGTGTGTGTGCATGCGTGCATGTGAATGTGCGTGCATGCGTGCATGTGAGTATGTGTGTGCATGTGTGCATGTGAGTGTGTGTGCATACATGCATGTGAGTGTGTGTGCATGCATGCATGTGAATCTGTACATGCATGTATGAGTGTGTGTACATGCATGTATGTGAAGGATACTCAGCCATATTCAGCTACATTGCATGCACGCACACACACTCACATGCATGCATGTACACACACTCACATGCATGCACCCACACACACACTCACATACATGCATACACAAACACTAACATACATACCCACACACTTGTATAAATACATGCACATTCACATACATGCACGTATAAACCCCCATTCATGCGCACACCCACATGCTCAAGCTCATACACTCGCACGGGCATGCAAATGGACACACCCACGCACACAGACATGCGTGCACGCACAGATGAGTTCTGAAGTCCTCCTACCTTCAGACGGGATGGCGTTGGGGTTACAGTGCAGGTACCTCCTGGAGAAGTGGGAGAGCACCCGCTCCCGCTCCTGTGTCTCGCCCATTAGTGCAAACTCCTTCAGGAAAGCCCTGGAACACCACCACACCAACGGAGCGCTCAATGCACTACAAAATACCCTTTAACTGCACGCTGCACGCAACCAGCAAAAGTGGAAGTATGCATGGAAACGGGAGCTATCAGTGCACAGGCCTCTTTTAATACGTGTGGGTGGCAGTGTAGTATAATGGGTAAGGCGCTGGTCTTGTAACCTGAAGGTCACAGGTTCGATTCCAAGATAGGACACTGCCGTTGTTACCCTTGAGCAAGGTACTTAACCTACTTAACAAGGTACTTATATATCCATTTGTATAAACGCAATGTAAATGCTGTATGTAAAAAAAAGTTGTGTAAGTCGCTCTGGATAAGAGCGTCTGCTAAATGCCTGTAATGTAATGTAATACTGTACACAGTGAGAACATTTCCTGAGAGAGTATAATAGGATTTTCTCCCATTTCTTTCTAAACAATGGTACGTCCACAGTGCATATCATATTTCCCTGTATTAGCACAAGAGGAACCACACAAAAAAAGGTCCAAAGCATGAACATCTGACTGATCATATTATTGTATAAATGCACGAAATAAGTAAAGGATAACCCACGGCGAGATGCCGGTCAGCTATCAAGAAATAATTACCGATGAAGAAGCGGAGCGGGGCTGCCTCCATGAAGGTCATTATTTCCCGATAGCTGACCACCTCGTCAGGGATTATCCCGCTAATCACACGGCTAATTACCTCATGAAAGAAGCCGATCAATAATTAGACACAAAATATTGAGTGATTTTATTAGTTCATATAAAGTTAAATTAATATGAATGTAATTTTCTGTTGTGTTCTCACAGATAGTACAGGCCGATTTGGGAGTATTGGCTAACGGGGGATACTGGAGTAAGACACGAGGCAAGTTAACACAAGTAACAGACTCTTCTTGACGTAGATGGCATAACACTGGAACAGCTGTCCACAGACCCGCTGTATCGATAGCCAAAAGACAACTCGTTTTGTTGTTGTTGCTCTGCCACTGTATTTCTGGCTCACTGCCACCCTCCTGAAACTGTCAGTGTCATCGACATTCATTTCCTCCCCAGCATCTGATACCGCCTCACACCTCTTGAAATATCGCTGACACTAGGTCAGTTTTCGCCACTCTAAATCTGACTGAAAATACTGTACAGCCAGCATGAGTCATACCTTAATAATTAGATTTACAAGGCAACACAAGCGGCAGTATGACGGCAGATTTATTGATTTTACTAAAGTGACAACAGACATATACTTACATTATACAGAAATATTTGCCTGAAGCGACCAATCAGAATCGAGCATTGAACAAAGCCGTGTAATAGCTAGCATTAATGTTAGCGTCCAAGCACATACCTCAGTGCCTGATCCAGGGTCAGCCCAGAGAAGTTGAAAAATCGCAGGTACTCCTCCGCCACCATGCGGCTGAAGTCGTTGCTGTAGACAGACAGACAGACATATGAGGAACGTGGAACATGGACACATCCGCCAGCTGGAATAGCCATCATACTGTACAGTAGACCTCCAAGGTTCACCATGGACACCAGGCCTTCAGAACTTTGTCCTTCTTTATCCTCGCCATCAAACCCTTATCAACGGCAACAGGCCGGGGGCCCTGTGTCCGTTAAAACTCACTTCTTGCTCAGGTGCCGGGCCACGTCCGACTTCTTGAAGCCGTCGCGGTTGAAGAGCCTCTTGGCCAGCCGCCGGGCCGCCTCCAGGTCGGCCTTGTTGCCGTTGCTGAGGGTGTCGGTGCTGCCCAGCCGGTCGCTGATGTCCGGCTCTGTCTCCGAGTCGGTGGCCGGACGGGGGGGCCTCTCCCTGCACACGCACGGGGGGGGGGGGTGGGGGGTCAGAGCCAGAATGGCATGGACAACGTTGCATCAGACTTTAAGCACCTGGTGTAGCGGTGTAGTATAATGATACAGAGGGGTGCCATAAGGGGGTAAGGTAGGACAATTCCATTCCAAGGGCCCTGACTGAGCCCTCCAAAAAATACGACAACATTGGATTTTCTGGGGTGGTGGGGCCCAATGCGAGATCTTTTCATGGGGCCCAAAATCCCTGCTGATGTCCCTGATGGTAAGGGAACTTTTATACCTTAGAGGTCCCAGGGTCGATTCACAGGTGTCGGACCCTTGATTAAGGTAACATAACCCAAGCGGCTTCAGTAACTAGCCAGCCACCTTAACGCAAAAGAAAATGTAAAGAAAAAGGGCAACTCGCTCTGGATAAGATCATCAGCTAAATTCAGAGGCTAAACGTTAAACATGCAGAAGCAGGGAGAGACGCTTAAACCATAAGGTATAATTTGGCTGCTGACAGGGGCGTTAGCCTAACCTTTTGTATTACAGTAATCAGAGATATGCTGACTGCAGAGGAGATACTCAGCCGAGTGCCATTTTAAATGCTAACGCTCCACCCCGGCCCTGCACCCACAGCCTCTCCGATGTCAACGAAAACAGAACTAGCCACGCAGCCACAAAGCCACAGAAGCCAATGAAGGCAAACTACAGTCAGTGGGCATTTTTCCAACCCCCAACCGCCGCCCCCCCCCGCCCCCCAAAACTGTACTCCCTCCCCCACTGTCATGGGGAAATGAATGAGGACCAAATGCTCCTTCTCTTTCGGTCCCTGCGTTGGCTTCCCGAGTGACGGGGGGGGGGGGGGGGGGGCTACACAGCGAGCACAGGCCAGAACGCCTGCGCTTTCGCTTCCTCCGTCCCGAGGTTATTTTTAACGGCGCCCGGCTGTAAACTTTCCCGTTTGGGGCGCAAACAAAGCACCATCCCGAGCGGCTCTGTTTCTATTCCCGTCCTGGGGCGAATACTGAGGGTCAGGACCGCTAACCGGCATTTCTTTCCCCCAAATCCTGCTGCCTGTCTACAACTTCAAAGGGTGGCTCTCTCTCTCTCTCTCTCGCTCGCTCTGTCATGCTCTCTCTCTCTGTCTCTCGCTCTCTCCTCAAACCTCTATTCTTCTTTGCAGAAGTTCAGAGGCAGAGAGAAGTTCTCTCTACACCGTTAGTTAAAATCTAAGCGCTCTGCGCCACATGCATTCACCACAGAACGGCTCACTCCAGGAGGACTTCTTATCTCAGTATAATTATTGGCCTGTTAATGAGCAGCATTCACACTGATAATAACAATTAATACCGTTAATGCATAGTATTCAGACTAATAATAATAATTAATACTGTTCATCAGTCGTACTCAGACTAATAATACTAATTAATACTGTTAATGAGTAGTATTCAGCCTACAATTGAACGGTGAATGACATCCTTGCATACTAGACAAGCAACCCACGTCCGTGCCCCACACGTTTGCGCGGCTGCCGGTGCGGATTTTGTCTACCGGCAAGTTGACCAGCATGCTGATGCTGGGACAGTCATCTTCACACCGTGTACAGTATAAAATCACTGTGTTATATTTTAACATGCTGGCTGGAATAGGAGCGGTGCAGTAACAAAATTTAACGAAGTGCAGAGATAGTTGAGAGACGGTCCAGACGTTGATTATTCAAACTGTAGCATTCCTTCAGCGAAAGAGAGGCGCTTTACTTTTTCAATTCTGAAAGAGATCCAGATGGAGGAAGGGTCCCGTGAGAGAGAGTGGGAGAGAAAGAGTCAGAGAGAGATAGAGAGAGAGAGAGAGAGAGAGAGAGAGAGAGAGAGAGAGAGAGAGAGAGAGAGAGAGAGAGAGAGAGAGAGCAGAACTGTTTCAGAAGTCGTTCCGATACCATTGAGTCCTCTCCTTGATGGCAGCCCGTTTTGGGCAGGCGCAGAGGGGGTGAGCTCGGAGCCCCCCGCCGTTCGGAGCGGACCCCCCTCCCCCTACCTGCTCAGCGACGTGCTCCTGTGGGCGCTGATCCCCCGCACGCTGCCCCCGTCGAAACTCCCAGAACGCTTTAAATCCCAGGAACGGAAGAACGACATGTTTCCAAAAAACCCGCGGCAGCCGGCGCGGCGCGGCGCTCCCCTCCCCCCCGCGTCCTGTGCGCTTGGTTCATCCCACAGGCCTCCCAGCAGCCCCCTTCCCAGCAGGATGGTCCACCACAAAAGAGGGAGGGAGGCGGGGGGGGGGGGGCTGTTTTGTTTATTTTTGAAACAATGGGTTGTGATCCATTCCACACACAGAAAAAAAAGAAAAAAAGAAGAGAGACTTGCGGACACTTTCCGGCTCGTTCTCCAGGACGTGGAGAGAGGCCGCAAAGCGAAGCGGACGCAGGCAAACACAGCCCCCACCGGAGAGCCCCGGCAAACTTTTTCACACAGTTAAAACAGACACAGTGTTTTTAAACCATTTAACTGTGCCCAAAGGATGGCGGCTCAGCTTTTTCATTTTCTAAAAATAATACACAGGCAACAAGTCACTACAAATTCCAATAAAATCACTTACGCATACATTTAGATCACCTCTGACAAACACTAACCTACACACAGCGCACACAAACGTAAACAAACAAACATGCTGCATGCACACAAGCACACACACACACACACACACACACACACAGCCACAGGCACTCACTCATGCGGAAGTATATTCAAGCACTAATGAATGCAGATGATATGGCTCATAAGTAAACACAAACACACACACACACACACACACCAAAAGACAAAAAGTAAGCTCCTCATATTCTCTTCAACGGCACATCTACCGGCAATAACAATAAACCCTTTGAAGAGTGGGCTTTCTGGAATGTTTTTTCATCATTATTACGTCAGTGTTCTAGAACTCCGTTGCTTTCAACTACCGGCAGCCATTGTTACATCAGCATCAGAACGTTCAGTCAAGAACATTCTAATCACATACTGATCTGATACTTTTGAAAGGGTTTATGTTGGGCTGGCTGGTCCTTGGGCTGTCACCATGCTTACCCCTGTAAGAGCGCACTCTTGCAGCAGCACGGAACCCACGGCCGTGTGTGGAACCCCTTCTATAGAACCCGACCCTGTAAATCAGGTCCTGAGACAGGCGGAGAAAGCTCAGCCCGCTAAGAGCTTTTCATCGTGGGAAGCTGAGCAGCATGTTCCAGTTCCCTTTGTTTGAACTGGCCTTTTCAAGGACTGCGTCCCTTCTCTGCGTAACCCGAAACTGGCACACACACCCCCCCCCCCCCCCCGCCCCCCGCCCCCCGCCCCCCCCGGTTACCACGGCGGCCGCACCTGACCTCGTGTGGATACGCGGTGCCGGCGATCGGCTCGCCTGCAGGTGACAGGCAGGTTAAAAAAATTTTTTTTTAAAAAAACACCTGCTGTGTGTTCTCGCCATCTGTCCGAAATGGCCTCACAATGCCTCTCGAATGAGCGAGAGAGAGAGAGCGAGAGAGAGAGAGAGAGAGAGAGAGAGAGAGAGAGAGAGAGAGAGAGAGAGAGAGAGAGAGAGAGAGAGAGAGCGCGTTTTTGACACCGTTTGCTTCTGTAAATTTTCGCCATGCAGTCCTCCGTCTGCATACACCCACAATGAAACACCGCCCTGTAAATCTGCCTGTAAGGGAGGTAATGGTGAAAGCAGTCCTACCATGTAAACTGCATTCACTAAAAGCCACTGAAACTGGCCTGAACAGTGATGTCACACCCTGACAATTCGGCTATGGGCAGTTTGCATACACCCACAATGAAACACCACCCTGTAAATCTGTCCAGAAGGGAGGTAATGGTGAAAGCAGTCCTACCAGTCCACGCCCTGACAATTCGGCTACGGAAAGTTTGCATACAAACTACGGCTCCCACCTCTATATTGATTCAACGTCAAAATCTGACACCACGACGTACCACCAGAATGGAGGTTAATCATTCCACCCAACTCAAACGAAACTGGGATTACCTCAGCACACATGAATCACACACAGACTATCACAGACTAGAGAGCGTTTCTGTAGGAGTGCATCAAGGGTCAGACTAAATGTGATGATCTTCAGCTTGATTTTTTTATACAATTTTATTTTGCAATTGCCTTACAAATGTACTTTTTCCTAGTATGCACACACACACACACACACACACACAGACAGATCAACGAACACTATTTAAAAGCACTGTTTTCTTTAATATTACTTCTTTCTGCATGTGCATACTGGCAATGAACAACCACCAAACACAGCCAGGTGAACAGCCAAAACTAAAAAGAACAACGGAGGTTTTATGATGTCACAAACCTTTATCGCCCCTTAATCGATAAACCGATCTGTCTCCTGACTATAAAAACTCATTCCACTCCCTGGATCACTCGGCCTCTTCAAACAAACGCTCCCTAAAGAGTGGAAGTTTGCCCAAATTGGGGGAAACAGGTGGTTGGTTACTCACCTTGGCCTCCTGGGGTGAGGGGCGTACAGGTACCTGTCCTCCGCCGCCCCGCCCCTCCAGCACAGCACGGAGCTCGCCATGGCAACAGACCCCCCACCTCAGTCCGCCGGTCCGCAGCTGGGGCCTCTGCCTGACCGCATGACGCCGCGCGCCCCCACCGCCGCGGTAATCCCACAATGCACTGCTCCCGGCCCGTCCCCACGGACGAGGGCCCGGCTCTGACACCCCTTCCTCCGTCTGTTCTTCAGTCCGTCTCCTGTCTTTTTTTCCCCCCTCTCCTGATGGGTGTGCCTCAGCTAGAGCTGGATCCCTACCCTTCCTCTCTCTCTCTCTCTCTCTCTCTCTCTCCCCCTCTCACTGTAATGGTGCCTGCCTCCCCTCTTTACTCCTCCCTCTCCGCAAACTTTTGAACGTCCCCTGCTAACCTTGCACTCATAGCATAGCACAAACCACAAACCTGGCGCTGTCTCTCTCTCTCTCTCTCTCTCTCTGTCCCTCTCTCTCTCAAACTTTTCCTTTTATATAAAGAGCCAGTTTTCAGACACAGACCTCTCTTTGTATACATGCTACTCTCTTTCTCTCTTTCTCTCTCTCTCTCTCTCTCTCTCTCTCTCTCTCTCTCTCTCTCTCTCTCTCTCTCTCTCAAGCAAGGTGAGCATTTCCTTCTTTTGCGGCTTCCACACACACAGATATGCAAACGCGCACGCTCACACACATCTATTTGACACTGGGTTTAGTCCGGCTATCGCATTACCAAGGAAACAGCAAAGGGAACCAACAAAAGGCCAGAGGGAGCTCAGAAAGAGTGTGTAAACAGACACTGATAAGCACACGGGCAGGCTAGCCCGGCACCTTCGTCCACAGAGCTTCACCTCGTGCGCGCGCGCGAGCGAGCCAGCCAACGTTTCAGCAGGCTGAGGTGAGCCTTAGCGCTAAGACCTCCTCACGCGAAGGTATCGCCAAAATAAACGCTACGCCCGCACTGCTCCGCGTCCGCGAACAACACGGCGCGGACTCCGCTCTCTGGCCCGGCTCTCCGTTCTGATGTCAAGTCAGGCCTCTTTACCGTAAACTGGAAGCACAAGGCAGCAGTGCGACTGTGCGAAGAAACAAACATTTTCAAAAGAGGCATGAAGCTCTTCCTACTGCTACTTAAGACCTTAGAAATGTGCAAGTCCCCACAAAGACACATAAATCCCAATGTTCTTCTGTTGTCTTCCTGATTGAGTATATTCGATACCTACCGAAGGAATAGCTACACATTTACTAAATTTCAAAATAATTATTTTCATGTGAGCTTATATCTAGTCTCGGGTATCGAAAGTACAATTCATTGGCTAACAGAGATCCTTTCACTGGGCAGTCGAAGTGAACTTTGGACTAGTTCCATGAAAGGGCAGTTTTTGGCAGTTGGCCTCAGTCTCTCTGTGCTTGCGGGTCTCTTGTGATTCGTACCCAGTCCTGTAACTGTCATGTCAAACTGCAGCTGAGCTGGGAAGGCGGAGCAGCACACAGGGGCCCGCCTCAAACTGAACCGCCTCTCTTCCGTCTCTCTCTATTTTAAACCCTGAAATCACAGGGTCCAGGAAGTTAATCTTCCGTGTCCATGGTGACCAAGAGAAGGGGCTGGCCGGGCTCCAGATCTGATTGGCTGCCTCACAGGAAAAGGAGTGCAGGTGGCGCACCAGGAGGGCCCCAAGCGCACACACACACACACACACGCGCAGACACACACGCGTACACACACACACGCAGACACATACGCGCACACATACACACACACACACACACACACACACACACACACACACACACGCAGACACATACGCGCGCACAAGCACACACGCACGCACACACACACACAAACACACGCACACGCGCGCGCGCACAAGCACACACGCACACACACAAACACACACACAAAAACACACACGTACGCGCGCACACACACACACATACGTGCACACACACACCCACATAAGGGCACACACACGTCCGCAAAACCACACGCTCGCACATACGCGCACACACGCACAAACACAAAAACACACAAACACACATACGCAAACACACACACACACACACACACACACACATATATACGCACACACGCGCACACCCACACACCCACCCACACACACACACACACACACACACACACACACACACACACACACACCAGAGGGGGCAGGGGCAGAGGATATGACACTTGCAAATATAGCCCATCAAACAAATGCAAAAACTACAGTACAGGCAGTTGTATTTTCGGCCTCTGTCTCCAACTGGTGAGAAGCGGTTGGGTAAGTTTAGATGACCGGTCCCAGGACGGGCGAGAGGGGTCCTTTACCTGGCCTCACTGCAGCTTTTTACACAGCTAAATTAAAGCTTAGAGCTGCCCTCCAATAAGCACTAAAATAAACTCTGAAAGTCTAATCCAGTCTGGACGAGTCCCAGATCTACATCATCGTCTATAAACTAGTGCCCGTGAGATAGAGGAAGAACCTTGGAAACGGACTACAGAGGTACAGCAAGAATCAGAGAAATCGCAGCTAATGCGCTCAAAATGAAACCTATCCTGGAAAAGAAGTATGCCTTCTCGGAATCTCGCTCTGGGCCTCCTCCTCCTCCACCTCGCAAGCCTGCTGGGGTGGCGGTGTGGGTCAGTGGGAGTTTGCCGGGGTTTGTGTTCACTTGATGAGGGATTGTTATTAGCAGCTGGCTACTGCTGACACGTGCTCCTGATTTAATTAACACTGGAGTTACAGTGGGCCTTACAGACAACAGTGTGAAACGCACAGGACAACAAGCTTCTGCCTTTCAGCTCGGCTCCGTTGCGGGGAAAGCAACAGTTAATTCTCACTTCTGATTTTGTACGCAAGAGCCCTATAAGAGCAGAGAAGCCAAATGCTCACTGTGGTTTTATACTGCCATCTAGTGGCACTTCTCAGAACAAAGAAAATAATGGGCCTCTGAAACATTGTTTCACCTATATTTTACACTGCCTTCGGTTTTATGGTTTGATGCTACAGGCAGCAGCACAAAATGGATTAGATAACAAATGTACAAAGGCCTACAAAAGACACTTCCTGGATTTCAATCCTTGAATACTGTAATATCAGCACAGTTTTCATCAACAGACTTCTGAGTATCAGAGAGAAGGGAAATGCCACACCCATGTAACGAACCTGCAACCACCTGCATGCTAAGTTGCCCGACAAAAGCATCGCCACGGGTTACGGTGCACAGTTTGGTCCCGCCTGCAGTGTCACACTAACCTGGCGGGGCAGGGGTCCATCCAGCGATCCTGGCCGGCCGTCGGACCGTCCCCAGGGGGCGTGTCCTCCGAGGCGCTGCTCACGCCCTCGGTGGGCGGGGCCTGGGTGCAGTCGGAGCTGCTGCAGCTGTGGTTGCGGGCGGGGTCGGCGGCGGCGGCGGCGGAGGGGGCGGAGCCGGACAGGCTGGGGGGCTCGTGGCAGGCCAGCGGGGCGAAGCTGAGCTCGATGATCTGCCGGGCGCTCTGGCAGATCTGGCTCTGGATCTCGGGCGTGAGCGTGGGCAGGTCGAAGGTGAAGACGGGCTGGCTGGACGTCAGCAGCTCCTCGCTGTCCAGGCTGCAGTAGGACGTGCCCTTGGCCCGGTGCGACTCCATTATGCTCTCAAAATGGCGGCTGAAGGTGTCCAGGCCGTCCTCGGATGTCCTGCGGGGGCTGGTCACCACGATGGGGGACTTGAGCCCCCCGTGGCAGTCCGACACGCTGTCTAAAGGCCTGGGGGGGGGGACAAAGCACAGTAAGTCACCCCACAGCACCCCCACAAGATCCCCACATCACCCTCAAAATGCCCCACAACACCCCCATAACAACCTTTACAACACCTCCACTACACCCCCACAACAGACCCACAGCAACCTCAAAACACCCCACAACACCTTCACAACACCCCCACTACACCCCCAGAGCATCTCCACAATACCCCCATAAACACCCCACAGCACCCTCAAAATGCCCCACAACACCTTCACAACACCCCCACTACACCCCCAGAGCATCTCCACAATACCCCCATAAACACCCCACAGCACCCTCAAAATGCCCCACAACACCTTCACAACACCCCCACTACACCCCCAGAGCATCTCCACAATACCCCCATAAACACCCCACAGCACCCTCAAAATGCCCCACAACACCTTCACAACACCCCCACTACACCCCCAGAGCATCTCCACAATACCCCCATAAACACCCCACAGCACCCTCAAAATGCCCCACAACACCGCCACTACACCCCTATAACACCCAAACAACACCCAAACACCCTCAAAACGCTCCACAACATTCTCCAGTCTTACAGCTGCCAGAAGGTCTGCTGGCTTCCAGTATCTCACAGCACTTATGTGATTAAGTGCAAGTTTATTGGCTAAAGAGTCCACGTACATTTCCCCATCCAGGGCTGTAATTGGCTGCTGATTGAAAGGAAACCACAAAAGCTTGTAGAGACTGTGCTCCCCCCCCCCCCACCCCCATTTAGGTTTGGCAAGCCTGAGCTGCAATGTAAGTCTGTTGGAATGTCAGTTATATGTACATTTCCACACAACACCTGGGTTACGTAAATATAACCCTGATATAAACTAATGCAAACAGTGTGCATAGTGCATGCATTTTCTTTGATCATAACAAATATCTAAGATAGAGCACATGCATGGCTTTGCAACAAACAGAGAGCAAAGGCAATTTCGCTTGGCTGGCTGGCTGGCATTGGTTTGCCAGTCTTCTTGTAAACAGACATCAGAGAGCAGCTGAAAATATCTCAGCCCTTTGCCATCACCTGCTTTCTTAAAAACCGAAAACGAGAGAAGATGGAAGAGGACATTACACGCGCCAACGAGCTTAGGCCACAGGTGCGACTGGAAAAAAGCATCCTTGAGTTCACCGCGTCCAATGAGCGCGTTAAATACCAGCCAATTAGGATGTAATGGGAAGCAAATTGCGCATGTAACGAGACTGCAGGGACATGCTATTGGCCTCTGATTACAGATGAGGAATGTCCTGATTCAAGGGCAGCAGCAACACCACAACGCTCACGGAACTCCCCGTACTGCCTTGGTTAGATCACGATCGTCATAGTAACCACTGCATGGAATCAAGACTATTGTGAGGTCATAATGGACCCCCCCCCCGTGTATAAAAGCATCATTTCCAGCAAGTGATTTGTAGCATGTGTTTGTCCAGACTCCAGACCGACTCCCCCCCTACCCCACCCCAAGCAAGTGGGTCCCAGGCCTAAATAAAGCAAGAGCTGGCAGGTATAATAAAATAGGGCTAAGATGGCTGTGATGTTACCTTATTCATAATAAGCAGAAAGGAGAACTACGGCAATGGTGACCGGTACTACTTTCTATACTTTCTGGCTAGTTTCCCCACAGAGATCGTGGAAGTATGCCAGAAAGTATACACTAGTCACCTTCAGTGATGATCTATTGGTTGTTGTTTGGTGGACCTCTTCCTCACTGTTTTCTGTGAGTAAGGTGGCATCAAGGTTGTCTTACCCCCATTTTACAATCCCGTGGAATAACCAGGAAGTGATCAGACATCCTCCACGAATCACCACCAGTGTTGTTCGACTGGTCCTGAAGAACATACTCATTGATTGGCGGAGCCGGGCGCTAACCTCTTTAGCAGCAGGGTGAAGACCGCGTCCTCCTCCTGGGGGGCATGCTGCCTCTTCCTGTCCCCCTGCATCCTAACGCTGGCCCAGCTCACCACCTCCTCTTCCTCCTCCTCCTCCTCCTCTTCCTCCTCTCCCAGCTCCTCCTCCTCATCTTCCTCCTCCTCGTCCTCCTCGCCGTCGGTGCGGGCGTAGAACGCGCCCCCCAGGGGGCTGCTGCCGGCGGCCGAGGTGCCCACCACGCTGCGGTTGGAGCCGAAGGCCGAGTCGGCGTCGTCCTGCTCGGCCAGCACCTCGTCGATGTCGGTCTCGCGGTAGCACCGCAGCGGCACGGCGTCCAGGTCCGTCTCCGAGTACTTCAGCGTGCGCCGGATGATGCCCGTCTTGGGCGACGCCCCCGCGGCCGCCGGGGGCGGGCTCGTCAGCTCCACCTCCACGTGCCGCACGTCGTGGCTGGCCAGGCTCGGCCCCGCCCCCCGACGGCCCCGCCCCTGCTCCTGCTCCGGGGGATCCAGGGGCTCCAGGGGCAGGGAGCTGGGCGGCGTCGGGGTCGGCGACTCGCTGGAGGTGCCACTAGGGGGTGCTGTGGAGGCGTCTGGGAAATCTTTTTCCAAAAACCAAAAAAAGGAAAAGCTGTTAAAAGGATATCAGTGAAAACAGAGCAATTTTATAATTATTTATGATTCCTTGTTGATTATTTGTGATTCAGTATTATTCAGAAAAATTTTGGAGTCTTTATCATCAGGTGTATATATAGAATCATTCCTTTATTAATGTTATTGTTTATTAATGTCCAAAATCCACAAATGTTGTATAATCTACAAGCTCTTTATATAAAAGGGAAAGCTTGGGACTGTGAGGAAAGGCTAGAAAGAGAGAGAGAGAGAGAGAGAGACAGAGATAAAGAGAGAGAGAGTCATCCCTGCGGTTTACCATTAATTAGTCAAGCAGGTCAGGCAGTCTGTTTAGATCTTACAAGCAGGAAATTTGTACACGAAGTACCTTTGTTTAAAAGTACAATCACGGAAATTAAATGAATGAGTAGAATAATTAAGTAACTGTACAGGAGCTCTGACCACACCCCCCTCGGCATTCCCTGCATGGTGCAGTCCAGGTCCCAGACTCATTCATGTCCCGTGTCACTGCCTGACGTCAGACTATGGCAGGTCTTACCCTGCGGGTAATTGGATTTCAGTTGTACTGTAAAGCTGGTGCGTTGTTTTTGAGATGAGGCAGGTAAGAGAGAGCGCTAGTGAGGGGAAGGGTGGGGGCCAGTGTGGGGCGGTGTCAGGTGTGGCTCGGGGGGGGGCAGGGTGTCTGGTGTGGCTCGGGGGGGGGGGGGGGGTGTCAGTTCACCACACCTTTAGCTCCTGAGGTGGCGCTGTCTTCCGACGGCGTCCCAAACAGAAACTCCCACTTGGCTCGGGCGATCCTCTGGGAGTGCAGGGAAGGACCCACTGAGGAGCCGCTGTCAGACTGGGAGACACACACACACACACACACACACACACACACACACACAGTAGGGCGAGCCATGTAAGCCACAACAGTGTTAGCCATGCAGACACGTACGCACGCACGCACACACACTCACGCACACACACTCACACATGCACACACACACACACACACTCTCTCTCACGCGCACACACACACACGCGCACGCACACACACACACACTCTCTCACACACTCTCACACACTCTCACACACTCTCACACACACACACACACACACACACACACACACACACACACACACACTCTCTCACACACACACACACACTCTCTCACACACTCATACTCACACTCACACTCTCTCTCACTCACACACACACAGTACCTGTATTCCCGAGGTAGCCGCCCCCGTGTCGCTGCTCTTCTGGCTGGACTGGCTGGACTCCGGGGAGATGCAGTCCCTGTCCATCTGGCTCCCGTCCGTCAGGCTGCCCGTCACCCCGCTGGAGCTGTGGGAGGAGCCCAGCGCCCCGCTCTGGTCCCCCTCGGGGTACACCTCCGCCTTCAGCGCCGCGCTCTCCGCCGCCCCCTGCTGGAGCTCCAGCGCCACGGGCCCCAGCAAGGCCACCTCCCTCCTCTGCTGCTCCGCACGCTTCGACAGCGTCGCCGGCGAGGCTCCGCCCACCTGGCGGTCGGCCCGGCGACCGGCCATCGGGCTGTCCCCCCCCGCGGCCGGCAGGCCCCCCCACTGCTGCCTGGACGTCCAGCTGAGGGGCGCCTCGGCCGCGGGGTCCCCGCCGTACTGCCCCATGTAGAACCGGCGGGCCGGCTCGGGGCTGTCCCGCGCCCCTCTCTCGAACCTGGGCTCGTTCCGGCGGTCCGGGCTGGGCGAGCGGCGGCCCCCCGTGTACTGAGGGGGCTGGTGGCGGTGGGGGGTGGGGCTGCGGGCCGGCAGGAGCTCCGTCCGCCGCTGCCGCGGGTCCCGGACGGGGGAGGGGTTGGGGTCGTCGGGGTGCGGCCCCGCCCGAAACAGCCTGGCGGGAATGGCGGGCGAGAGGCTGCCGGGGGGGTGGGGGGGCATGGGAATGTTCATCAGGGTCTGGGGCTGCACGGGGGAGCCCCGGGACGGGCTGGAGGAGAGCGACGGGACGTCCCGCGCGAGGTACCCCAGCCTGGGGCTCTCTGACCGGGCCGTGTCGGAGGAGGGGGTGGGGGACGGGGTCGTCCGCGCCTCCATGAAGATGCTGGACAGCCTGCGGGCCTCCTCCGCCAGCTTGCGGGCCATTTCGGGACTGTTGGCCGGGGAGACGCTCCTCCTGCCGCTCAGCTGGTTCAACGGCTCCCCCGCCCTGCAGGGGGCGCCACTCAGGTTGAAGTTGACCCTGTGGGCCGAGCGAGGGCTGCTGTGGCTGTCGGCAGGGGTCGGGGGGCCGGCCGGGGACCGGGCCCTGGAGGAGGGGGACCCGGTCGGGGCGGGGGGGCGGGCGTGGGCGGACAGGTGATCGCTGGCGGGGCTGCGGGGCAGCCCAGTTCCGGAGGAGGCCGGGTTCCGGTCCGGCTCCATCAGGCGCGTGTTGGGCAGCGTGCGGGCGCTGCGGGCCAGGACGGGGCTGCCCGCCCAGGACTGGCAGCGGGGCTCGGGGTGGGGGCTGGCGCGGGCGGCGGGGGGGCCGTCCGGCCCGTTGGCAGCCCTGCGGAGGAGCTGGGGGGAGCCGAACTCCTCCAGGGCCCTCTGGGTGGCGGCGCGGGCGATGGGGTCCAGGGTGGCCCGGCGGAGAGCGGGGGAGCCCGCCTGGGGGGAGCCCGCCTGGGGGGGGGGCCCCGGGGGGGGGCAGCACAGTTTGGGGCTGGAGCTGCGGGACGACTCGGCGCTGCCCTGCCAGACGGGGTCGCTCAGCCTCTTGCGGAAGTGGTTTGGGGGGGTGTCCGGCCCGAAGGGGTTCTGGGCCCCGCCGCGGTCCACCGGCGTGATGCTGGACTTCTCGATGTAGCTGAAGGTGACGACCGACCGCCTCCCCCCGCCCCCGGGGGACCCGGCGCAGGCCCTGCGGCCCCCGCTCGGCGTGGCGGGGGCCGTGGTTCTCCCCGGCGGCGTCCCCCGCCCCGGGACGGCCTCGCGGTCCGACGGCCGGGCCCTCGTGAGCCCGCCCCCGACCCCGCCCTCCAGCCCGGGCTGCAGGCCCGAGAGCAGCTGGCCAATCCCGTCGCAGGGCAGGCTCTGCCTGTGGGGGGCGGGGCTCGGCCTGTGGGCGGGGTGCCTCGGGGGAGATTTGGCGGGACTGACGCCCGGGCCGCCGCTGCCCCGCCTTCGCGAGGGCGTGTTGGGGGAGGCGGAGCCGCCGCCCCCGTGTTCCGTCAGGGCCGGGGGCCCCTGCACCCCCCCGGGCCCTTTCCCCCCCTCCTCCTCCGGGACAGACCGCACCTCCACGTACAGGTGCAGGATTTTACCCGCCTGGGACATGACTTCAGTGTGGGGCCGAGGGGGGGGGGGCTAGCCCTGTCCTTCAGCTTCCACCCTCCCTCCTCCCGTTACCTAGGGGGAGGCCTTTTTTTGGGGGGTTTTTGTTCTTCAGTGTGCAGTTTTCCCTCAGTCTCCTCACCCCCCCCCTCCTTATCCCGCGATGCTGTGGTCACGGTCAGTGGGCCTGTAGCTCCTCCTCAATGGCCTGCACTTCTTCATCCTGCCTGTAGGTGGCACAAGCACATCCATCAGCGAGACTATACATTCCCCCACTAGGGAACTACTGTATTTAATCCCTTGCACTTGCGTTTGCGCTGTACGTTGCACTGGATAAGAGCATCTGCTAAATGCCTGTAGTTATTATTATTATTATTATTATTATTATTATTATAACAGCACAATCACACATTCAGTTTCCCAGAATTAGCTTCAACTGGAATAATGTTATGTTGCTGACTGTTGAACAAGAGAGAAGAGCAAACACTTATGTGCTAAATCCACAAAATCAACTGAAAATGACAGAAATACAAAAAGGATGGATGAACATCCTCACTTAACAGAGCAAAACCTAGAAAATCCACATTATTCATTAAGTAGGTTTGAACCACGTGCAAATTAATGATGTGAGTAAAGGACTGATGAAAAACGTAATTAACAGCACAGATATTCAGGATTTCCCAGAGTTCAACAGCAGCACAGTGTCACGCCATATCTTTGGTCTCACAGTCATATAACTGCTGTATCAAACATTAGAAATCAGAAAAATAAAGTGCAGTTGAAAAAGGCCTGTTCACATGTGACGGCACGCTAGAACATTCCCGGCCTGGGCTGCATTAAAAGCCCTCATTGGTTCAAGAGTCACATGACAGCCAGGTTAGCTTTGAGAAGGACACTTGTGAGTCCACTCCACTCCACTTGTGCGAGAAAAAGGATATAAAAGCTTGACGGTTTGGTTCAAAAATTTAACACTTACAGGACAGCCCATATGGACATAAAAAGCAACAGTCAAACAGAGATAACCATGTTTCACACAAAATTATGGAGGATTTAGGGTTCCAATCTGTCGCAGAGCTTCGAAGCAAACTTGTGTTTCTCTGTGCTTCTATTAAATTATTGATGTATTGTTTGACTGATTAATTGAGTAAAATTGGCTAATTAAAATACAACATAATCCCAGATATTCCAGAAGACATGTACTGCAATAACATGACTGAGGATAACATGCTCTCCTGCAGTAGTACTGGAGCATCACCGAGTCATAAGACACAATTTTCAGTGAGTTCCTTCCAGCGTTGGGCAAGCAGAAGTGGCAGGAATACTTGAGAACATTACGCCTGTCACAATGTGCTGTATAAGCATGCAATAAATAAAACACATGAAAATATCTGCATTGTGTGTGCATGTGTGTCTGTGTGCATGTGTGTGTGCGTGTGTGTCTGTGTGCGTGTGCTTGCTTTTGTGTGTACTGTATGTGCGTGCACATGTGCATTCCTCTGTGTGTGTGTCTGTGTATGTATACATGTGTGATTGTGAGTGTGTGTGTGTGTTTGTGTGTATACATGTGTGATAGTGATTGTGTGTGTGTGTGTGTGTGTGTGAAAGCAGAGGGTAGAGTAAATAAATGCTCAGGGTAGGGATTAAGGATTAGCTTCTGGTTTATCTGTGATAAAGCTGTTTGTTCCGCTCGCCCTGTGCGAATGTACTACGCACCTACACCACACTACACACCTACAACACAATATACTCCTACTACGCAGTACACTCCCACAACACACCACACACCAACAACACGCAACGCGCCTACAACAAACTACACTCCTACTACACACTACACTCCTTCAACACACCACACACTTACAGCAAACTACACTCCTACAACAGAACTACTGTACACTACACTAACTCACCAACCAACTTTCTGAATTCACTGCTCACAACCATTCATTCATTCAATCATTTCCTCAGTCAGTCACCCGTTCACCATCACTCACCCATTTTCCAGCTTCATGAGACAAACCAGACGTCCCTCCTGCAGCCCCACCAAATTAAACCGCTCCCTCTCCACGATCTCTCACACAGTTTGACTGGTCAACACAACACAAAGTGGGCGGGGACCACTCAGAACCGGGACAGTTGACCAATCAATCAATCGGAAGCCAGTGATTAGCATGTCTATGAATCTCTCTCTCCCCTGTGCCAGACAGCAGGCTCCACCCCCCAGACAGACAGCAGGCTCCACCTCCCAGACAGACAGTCAGGCCGGTGAGTACCAGTGTGCAAAGCTTCACTTTCCTCCTCCACTGGCACAGCCCTCTGAACACACACTAACGCACGCACAGGATGTTCATGGAACCAAAGAGCACTTGAAGTGCTGTAAAATCGCAAAACACCCTGCTGCTTTTTATAGAAACCAACACCACCACCGCCGCAGCTGATGTATTGAACACATTAGGTATCTCATGAGAAAAATGATCGGGACAAAAGGACGTCCGTCTCCATGACGACGTGCATCATCTTTCTCCCCGCTCCCGGGAGCACAGGCTGCGTCGCCGCGGGAGACGTCAGGGGCCCAACGTGCGTCATTCTAAACGTAAAGGACACCTTGGTGACACACACACACACACACACGCACACACACCCTTAAACACAAGGTTATAAGGTAGGAATGACCTCTGCATGACAATGCAACGTCATGCGCTCTCTCTTCTTCAAGGAGCGCCGATCGCAAGCGACACCGATCCTGATAAGGGCCTTCTCCCTCCACCCAGCCGACCTCTGACCCCTGACCCCTGACCCACAACTACAACCGCCAGCCGAGGGCGCCTGGGCTGGAAGAGGAGGCCCGCGCGACGCCAGACTCCGCCCTGTCCTGAGCGTGTCACTGACCGACGTCAGCTCCACACGATTAGCGCAGATGAAGCCGCTCGTTTCCCCCGGATGAAAGCAGGAGGCGTTAGACGAGCCTCTGTCCTCACAGACAGCAAGTGAGACCGAGCGGGCGCTCGTCGCGCGTGCGGACCCCGCCTCTGCCCCTAATGGGCGCTCGTACCACAGGCCGGAAGGCATCGGAGCAAGAGCCATTTCTCCTCCACACATCCTTACGACCCAACAGAGAAAAGAGCTGATCTCTCATCTCTGAGTCACACGGCCATGGACGAGATAACTGGCAGCAAACCTTTGAGATTTTCAAAGACTGGCATGACAAAAAAGGGTCCTACAGATTCTGGGAAATTCCTGAAATCCTGAAGGCCGTCCTGGCACAGAAAGGGGTACTGACACAGGACTGAAGTCCAACTGTAATCCTTGTGTATGAAAATATAATCCCAGCATAATATCACTTTAACGATAATCCAAACGTAAGCGAGAAGCTTTATTTTGAATAAATCCTACGGAAATCAGAAAATCTGAAATTCCAGGATTGCTGTAGACCAGCATGTTTTCAGAGTGATGTGAACAAGGATGGACAAAGTCATTTTTCCTGGGTCTTGATTTTGAAGGATCAGGTAGGCCCGCTGTGTCCCGGGGGTGGGCACCGGGATGAAACACAGCGGCAGGAGAAAGCTCAGAAGACACCGAAAACCGGATTGATGTGGCGTTCCCATCCTGATGCCGCCTGAGATTAAAACGGGCTGAATTACCCCGGCTCCAGGGTGGCCGCCATCGATCCGGAGCGGCGGGGGGTCCGAGGGGGGGGGGGGGGGGGGGGGGGGTTAGAGGATCAATCGGCCCGTATCTCATCCCTGTCAGGTGATCCGGGATGGCGGGGGGGGGGGGGGGGGGATGGGTATCAATCGGCCCATAGCATCTCACCCCTGTCAGGATCGTGCTGTCGTGACATCCAGTGCAGCCACAACAATCCTTGAGCAAGGAAGTGAAAGGGAGCCAACAGAAGCCAGGTGCTGGCAGTTAAAATATAACAGTTATGGAACAGGACATGTAGCTCACAGACTTCAAGGTTTGATTCCAACGTTGGCCACCACTGCTGCGCCTCTGAGCAAAGCACTTAACCATTACATTACAGGCATTTAGCAGACGCTCTTATCCAGAGCGACTTACAACAAGTGCAACAGTTCAAGGTGCAGAGGTGCAAAAGAAACACACTAGAGCGAAGTAAAGATCGTAGTGCCAGAAGTGACCACATAGATCAGGACTCCAACCCTGTAGGGTAACCTGTTCAGCAAACAAACAAACAATCCTGCCAAGTACAAACTAGCACTGAAATCACATTTGCCTAATCAGAATCAGACAAAAACAATCCTGCCAAATAAAAACTAACGTGATCGCATTAGCGACCACAACCATAAACCCTGAAATATCAACCTGCATAAATTGACTGTATGTAAAAAGATGTATGCTATGAATACGAGCATTAGTTAAAGTCCTAAATGCATGTGTGATGTGGGAGTGCTGAGGACCACAGGCAGGTCAGTGGGCCCCCTGACAGACTCCCACATGCAGCGGAGAACAATGGCAGCGATAGCAGGAGTACACGGCTTACATAAACAACAGAAGAGACAGAACAGGACTGTAAGCACAGTGTGCTGGTGGCTCAGTGTGAGAGAGCGGACAGGCTGCTGTGGTCATTACATTACATTACATTACATTCATTTGGCAGACGCTTTTATCCAAAGCGACGTACAAAAAGTGCATTTCATGGTCATGGACAACTACAAAACACAGGTTCAATAAGACACAATACTTATTTTGTACAGCTATTTCTAGCCAAGAACACAGTTTAGTTCACACAGTGAACACGATTCTGACCTGGTCACTGTCTGCTGATATGCCTAAGCTGTGACCTCACCTACTCCCCTCAGCTTTGACTCCACTAGCTACACCCCACCACACTCATTTCACAAACAGGCAACCCAGGCCCCTAAACCAATAGCCAACGTACTGTAACGCTGTTAGCGTGACCCAGCCACAGCACAAACGAGAGGCTAGCTGGCTCCTACCCGTCGCACACAGCTATGCAAGCGAAGCTCTGACAGCATGCCGCAGGATGAATGTCCCATATTCACATCCCAGTAAATCAGCTACGAGATCGGATGTGTAAAATACATTTTAAAACGCAGCGTGCACATGACCGAGCGTGTGAACACCTGCTGATGACATCACCCGTGACTCATAGCTCCGGCACCGTATAAAATGTTGAGTGTCTTCACTTGAGTCATGCCATTTAATCCATTTGAATTAACTCAGCTGCTGTTAACGAGCCTCGACACAAAAAAGTTGTAACATATCTCACCGGTTCCTCTTAAACTTCACCGAAAGAACAACCACACATCCCACACCTGCTCAGAAAAACGAATCTGAGGCCCCCTTCATCAATCAGTGGGGTTTTAAGCACACCTGCAGTTCAGTGCTTTTCATCGCACTTTTTATCAGTGCTTTTCATCGCAAATGTTCATTTCATGAATGAAAAAAAGAGAACCAACTGTCAACTGCAAAAGAACCCCTGGGAAAGATTTTTGTTGTACGTACCAAGCGTGCACAGTTAAAGCAGCATTACTGCTCTTAAGGCTGTTTTGAAAACTCCGTGAGGCCAACCAAATGCTTTCACTGGGTGCTGCTTTCAGCAGTGACTACTGTGCCAGACTGATGGGTGAGCCTCGTTCTGCAGCAGCTGACTCTGCTTGAGGAGAGAAGCACACACAGGGACATAGGTGCGAGCGTGCGCACACACACACACGCACACACTTACACAGGCATGCATACACACGCACACACACCCTGCTGTGTGGGAGGGCTGCTGTGTCAGAGCTTCCTATGAGCAGCAGGCTTCAGTGAGAGGGCAGTTAGACTCTCACACACACACACACACACACACAGGAACACACACACACACACACAAACGTGCACACACACACACGTGCAGACACAAACGTGCACACACACACGCCCTGCTGTGTGGGAGGGCTGCTGTGTCAGAGCTCCTGCAGAGCAGCAGGCCGCAGTGAGGGTAGTCAGACTCACACACACTGCAGAGAGAGGCTCTTTTCCTGGAAGCCATGAACACATTTATCAGGTGGCTCTGCAGGGCTTTGAGGGAATCAGTGTAAAACGGGCAGAAACTCTGGCTCAGTAATCCTCTCCCTGGCACTGCCTCACTCCTCCTCAGTCCCCTTAAAGCCCTGCAACCAGCATACTGCAACCAACACGCTACTGCTACCAACACACTGCACCCAACACACTAAGACCAGCGCACTGCTGCAACCAGCTCACTGCGACCAGAACACTGCACCCAACACACTACTGCGACCAACACACTGCACCCAACACACTACTGCGACCAGTACACTGCACCCAACACACTACTGCGACCAACACACTGCACCCAACACACTACTGCGACCAACACACTGCACCCAACACACTACTGCGACCAGTACACTGCACCCAACACACTACTGCGACCAACACACTGCACCCAACACACTACTGCGACCAGTACACTGCACCCAACACACTACTGCGACCAGTACACTGCACCCAACACACTACTGCGACCAAGACACTGCACCCAACACACTACTGCGACCAACACACTGCACCCAACACACTAAGACCAGCGCACTGCTGCAACCAGCTCACTGCGACCAGAACACTGTGACCACAGCACTGCAACCGGTCACATGCTAGACAAGGAAAGGACAAATGCCAAGTTTTCACCTGTTTATACACACACACTCACACACACACACACACACACACACACACACACTCACATAAACAGTCACACACACATACACACACACACACTCACATAAACAGTCACACACACATACACAGTCACACAGCCTCACACACACACACACTCACATAAACAGTCACACACACATACACACACACACTCACATAAACAGTCACACACACATACACAGTCACACAGCCTCACACACAGTCTCACACACACACACACACACACACACTCACTCACACTCTCACACAGTCTCACACACAGACAGTCACACACTCCCACACTCATACAATCACACACACACTCTCACACTCACACAATCACTCAGTCTCACACACACACACACACACTCACACAATCACTCAGTCTCACACACACAGACACACACTCACACTCTCACTCTCATAGTCACACACACACACACACACACACACACACACATTCACACAGTCTCACACACACTCACACAGTCTCACACAGTCTCACACACACACACACACACTCACACTCACACTCACACTCACACTCACACTCACACTCACACTCACACTCACCAAACCAAAACCGCATGTTTGCTATCAGGAGGTGTCAGTGTTGGTACTCGGCACTGTCCATTGATCGCGGTCTCTTCTCCCCAATCGATTGGCGGTCCGTGACCGGGCTGCACAAACGTCCCCGCCCTCCCGCTGGAGCCGTCCCGTTTCCCGCCGCCCGTTACCACGGCGCCAGCCGTCCGCGCTAACGGTGCTAACGGTGCTAACGGTGCTAACGGTGCTAACGGTAGCGGAGCACGCCGCGACACGTCAGCACCCGGAATATTCCGCCTCATTTGCATACAGCGCGAGCCCGCCCTCTGAGGCCGTCGCGCACGTGCTCACAACACCGACAGCCACCGCCGCGTGACTCACACGCACACACGCACACCGCGGTAACCAACGGCAACCTGACACAGACACCTGCTCAATTCAGCCGAAAGCCTTCTGGGTATCCTTGAGCTGCCTGATGTGCGGGAAGAGAGATACAGAGAGAGAGAGAGAGAGAGATACAGAGAAAAAGACAGATATTATGGGTGTATTACAGATAAGATAATACAGCTGCATAAATATTCAGATACATCTTCAGTGCAGACAGACAGGGAGAGACAGAGACTGACAGAGACAGACAGTGACTGACAGACATCCTTGAAACTACTGCTTGGATTCTGGGGAGGGTCTTCAGGTACAGACCACTCACAGACACCAAAGCCATAACTACAGTCTTGACTACACAACTGATGCTGTTGACACAGCAGCCCACAATGCACCACCCTGCTTCCCCCCCCCTCCCCACTCAGGGAAAGACTCCTCTCCGCTTCCTGCTCACACTTCCTGGTTGGGCCTGCGGGGATGAGCATTATGATACGCTCCCAGCAGACGAGTCCCTCAGCAGCGTCTGGCCGCAGGGCCCTGGAGGCGGGGCTCACGTTGCGCGGGAGACAGTTTTGGGGGCATGGACCAGACCTCACCATCAAGATCAAGCAAATTATGAATTCTGTCTGCAAAACCATGCAGAATTCAGAGAGAGATAGAGACTTTAACCCCACGTTTACAGCAAGTGTCCCACTAAATACCCTAAATACTGAGACGTATGTACCCATCAGAGGCACACACCGTTTGATGTCACATTTAGGGGACCCTTACTGTGCTAGCCGCTCGCAGATAGCGTCGTCTCTGGGCTGCGGTCGGCCGGCTGTGACGGTCGCTAACTCTGGAGATAAGTGGAGATCTTGGACAAAGGCAGGCCTTATCCGAGGGGGCCGGGCTCCAGCAGGGCAGCTTACATATATGCGTACATGGAGCCTGTGTACAGGACCTCACAGTGCCAGCCTTTACAGACCGAGCAGAAAAACAAGCACGGAGCCTGGTTCTGAATGGTCTGGTTCTGAAAACGCCTGGTTCTGTAAGGCCTGATTCTGTAAGGCCTGGTTCTGTAAAGGCCTGGTTCTGTAAAAGCCTGGTTCTGTAAAAGCCTGGTTCTGTAAGGCCTGGTTCTGTAAAAGCCTGGCTCTGTAAGGCCTGGTTCTGTAAAGGCCTGGTTCTGTAAAAGCCTGGTTCTGAAAAAGCCTGGTTCTGTAAGGCCTGGTTCTGTAAAAGCCTGGTTCTGTAAGGCCTGGTTCTGTAAGGCCTGGTTCTGTAAAAGCCTGGTTCTGTAAAGCCTGGTTCTGTAAAAGCCTGGTTCTGTAAAGCCTGGTTCTGTAAAAGCCTGGTTCTGTAAGGCCTGGTTCTGTAAAGCCAGCGTCTCAGGCGCGCTGGAGAGCGAGCACGCCGAATCCCACGCCGGTTTTGCCGGTGTTTATCAGACACCGGGACGCTGCGCTGAGTCACAGCCGAAGCCGCTCAGCCCCGGGGACACACGGGGGCCCCCAGCAGCACTCTGGGTAACAGCCTGGTGTTCTGTGACAGAGGACTCTCACACAGCCTGGGGGGCTGCTTTACGGTAAAGAACATAAACACCGACAGCACGAGGTCCCAGTCTGCCTTTCTCTGGTTTACACAGACAAATACACACACACACAAACACACATACACACACACAGTGAATACACACACACATACACACACACACACACACACACACACACACACACACACACACAGAGTGTATACAAACACGGACACACACATCACATACATAGTATATAAAAACACACACACACTCACGCAAATAAACACACACATACGCACTCCCACACACATACACAGCACACAAATACTCTCACACCCAAAACACAAACACACACTAGCACAAGCACGCACGTATGCGCGCACACACACACACACACACACAGAGCCACTGGGTAAGCAGGACGCTTATCCCTGCTTTTCCTTATTCAGACTAATAGGATTCCCCCCCCACCCCCCTTTCCACTCGCATAAAGGCACATGCAGACGGCTCTTTGTCCTACCTTAGTAAAGTCCTCATCTCACTAACATTACGCTTAACGGTGCATCTCCACACACAGAGCAGCAGTACAGAGACGGTGGGAGGCTTTTCCCACACGGCGATCTCTCTCTCTCCCTCTCCGTCTCTCTCTCTCTCTCTGTCTCCCCCTCTCTCCCCCTCTCGCTCGCTCGCTCTCCTCCCCGCCGGGTCTGGCTGCTCCTGTCAGCCGGGCCGGCTCTCCCATACTGGATTTACGCCTCCCACGCGACTTAGCGTGCCTCATTTCCCCCCCGTCCTACCCCCCCCCCCCCCCCCCCCAGGTCCCGCGGACCGTCCCGACTCCAATCCCAGCCTCCTCCTTCTCCTGCCCTGCCCGCCACTCAAATGATGCAAAGCCCCGCCCCCCAGGGCACCAGGCCCAGCCAATCAGAGCAGCCACTTCACACCTCCCTCCCCTCCCCCTCCTCCTCCCCCCAACCGGTGTAAAGTAGCCTGGTTAGGCTGACAGATGGCTGAGAGTGGTTTAGCTGTCAGGATCCTTTTTTTTTTGTTTTCGCAAAAGGAACAAGGTCAGGGGGAAGGCACTGATTGGCCCTCTTCTGTAGGAGAAGGGGGGGTGGGGGGGGCAGCAGATGTGATTCACGCCAAAAACAAAAGACAAACCCTGAGCACCGACACCTCCACATCCACCCTCACGCGGGGAACAGTAACTTCCCACCCCAGCACTCTCCAGGCCAGACCTAGTGACTCACAGACCTCATCTTCATCCAGGGGCCGCCTACAGCTGCTTAACATTTTACAATTAAATTAAAACAACGTGTCATTCATATCAGCTCAAAGCGCTTAGCATGGATAAAATTGGGAACAAAAGCCCATGATACTTAATATGTAATATGTAATTATACAATACAATGAATGTATAATAATAAATGTATAATTACTTATATAAAACATATAATTTATGTTTTATATAAGACTAAATATATATATATATATATATATATATATATATATATACACACACACATGAATATATATTAAACTGCCCATCACTCCCTCCCCTGATTTAGAAGTTGGATAAAATTACATAATTAAGACAAGCAGAAAATAAAATTAAATGCAAGTTTAATACTACTACACAAATAGAAAGTCTCACTCAGTATCTGAGAGTACTCCTCAGGCACCAACAAAAAAAGATCCTGCGATCTCTCTTTAAAAAAAGTGTGAGTGCAGCTTGACACATGCTTCGTACAGCTGGTGAAATACTTGAAAGATGTGAAGCACAGAATGCTTTTTCCTTGAGGACTGCGACTCAAAACTGTTAGAAAAGTACTTTTTGTGACCGCATTTTTTGTTTTATTATACACAAGAAACATTCGGCTGCAAAAACCTACCATAGAGAAGAATTCCAATAATATACGTATATTCATTGAATATCAAACCAAAGTACAAACATTTTTTTTCAATTTCTACCTACAACAACACAAAAAGATCAGTTTTACATAAAAGTAATCTTAGACACCACTTTCCGTGAAATGGCCTCCTTTGGCTATTTTGAGGAAATCTTTTTAGACCTGCAAGTCATGGTTGCCGTTTCACTGTAGTCAGGGAAACCGGTTTCTCTCTCCAGCTGCACTGGAGTTCTATCTGTAGTTGTGGTGCTTTTGCCAGACACCACAAGATATTTGTCTACTGCCTCTTGATCATCCTGGTCCTCTCCTGTACACGTTACTGCCCGTCCCCTTCTGAGTGTGTACTGAACACCGCACCTGGAAATCTTAGCAATTTCTCGCGGGGAATAACCTTGCCAAAATATGTTTTCTTGGCCCCGCACTTATAAGCCTAACGGCTTCTTTGCCATATTTCTTGAAGTTTTACTGCCTTTTTTACTTGCACTACAAAATGATTGGATACACTTGGATTGGATTCCAACTGTAATTAAAGCCAGAGCAGGCTATTTTGAGGAAAGCCATGTCTAAGATTATTGTTTTAAGGAAAGCTTTTTTGTATTATTGTAGGTAGAAATTGAAGAAAAAAAATGTATACTTTGGTTTGTTATTCAATATACCATATGTGTATATATTAGCTGAATTTTTCTCTGCATAAGGATTTTTTTTTTTTTTTTAAACCACAGATGGCCTTATACTTTTGGCCAGTGCTATAATTTTAATAATAAAATTTAACTACTCGTTTAGGCAATGATTGGGGCCAGTGTGGCCATCGGCCAAGCTAGAGGAAAAGATGAGAGAAACAAGGCAGTAGCTATGCACAGACATCTACCTGAAGCATCTTTCACAGAGCGTTTGGTCTAATTAAGCTCTACAGTACACTGGAGGCTACGCTAGCACGTTGTGTTCTTCTGTTTTGCGTTTGCATTGTCTCATCTTCTGTAAGCACGCAAAGATAATGGCACCCAACAAATAAACAAATACCATTACTCATAATTATAGCAATATGAATATATTTAAAATGAGTATCATTATAAAACATACGTACGAAATATTTCAATATTTACTAGATTGTGTTAGGAGGACATGTCAGGCGGAGCGACCACACTTAAAAGCACGCAGGAACGTGGGGGACGCCATTACAAAGCCTGCCGAACCAGGGTGAGCGCAGGAGACGTGGGGGGGGGGGGTTGCCGACTCCCAGTGATACATGAGCTCAAGCATTCCAGAGTAGGCCTGAAGCTCCTGCTGCAATTCCCCAAATTCCCCATAGCACTGCAGGATCTCACACACCCGCACACACATGCACACATACATGTGCACACACGCACACACACATGCACACATACATGTGCACACACACCCGCACACGCACACACACACACACACACACACACACACACACACACACGCACACACATGCGCGCACACACCCGCACACGCACACACACACACACGCGCACACACATGCACACATACATGTGCACACACACCCGCACACACACGCACACACACACACATGCGCACACACACACGCACATTAGCTCCCTCTCTCACATATACACTCACACACACACACACATTTTCCCTCTCTCTCTCTAACACACACATGCGCGCGCGCGCACACACACACACAATCCCAGAAAGCTTTCTGCTAAATAAGGAAAACAGGAGTAATGGCCGTGCCTTTCTATGATGAGATGAGATTTAATGGCTGTGAAAGATGGTCTATATTGAAGCCAACACTCTCAAGAGGGCACTCTTCTGCAACCAGGCTGGGTCACTGCTGGGTCAGAGAAACACTGAGAGGGGAGAGGCACAAACACACTAAAGGGGGGGCAAAGATACACTAAAGGGGGAGGGGCACAGACACACTAAAGGGGGCGGGGCACAGACACACTAAAGGGGGAGGGGCACAGACACACTAAAGGGGGAGGGGCACAGACACACTAAAGGGGGAGGGGCTCAGACACACTAAAGGGGGGCACAGACACACTAAAGGGGGAGGGGCTCAGAAACACTAAAGGGGGCGGGGCACAGACACACTAAAGGGGGCGGGGCACAGACACACTAAAGGGGGCGGGGCACAGACACACTAAAGGGGGAGGGGCACAGACACACTAAAGGGGGGGCACAGACACACTAAAGGGGGAGGGGCACAGACACACTAAAGGGGGAGGGGCACAGACACACTAAAGGGGGAGGGGCACAGAAACACTAAAGGGGGCGGGGCACAGACACACTAAAGGGTGGGAGCACAGACACACTAAAGGGGGCGGGGCACAGACACACTAAAGGGGGCGGGGCACAGACACACTAAAGGGGGAGGGGCACAGACACACTAAATGAAAAGGGTCACAACTTGAGCACACGGCACACTTTGAAACAGGTGACACATTAAAAAAGGTCATCCCTGGTTCAGGATGTTCTCACTGAAACCGACACACACAAGCACAGGTGACGTAGGATAGCACTTCCTGTCCGAAGCGGCATGCGCAGTGCGCTAGTCAGGAGACGCGGAAAGACTCGGCAGTCCTGTCACGTGCCCCCCGCCAGAGGGTCGGCAGCAGACCAATTGCTTTTTAACGACAATAATCACGCTGGCGGTCCAGGGGCAGAACGGACCCGCAGACAGCAGGGGTCAGAGGTCACGGACCGGGCTGTCGCTGGCTCTGGTTGGCTAAGGGAAGCTGAGTGACAGGACTGTCTGTGAGACAGCGACCTGTATGAAGCCGTATCTCCAGGACGCTGGGTACGACGGTTCAACTTAAGGACGAGACGTGACGAATCTCCCCATCGGAAATGCAGAAAGTCCGATTTAAAACGGCCAACCGAAATGAGAAAACCACGTTTTTCCATCTTTAACGCGTCTAATTCTGACCCGTTGAAAGGGAGATCGATGCCGGGGCCAGACAGAAGGAGAACCTGTCCGGGGTAAGGAAAAGGCCCGGGGAATTCTGACGGGTGTGCGGCGTTATGTGGAGGCAGCGGAGGAGCTGAATGCTAATGTTAGCCTTGGCGTGAAACGCACAGCTCGGCGAACGGCGGGTCCGTCTGTCACGCCAGACTCTCCCTCCTCTCCTCTTCTCTTCTCTGAGACTCCCGGCTGGGATTTCACCCAAGCCCGCCTCTTTCCGAGTTTCGTGCAGCCTGTACTGTACGTCTGGCTGACTGGGCAGACAGACAGAGAAGGGAAAACGCCTGCCTGCCTGCCTGCCTGCCTGATACCCACCCACCCCCCTCCCACCCCCCACCCACCCACGGTTTTGGGGGCCCAAACAGCGGGCTTAGCAGTGTGCAAATCCAGACTCGGCTTACGAGGGGGGAACCTTGCAAATCTTTAAATGTGCAGCCAGCAGTGAGACAGCAGCTGAAAAAACGGGTGATTAAAGTTACTTCAACTAAGAAATCTGCCATTTCTGAACAGCAGGAGATCGCGGGCTGGCTTTTTAAATTTTATTTTAATACAGCATGTTCTCTATTCCTAGCAAACACTTACCACACTAACAGCAGCAGAAATAATCCGAATTTGTAGAAGGTGGCCTCCCTGTGACCTGTCATAACTTGTTATGATAAGCCTGAAGCACAACACCATATACTGAAATCAACTGCAGCCAAAAACAGGAATTTGTTTTGTCACCACAGAACAATGAGCGGACCTGTCATTTAAAATGTTTATTTTTTTCATGCCTGCATTCGGAATGTTGCGACATGCGCCCCATGCACCCATGCGTCCATGCACCCATGCGTCATCCAGGGGGGAAACGTGCCTAAAGCACGCTTCGTCTTCGGGTGACAGGAAGACCGGTTTGTGGACACGTTTTGGGCCCCGAATTACCAGGTTTACCACAAGACAAAAAACTCTGACAGCAATAATAATACCAGACAGCAATTAGCAAATCACAGGTTTGTGAATTCCAGTCATACAGTCCAGAAAGAAAAAAAAAACAAAAAGAAAAACATTTGTCTTTTTTTGCTGTCAGCAGATTAGTGGTCTACAAGTCTCTGGTGACAGACACCAGAACTTCTGCAGCACAAACTGCAAATTGGCAGGAATATTTCTCCCCGTGCTGAAAGCATATTCTGAGGGTTAGTCTGAGGGACAGACACTAAAATGCCTTTTTTGAGAGTTCTGCCACAAGAAGAAAGATGGTTTATTGCATCATCTGTGCTTTTAAATCATGATCTGTGATATGACTGTCCCCATCCATCTAACCTACACTTCTCTCATATTCAAATAACACTTAACATTACCACCAATAAAACATAATAAAGCAAAACCATCATTTATACTGCATACCCACTTTCCCTACTCAATCTGATCACATATATTGCCAAGTAGGTTAAGGTAAACCCAAATTCACATGAAAGAAAACCAAACCTTTTTGTCCCAAATCTGTCCGGAAATGAAACGACTACCATGACAAACTCGATTCACACCAGTCCCTCGCCAGCTCACACATTCGGTCAGACATGCGTCAGACAGTCACGGCATGCAAACACGCGGGCTACACTTCCTGTCAGGTGATGAAGCACAGGTTCCTCCCCCTCCCCTGCTCACAGGTTCAAGTGTGAGTGATGACAGTCCATAACTGTAGCTCTGAAAATAATCCACCACTGGAGGCCCTGTGTCTTTCTCTATATACCCGCTTTGATACCTACATTCCGCTGGGGGGCTCTTCCTGTTAAAACATTGGGACACAAAATGTGGTGGCGTACCTGCTATCAAACCCCAACCATGCCAGTCATGGGGGGGGGGTGAAGGCAATTGAGAGCCTGAATTCTTTCTGCAAATATAGTATGAATGCTCCCAGAAGTCCGTTCAGTAGTAGTGTTTTCTGAATTGTTTGAGAGGAATCGTGTTCTCTGTCATGGATGGGAGGTCACTGCTGAAAGTCAGGAAGTGTGTCCTGAGGACTTTGTGTTCACAGACAGCTGTTGAGCGGCGGGTGTAAGCTGTTGCAAACTGACTGCAGTACCCAACACTCAGCCTGCAGAGAGAGGAAGCAGACCAGAGCGGAGCGGCATGGCACGGCACGGCACGGCACGGCTCGGCACGGCTCGGCTCGGCTCGGCACGGCACGGCTCGGCACGGCACGGCACGGCACGGCACGGCACGGCACGGCACGCAATAGAGCTAAACAAACCCCCAGCTGCAATGCATCAGACTGTCCAAGGATCATGCCTCACATCTTCCCCAAGAAGAGAACAGCACACGCACGGACGCAGGAACACACACACACACACACACACACACAGAGGCACACACGCGCGCACACACGCACACACACACAGACATGCACACACCCACACACACACACACCCACACCCACACACACACACACACACACACACACACACACACACACACACACACACACACACACACACACACACACACACAGAGTCGCACCGTCGATCGATGAGGCGTGAGGCAGAGTCTTGGCTGCGGTGTGATAAAACACCTCACTGCTGCGCTTCAGTGTGACACAGGAGCACCGTCTCTGTGCGTCTGGGCGGGGGGGTGAGGGGCACTGCACTTGCCACAGTTCGGTACGCGTACCGCTAGGCAAGTGTGCACAAACACGCTTGCAGAAACGTTACGACAGCGCAGGTGAGAGACAGAACCGCGGCAGGCAGCAGTGCATTATGGGCTTTGCCTAGCCGGCTAAGCCGTTCGGCCCTCCGGCTGTTCTTTACGTCTCAGAATTCGGCTTTGATTCGCCGGCCAACCCGACCAACCGACGGACCGACCGATCGATCAATCAATCGCATCCTTAACTCAGCGGCTAACGCGGGCCAATCGATCAGCGCTGGCGGGAGAGCGCCGCGCCGCGCCACGGCTACTGGACCCGTTTACTCAGGGAGGAGAGCTGCCAAGAGGAGCTGCAGCAGGGATGGCAGAGGTGGGACAGAGGGGGGGGGGGGTGAAGGAGAGGAGGGGAGGAAGTGAGAAAGGGAGGAGAGGAGTGGAGACGAGGGGAGGGGCGGGGAGGAAAGGGAGAACAGGACCGGAGGGTGGGGGGTGGGGGGGGGGGGTGTTCTTCTCTCATCCTTTATGTACACATCCATCAAGTTATTTCAGTGCAGCAGCCCTCCCACTTCTGGTCAGGTGGCTTATTCCCACGGTTTCGGGAGACAGGAGAGGAGGAGAGGAGAGGAGAGGAGAGGGGAGGAGAGGAGGAGAGGAGAGGAGAGGAGAGGAGAGAAACGCAGCGTGTGGATGAGAGAGAGGAACAGCTGCCAAACAGCACCCCTGTGCGTTCAGCGGCTCTTCACCGGCACAGAGCTACCAGAAATATCCGCAGAGAGCACAACCGACACCTCGCGCCTGAACACCGGTACACCGGTGTCTCGGCTAAACACCACCCACCCCCCCCCCAGCGCAGCCGCCCAAGACTAACACTTCATGAAGGAGAAGGAGGATGTTCAGCAAAAAAAAAAAAAGGGGGGGGGGGGGGGGAGTGTAATACCATCAGTATTAAAAACACATCATGTGCACTGTTCCACTCTGGCCCCCCCATCCGGCTCTGCCCCGGGGGGCTAGCGACACTTCCTCAACGCTGGCATAAATCACCGGAGCACCCCCACCCCACCTCCCCAACATCCCCCCTGGATCCAGGCCCACCCCTGACCTGCTGATGCAGTGACACCTCGCAGGGGAGAGATCACCCGGTGCGGTTTAGAGAATCGCGACCGTCCCAGAGAGAGCTAGCGACCGCAGCCCATCGCTGCCTTCAAACGCAGAACGCCAAAACGTGGAAGTTTAGGCGGCACATAATGCGAAATATAAACCCAGAAAAGTCTCTGCTGCCCTCCAACGTGTCCCATCAACTGTGCTCAAAAGGGAAAAACTGCCCTCCTTGACTGCTATACAGGGAAGCCAGGAGAACTGACACAACAGGGTGGCTCATTCCTACTCCAGTAATAACACTAAAAAGAAATATTATGATTGGGGGAAAAAATTACATGTACCATAACCCGTCTTATAACAGTAAAGCAAAATAAAATTTGTGCCACATGATAATCTTTAAACTGAGGTAAAATTTTAACCTAAAAAGGTTGCCATTCTCAATTACATCATCGAGGCATACACACATACTTGTGTCACGAATGACAAGCAAATGCTTTGTCTTTATGGGTACCTGTGCCGTCTTATACAAACAAAAGGGATAAAAACTGCATTGCTGAAATGCCCATAAGCTTACGCATTGCATTCACTCAACTGATACTGAAACTTCTAGAATGTTACTGAATGCATTACTGAATGTATTGGATTTTACTGGAGTGCATAATTGGTGCTGCATCTCACGTAGGCACACAATCTCCAGCCATCTCGAAACATACGTTTCACAACAAACGACTGTCACTTCCTAATGGCAATGCAAAATGAAGGAGCCTGCGCCGATACTACGCTAAGGATAAACGAGCATTGGCGTTATCTGAAAATTAATCTGTGATGTATCCTCGCACTGGCGGTTTAACAAACCACGTAAAGACAAGGCCGAGATATATAAAGATGTTACTGAACTAATACATACCCAGTGGCAATTAACTCGGTTAAGTTACCAGCGGGACAAAGGAGGGCCACTTTTCAAGATTACCAGCCACGTTCTGTTTATTTACCGGCGAAAGCAAAGGAACAAAGTGTTCTATATTATCACGACCATACACAAAAAATGTAAATAAACAAAACATACCATCTGGTCCACCGTAATGCGAATGTAGTTGTCAAGAAGGCGGAAGGTTAGAGAATGCCGGTATTTACAGCGAGAAAGAACGTTAGCATTGCCACTGACGTCTGCAGTCTGCACACACACGAGCGGTCCCTTTGTTCAGGCGGGTGTGAGGAGACAGTTCGGTATCGCGTGGGGCTTCCTTTTCATTGTATTGGCGAGGGTGTGGGGTTCTGAAATGGACAGCTCCTGTGTGCTCTGGTCTCCTTTCCCTTGGAGTGAGAGGTAGCCTACGTGGAGAGGACACGCGATTCACCTCCACACGGCGCTCCGCTCATTCACTCCCCTGCACACACGCGCATTCACGCTCGCACCGCCCGTGCGCGAGCATGCCCAGTGATGTCGCCAACGAAATAATAGGCGCAATTACTTACAGGTGTGACTAGTTATACAGGTTAAGCGAAATTCTAGCGAAAACAAAGATGAAAAACACCGACGTTGGTCCACAAATTTGGTCAAAATGTACGCGAAGAAAATGTTGATGGTTTGGGTTTCGGTAAGTATAGTTCTAAAGTTCCGGAATTCCGGAAGTGTACGTGCGAACATTGAAATAATTATGAGGTTGAGTTTCAGCTGTGTACAAACCGACAGTAGCCAACATTCAGATACGCACAGGAAGTAAAACCTCACATCCCAATGTTTTAACTAATTTAACAGGCGTCCGGCGCTTAGACACAGTTTTGTTTCGTCTCCAACTCTTCTACATTTCTTATCACATAAATTACAGTGACTTCTCCCTTCACGTGTTTAAAACTGATTTCATGTGATGCTGCCTTTGTATTATTATAATCGTATTTTATAACGTAGGCTAACCGTATAATAAAAAAATGTCAACTGACCATTTAATGGCTGGTCAACGGCAGCGTTAGCTGTAAATAGTTTACCTCTTATAGACTAGGGATTTCAAACAACAATCCCAGAGGACTGCTGTGCTCCAAGGCCTAAATTGGCTGCTGATTGAAAGGAAAACACAAAAAAACCAGCATACTGCAGCACTTCAGGACTGGATTTTGAGACCCCTATATTTGGCTGACCATATCCTGAGATGTGGGATCATTCACACACATTAAAATTCCCATTTACTGAACTAAAATCTCATATTTTCACATTATGAAATAACTGTGAAAGGCAAATGTCAATCAAAATTCCCTACCCACAAGGATATGAAATGTACGTCTCCATTCATACCAACCTGACAGAGCTGCAGTGCGCTTTCCTATCCTTCTTTCACTTATTTTGAATTATTAACATCAGTATGCATTTAATTTAACATATTTTACGTTTATCGCATTTTATTTCTTTGAGAAATGTGACCCGGAGATTGAGGTGTTATCTGTCGTACTCGAGAGACATAAGTGTACACCAGCCCTTTAGGTCAGGACTGGAGTTCGGTGGGATGGCTTTGATATCACCACCCTGGCATGAAGGTGTCGGATTACCTACGAGCTTCATTACCTGCGCCCTGAAAAGGGGGGGCCGGCCGGATTATAAGCGTCCGCTAATGCTGCCAGAGGGGCTAGCGTCTGGGAGCACAGCGCCATACCCCCCCCAAAGGCTTCCGTGTCCCCTTCCTCTCGCTTTGATCTTTTTCGCAGAGGGCAGGAAGCACGTCTGTGCACTCTGTCTACCTGTAACCCTACCCCTCCCCCTGTTCATGTTCACAACAAACGGTAGCCATCGTCGTGGGAACTGGGCAGTCGCCAAGTGGCACTGGTCACGTTAATGTAAAAAACAAAATTTGCTGGAAGTGCAGGCAAGGTAGGCTTGTAGAACAGCTGCATTCAACACATGAAGAACCATGAGAGCCAGCTTTACAATGTCCTGTGGACAGAATTAGTAGACCAGTGGCACCATTTAACAAATCTGGCTTAAACTAGGAACAACACACAGCAAAGTGATCAGTTTTCACTGATCTCAGCCAGAGTTTACACACGTGTAATATATGCGACAAAAGATTAGTGTACAACCTACTCTATAATCAGAGCGCGATTTGACAGAACATTCTGTTGTGTACCAGTATTGTTCAGCAACCCACAAAAAGGGTGGAAGGATGTACCAATGAGAAAACATTTTGCTAAAGGGTTGAATTGGGATATGGTTATAATAACCAATCAGCAGGAGAAAGTGAAAAATACAAGTATATTCATAAACTGGAGGGTTTTAAAGGCCCTGGAGACTGAGGTAAGAAAGAGGCAAAACACGGCAATGCAAAAAAAAAAAAAAAAAAATTCAAAGAAAAGCATTGAGCAAAGATGCTTCTCCTTTCACCCCTCTATCCCATATTCAGCAGAAAAGCATTGCACTTTCATCATTCAGATAATAAGTGGCAAGATACAAGAGAGCGGCAGTGTAGTATAATGGTATAAGAAACTGGTCTTGTAACCTGAAGGTCACAGGTGCGATTCCCAGGTAGGACACTGCTGTTGTGCCCTTGAGCAAGGTACTTAACCTGCATTGCTTCAGTATATATCCAGCTGTATAAATGGATGCAATGAAAATGTTGTGTAAGTCGCTCTGGATAAGAGCATTTGCTAAATGCCTGTAATATACACACAACAAAGTGGGTTTTTTTTCTTTTTTCTTTTTTTGAAGCAGAGGGTATCCAAGCAGTTGTGAACCAGAGGCCCAGAGGGAGAGAATTTTTTGGAAAAGGTTCAAAAACAGCAGTCTGCTTGCGGGCTGGGAGCACAGGTCAGTGCAGTGAGATGGGGCAGCAGTGAGTGCTGTGAGCCAAAGCTGGGTGTGCTTTTTGTGTTTTGTGTGTTGCACAGTGAACACATCGTCTCAAACGGGTTTCATTTCTGCGTGAGCAACGAGGAAGCGCACTGTAAGACCTCCTTTGGGCAGTCGGCTTTTTCCACGAAGGGCTCAACTGTGGAACATGCCGCCAACCGAAATAAAATTAACTCAAGATATTAAGGTTTTTAATAAAAATGTAAATAAAGGCTGGCTGTAGAAAAATCAGAGCTGTATGCATGTTTAATTACTTCATGATTTGATTTTTTTGTTACTCTCTTCTTTAAATAATGTTCTATAATTGTACGTTTTTGTATTTCTTTTTTTCTTATTAAAAGCCTAACTAGGGACAGGAGTTGGAAACTAGCAATAGCTATAATCTCTGTGTGCGGTACATCAGTTACTTGTTTGTAACGAGTTGAAGTGGTACGATGTTAACTTGCATTGTCCCTACCAAATAAACTATATGAATGAATGCAAGTTATCGGTTATTTTTGCAAGCACAATATCTGTCTGAGGAAACTTTAACAGCTCAGTAACACTCTATAATCAGATTATAATCAATAAAATAATTTCCCCAGAGACCTACGTATGCGAGAGACAGGCAGAAACGCAATGCTTTGCATGCTTGCATTAATATGCTAATATATTAATAGCTGCCTGCAGTTCCGCTATCGTAAAAGCAGAAAACTGGCACTGCGATATCATTAAAAATGTGATTATAAGAAGTTTACTAGAATATATGCAGAATGTTCATTTGCACCATTCCGTCCATATTTCTGACGGCGCATATTTAAATGAACCACAAGGAAAATACAAAGCCGCGGTTCTCAAACTCACTGTTTTTTAATGCAAAAAAAAAAAAATACATTCAATCATATTGTAAAATAATATCACACTGCCCCATCCACAGACTATTTTCCATATTCAAAAATATAACAGACAGGATTAAAATTGCATAAAATTAAGGCAACTATTTGCACCCACTTTTTGGAGCATTTTGAACTTCAAAATGATGTGTTGACTGAAAGAAGGTGGTCACAGATTGCATGAACATATTTAAGTTGGATGAACTAGAGCTGTTTCAGGGTTGGCAGACAGAGGAATATTAAATCAAAATATGCAGTACAAAAATGTGTTCCCCTCTAAATAATTTGTACAGAAAAACTGTATTGCTTTAACTTGCTTTTTAAAAAATATATATTTTAGCACCTTCACCATGGAACAACCTCTGGACATCTCTTAAACTAGATAAAATGGTTTCACTCAATGAATTGAAAAACCTGTTAAACATTCATTTTGTGGGAAATTGCAAGCATTTCTGAGATTTCCCCCCACTCTGAATCAGAGGTCGTATTGCCATTAGTATGTAAAGGCTTGTATTGACTTTACTATATATCCTGTTGTGTAAACTGTTACGTGCTGTGTAAACTATACTCTCGCCAGGTCTCCCTTGGAAAAAGCAAACATTTTAATGTCAATATGACAAACCGGACTGAATTAAACAATTGGAAAACATAAATTAAGAGCCCAGTACAAGAACAAAGAGAATCGTTATTGTTCGTGCATAGTGCACATAATGAAACTACCCGAAACATGAGTACAATCCCAGTGTCACTAGGCCTCATCGTAAACTAAAGTTATCAGAATCCCTGCATGGGGTTACGACAACGAGGCCACATAACCTGTAAATTGGCAGTACATGTTCCATGTTTAGACTGGGGTGGTAAAACTAGCACGTCCTCTATTGCCGTCAGATATTTTGCACGGGAGCTCAGCTAGGCCACAAGCGGGTAGATGAAACACACCTGGTGGATGACGTGTACAGAGCCCAAACTCGGATTCGGACTGACTCACCTGATCCCGGGTGATCCAGCCACTGCCGGCGAGGGAACGGGCTTCGTTGCCCCACCAGTACCATGTCAGTTGCGCAGTTCCCGGCTAAGTGCAAAACACCCGGTTAATTTTAGCTTCCTGCGAGCTGCTCCTGTTACAAACAAACCGCGCCGCACGGCAACGGCGTTCAGGTGGAGTTGTATTCCCGCCGTGAGTTGCTTTTTTTTCTTTTCTTTTTTCTTTTTTTTGGGGGGGGGGGGACGTATCCTGTCATAGGGTAAAGTGCAATCGCTATTGGGCTAGAAATAAGATCACATGTCCTTCACATCCATGTATGTCATAAATGCGATCGCAAGGGGATTGCTTGCTCTATATATTTTTTTTTCTGTTTTTCCCCCCGTGCGGAGCTAATGGAAATCTGCCATGCGAAATAATGTAAATGAAGCGGAGGCGTGATGGGTAACACATGGCCATTTAAAAAAATAGCTTGACAGGAATCCATGAAGACATGGTAATTAGGAGGCTTTGCAATCCTTTGAACAATATAGCCCAATTGCATTGATATCGCACAGTAAGGTCTCCAGGGAAAATGTCATCACAACACTGAGGATATCGCCAATCTCCAAACATTAATAGGTGTACACAATATATGAGCTGTTCGTGCAAGGTGTGAATTAGGCTTAGACGTGTAATTTAAAAAAACAGTGCAAGGCTTGGGTAGGCTACCAAGGCACCACGTGACGCGTATGGAAAGCAGCGCAGTGATCATACTTTGATCGTGTTTGTCTTTAGTGCGTCTTTAGCCTGAGTCACCTCACGGGAACGGTGGCAGTTTCCTAATCTGATTGGTCAACAGGAAGGGCTAAGGGCTCATCCGTGTGAACTCGCAACTGAGGGGTTAGAGTCAGGACAGGGCTTAGTGTCCAAATCCAGCTGCCCACTCTAGGCGCCTGTGTCTAATTTTACACGCCAGTCCCATCCTCCCCCTGTCCTCCGTCCTGTGCGTAGGCAGTGTGGGCAGGGACAGGGGTAGGGGTAGGGTTAGGGGGGTGTGTGTGGGGTGGGGGGGGTGGGCGGTGGTGGGCGCAGTGAAGTGTGCTCTGTTCCACAAATGTGGGTCCACTCTCATTGCACGCAGCACCCCTGGCATCATGCCCAGAACAACTTCTGAGAAAACACTGCAATCATTTGCATTGAGGGCAAACCCAAATGCCCCTTGTTTTTTTTATTTTCTTTCTGTGCGTGACCATAGAATGGTGGAAACACTTGGACAAATGAGGGACACAGAAAACGTGTGAAAAGCAGATGTGTCCACACACACAGGCGTGGTTCCTGAGAAGTTCGTTAAGCAATAAAAATCCCCGCAAGCTCCTGGTTATTATCATGGTGAGTCTGGCTACAGGATGAGGCCTCGATGACTAAGAAAGAACGTTGACTACTGAGCCGCGTTTGGCAGGAGCTTCAGTGATGAACACAGCTGAACTTGCTGATGATTCATGAGGGCCATCGTCTAAGGTGACGCTGCCTTGAATCTATGAAGGAAAAACTGCAGTCGAGGACATCTGTGGTCAGAAGCACGTACTCCTAGGCCATGTCTGAAGCAGTTTGCTTGCCTACTATTGGGTTTACTATTTTATTTATTTTATCGTTTATTTTTACAGGGACAGTGCACAATTAAAAGGTAATTGCACCAGAGTTAGCTAGCAGCTAATTTACATCTGTTGTCCCTGGGCAGGTATACAAATGACAACCACAAAACAGCAAATACACTACATAAAACAGCATAATACATAAGTTGTACTAGTTGTATACAACTTGTATGCAATGTGCAGACTCCATAGTAGGCAAGTAAGCTGCTTCAGACCCAGCAAGAGATCTGGACTGGGAATATAGCCAGGACATTCAGGAACCCCCTACTCTTTGCAACAAGCGCCCTGGGGTCTTTAATGACCACAGTGAGTCGGGACCTCGGTTTAATGTCTCATCCGAAACACGGCCTCTCCTACAGCACAGCGTCCCCCTCGCTGAACTGGGGCGTTGGTGCAAGGAGCACATGCGTTGAACTGCCCAGCAGTGGAGAAACGCGAGGTGCTCAGATTAAGCGTCCTTCTCTGTGCTCTCAACAAACAGACGACTCCGCGTGTGGCACTCACCCAAATATGCCTACAGGCCCAGGAGTATTTGGGTCCAACGGTGAAGTGGGGTCTGTAATGTGTGTGTGCGTGTGTGTGTGTGGGGGGGGGGGGGTCCACCGGGTCCACCATCCACTGAGAAGGCAAGGTCAATGTTAATCGCTGTGTGCCTGGACGTACTGAAATTTGTGCCCTGCATTCTGATTTAAGCATCTTTTGATTGTAGATTTAACCACCTTTTCATGGGAGAATGGTAGAATCTGAAAGCAATTCTGCTGTATCTCTTAAGCGTGTTTTTCATGTTTTGTAGACTTCCCCGTTTTTTAAGTGACAGACACCCCCCCCCCCCAAACTCCCCATCCTGTCTCCTCGGTGCTGCAATGTCACAGTCCGGCGATTGTTGCTTGACAGACGGTGCTTATCGAAGCGTTGTCTGAAATGGAAACCGACAGCCTTATCTTTGAAGCCTTTAAGAGGTCATGCTTCAGGGTTTTGCTGAATCACGTTCATTAGTATCTGTACAATCATGACATGCAATTTGTCATCCCATGTACACGAGCACCCCCTGGCTGCGTGTTCCATTTTCCCCCAGCAGATGGCAGTATCTTTCTCTTTTACACATTTGACCTAAAAAGAGAAAATAAAGTGTTAGCAAATATTCTTTCACTATATTTAAATTATACGGATATATTGCCCTAAGGTGTTAAAGAGCATCTAGAAAATCAGCTGATTGCCCTGAACACAGAAAAAGGGGTGTATCAAAGGCAATGAAATGTGTCAGAAATTACATTAATGTATTTTTTTTCAGGATATGCAGTTTGTGTGTACAGTGCTGCAATATTTATGTTTCTATTTGCTGAGTTTATTTAAATAAGGTAAGGGAAATATAGTGAGACAGCCACCACTGCAGACCATCCCAAGCACATTGGATGTTATTTTTGAAGATTGTCTTCCTTACAAACAGGTTTTCAATATACTCTCAGTAATGGCAACATGCAGAGTACATAATGTCTTTTGCAAAATGACATTTTCTTTTATGTTGCTAAAAATTGGAAATCATACATTTTATCAGGTCTACCATGTTCTGTATCTCAACTATAGCTGTGATTTTGTATGCCCCACTACACTGTAGTGCATAGCCTTAGATACTACAATATTTTAACTCATTGACTTCCAAATAACTTTTCAAGTTCAAAATGGCAAGTATGATATGAAATCAAACATTTGCTGGCTATATGAATGACGCAGATTTATCACAGTGAAGCAACCTCAACCAGGATGTAGGTAGCTATGACTCACTACACATAAGTGGATTATTTAAAAAGGGGCGTTCCTCCATCTCTCTTTATCTCTCTGCTTACGCGAAGATGAACAAGCGGATTTTGCTGGCGCTCGTTGATTTACCTTGAAGCCACGTTCCCATTGGTGCCCCTGATGGTGTTAGACAGCCGCCTGCTGGGATTACAAGGTATTGCAAAGACCCTGGAGCGCTTGGACAACAGTATTATGCTCTCCATGAGGAGTTGTGACAAACCATCGTCTGGGTGCAGAGACAGAGGTCAGAGTTACCAGACGTCCGGTTTTCAAACGGAATGTCCGGTTTTCAAATTGTTAGTTCAGGTGCGATTTGTGGCCCGGACCGGCGAAAGCAATGGAGCAACCTTTGCGTTAGTTTCTATTGGCGTGTCAATGGATCACCGGTACGAGAACGGGCCGCCGGTCCGACGTTCGCGATTGAGTTTCCATCTGTTCATGTTGTCTGGGTTTTGACACATTCTAAATCTGGCAACCCTAACAGAGGAGTGTCGGTGATTGTAAAAAAAAAAAAAAAAGAAAGAAAAATTTTTTTTTTTAACAACAACACCCAGTCATCTCTGGAGATCCTAACATTGCTGAAGGTGCAAAACAAAACACACCAAGGAATAGAACAAATAGAATTAATTGTCTGGTGACAGTTTCGGACATGGTCCACAATAGAGGCGCTGATGTTATTTGATATATTTGTTGCTCTTGGAAGCCCTAGGTGCCCTTGCATACCTCTCATCTCCACACCTCCTTTTCTCACTGGTTCCATTGTTTTTTATCTTGAGAAGGACTGTATTTAAACTGTGTATTGTTGGAATAAGAGGTTGCTCCGAACAACCTTTAGACATCTCTTGAAATAGACCGACTGGTTTCACTCTAGAAATTGAAAAACCTGTTAAACACTAATTTTATGGAAGAATGCAAAGTGTTTCTCAGGTTTTTCCCCACTCTGAATTTTACATATTAGCGTTTGCACTGCCTTTCAATGAAAAGGCTTGTATCGTCTTCACAGTGTATTGTGTAAAGTGCTGTTATGTGTTGTGTGAGGGAATAGAGATGACAATTTCCTTACAGGCCAGGGTATGGCCACACCTTAACCACACCCTTATCTTATGCGCTGCCTGTCCCATCATCCATGTCATAACAAAAGGGATTCAGACACGCCTCTTTTTGAACTGTGTTTACCACATCAAAACAAGGCTCTCCTGTGTGTGAATGTGTGTTGCCTGACATGCGGCAGGGCACCACTAGAGGGCGTGCTCCTGGTCTTCTCATCGACACTCCACAGGCCCTGGCTGAGATAATGGCCTCAGCTCTATCGCCCATCTCTTACAGAGTCTCCTGGACATCAGGACCACATCCATAACCTTCAGCCATCCAGGGGCTTAATGAAATGAACCCTACTCTAGTCCAGTCTTTTTCACTGCTGTCATTGACCAGTGGTGACACTATTATCCCCTTAAAAACTAATACGAATCGGCACGTCCACAGAAACATTCTCAGTGACGTAAGCAAAGGAAATCTGCAGTATTCGGTTCTTTCCATTTGAAAAACATTCAATGTGTTTCATTTGATTATTTTTTTTTTTTCTGTAAAAATAGATAAAAGGGTTTCCATCTGCATATGAATTATTTTTATGTGGACGTGGAAAAGCTCAAGTCAGTAATAGATGCCTTAAAAATGTCCAGGGGGTGTCTCGTGGCGTAGCCTGTGGAGCACTGTCCACATGCTCATTAAGAGCCGTGACGTCGGTGGTTCGAGTCCGACCACGCAACCTTTGTCGCACGTCTCTCCCTCTCTCTTGCTGTCTCTCTACACTATCCTGTCCAGAAAAGCCCATAAAAATATTTTTAAAAATAAAATGTTCTACCGCCTGACAAAAGATTTTTGACCCCACAGAACTGTCTCAGCTATTGAAACTGGTCCTGTAACATTTGCACCACTTATGTGTGAGCATGATATAAGGCCTGAGGGCACAATCATTCTAAGCAAATATTGCTATCGGGCCTTCACACAGGTCTGCACTAGAAATGCTTCCAGTTCTTCAACACCTTCAGCAATATCAGTTACTTATAATAGAGGAATTTTTACTCTTTTTAAAAATTTTTTTACTGAACATATAACAATGTGTGACTTCGCACCCAGCCACAAAGACCAGACTAAGGCCTCTCAAAAAATGTGCCCACTGCAATTTCCTTCTGCTAAGTGTGAGTCCTACGGAAATGCAAGAAACTGTCATAAACGTGCAAACATTTATCCTTATTCGTCCGTGATCTATAACAAACGGCATGGGTTCTGTGTCCTCCAATCAAAATGCCACACTTCCAGTAGGCCCTCGGTCCAGGAAAAACTAATTACATCGATCGCATTTGCTGCTATTGGATATCTCGGAATTGATTCGTTTTTATTGTCAATAATGCTACAAACATAAAAGCACTTCTTATTATTTTTTTATTTTTTATGAAGCTATAAGTAGACCATGGCTTGCGTCTCCAGGTCCCTGTGATGTACTACCTGACTTTGAAGCAGGTTACAGATAGACAGACACCTGCAGTTCTGACCAACTTTGCAGCAGTAAGCAGGTGCCTACAGCTTCCAGGCTCAGTTATTGAACAGACATGCAATGTGGATAGAGAGAGCTCAAAGACGTCACTGGGTTGCTCCGTGAGAAATTGATTGGAATTTCAGTCATTTATGAGTCTTGTGTCTTGTGAGAACCATTTTGCACGGTATGTGAATACTAAAACTTGCCAGACACCGTCCCCCATGGGGTTTCGTTCGAAAATATTTATTGACTTTTTCTTGAAACCTTTGTATGAATTTCCATATCCAGTTACATACACATGACAGGGACAGGGTAAAAAGTTTCAGCATGAATTCTTTTGAAGTGCTCTAAGGTTGATTTCTTTATGTGGAGTGATATATTATGTTAATATCCCCAAATACATGTGATATTATAATCAGTGATAGTCCTACACTGCAGTGTAAGTGAAAAAAAAAACCCTGCATTGTTTGGTCATATAACAGCAAACTTATTGACTGCAATGTGATACTAAAACAACTGTTAGGTAACCTCAAAAAGACTGTTCGATCTGTTCCAACTGATTACAGGCACGGGACCATAGACAGCGGTGCACCAGAGATAACGATCTTCCCCCTCGCGCGCACTGTATGCTGCAATCCTACATTTCAAGATGGAACGGCCAATACCTCCCGCCGGGTAGTTTAGTTTCGCATTGGCCACTTATGGGCGGTTGCCACCGTTCCTACTGTTCTCAGTTCTCAATTCCCCCCAAAACATCCAACATCCAGTCAATAAGCAGGAATGTACTGTTGTCCTGTTTCTTCATGTATGTTCAGTTGGAACATTCTAAATAACTCGAAAATCAAGCCGTAAGGGTTAGTATTTTGAATTTTTTTTCTACCCTCATAAAAAAAAAAAATTGGCTCCTTAATACAGGTGCCCTTTAACACAGAGCCGATATCTCGATCTTGTGTACATGTTCAATGGGCAAATACGTATCTGAACGCAATCATTGGGTGGAAACTGAAGATAAAATACTCTGTAAAGTGACATGTTTGTCCGCCACCCCTCTTAATAATAGGGAATGAGTAAGCACCGTACTGATTTCATGCCCTAACGAACCGTAGCTTTTCGGTTTTCCATCACTCGATCTTAAGTAAACAAGCGGATCATTTTGGGCTGTGGAAAATTTCAATAAAAAATATGACTCAAATGATAAACATATACTAAATCGTATATTTTTCCGCTATGTTTTTAAGGCAATGTCTGGGTCTTATTTTTTAAATTCTTTATTTAAGTAAAAAGCAAAATTTAGTGAATCATATTCTGGAGAGAACTGAAGGAGCTATCTTCTAGAGTAATGGTTCTCAAACTCGGTCCTGGCATCAAGGTTGGGAACCGCTGCTCTAAGGTATACCCTGTGAATGATGTCATCGCTGCAGGAAAATGAGTTCTAAAATTACATTTAAAATTAACAATTGTTCAGTGAACAGGAATTAGGAAAATTTTTGTATTTGAACAATTCTGTGTCAGGTACAGTATCTCTGTATGCTATGTTTGTTGAAGTATCTGGCCTAAAATGATTTTTTTTTCTCTTCTTTCTTTTCTTAATAGCTCGAGCAACCATTGCACTGCGCCGTCAAAATTGCTTAGCTATTGGTTATTCTATTCTCAGACATAGTCGAGCATCACAAGACAACTTGCCATGCAGACATGCTTTGCTTTCGGTTATCGCATAGAGGACTTGTCTCTTATCTTTTTCCTTACCAACAGCTATACAGTCAAGAGCTTTCCGTTCCCTTTGATTACATCTAGACATTATCATCATCATCATCATAACTCAATTCCTGAGATATTATTTTGCATGCTATTAATAAACTTGTAAAAACGTATTTAAAATAAACGTGTTTTTTCTTCCATTAGCACTTCTTTGGTAATCTAGTGAGCAGTCGCATTAAGGCTGGCCTAGCAATAATTAATTATGAATTAATTGTTCTACAAATGAACGGTAGCTATAGGCTACATAGCTCACAAGTAAGCGTTTGGGCAAGTTTAAACAAGTTAGTTATTAGAATTATCTTTTTTGTCCACTTGTGCCTTTATAGCCCCTTTAGAGCCTAGATGGACGTATTTGTAACACAGGGACTTCTGTAGCCCAAGTTAGTCGTTTCATTAAAGAGCCAAAATGGAGTCGATCTCATAGTGGTAATTGTCAATTAAGCTCGCCCTAAGGGTAGGATTTAAAGTTCCCCGCATGTGAAGCACTTCGTCTCTAAGGTAGGCGGGGAACGTGTCTCGCGGTCTCCGCCCTGCGATTAAATTTCTCTGTGTGTCTGGTAGGAGATAGGCTATAAGTAGGCAGTTACTACCGAGCTCGCATCATTACATTGAATAAAACAAGTCTGCAAGGTGGAGTAGTCAACATTCCTTTATCCGCGTCGTTTTACTCAGTTTGTTTCCTGTCGCATTCCATTCCACTGAAAGGTTATAGGCACAAGCTATAGCCTATTTTTTTGTTTTATAGATAGGTGCAAACGGTATTTCGCGTTGTTCGGGCAGATTACTGAAACTGAGTGACCGACCTCATCGTCAGTGCGAAGGAGAGAAGATCCGTGGGGAGTAGCCTACTGGAGCGGTACCAAGTTGAGATCAAAATGAATGAGACGGACCATCATCTACATCTTGTAGAATATGACTTTGAGCGGCGATTTGACGAGAGGGTCGCAATCGAATGGATGCAAGAAAACTGGTAAGAGAAGCACACTTTGATGGGACACTAATTGCGTTTCCTCTAAACTAAATCCGTATATGGGCTGCCCGCAAGGTGTGGTCGTTTAGGAAGCGCTCTCGATACTCAGTCAATCCGTTTTCTATGCAATTCTCACGGAACGTATTTTGGGTAACTATAAATGTATGTGGCTGGCCCTATTTGTGAATTTTATCTGGTGGTGGTGTTTATAACTAGCTAGTTAGCTGATCGGATTGCTTGCCGGCTAGAGTGATTTAGTCATTACGTAAAACCAGTGATTATCTTATCATTGACTAGCTGTAAATTGCTTTCCGATCACTGCCTGATTTTAATTTATGTATTCGTTAGGCTACCCATTTTCGCAACTGTTCTTAAATAAACTTAACCTACGAATATCTGGTCGCAAGTAGCCTATTTTACTGTTCGCCAAACTAGACACACGTTGGCAAGGTAGCTAGCTACAGCTAATACGTTCGCTTGCTACTTTTTATCAAGAGTGAAATTCTGTCTCCACTCTCCAGGGACATTTGACGCGAACCAAGAACCTGATAGTGAACACGAGAATCGTGTAACCCCTTTAGTAGTCAAATGTTAGCCTAGCCTATATTTGGTCTTGTGTCCCTACCTAATTGTTTCTGCTGTCATCCCCGTTTAGGATATTTTGAGTTTCGGTTATATGACAGTCAGTCCAGACAGTCAGACCGCGAGGTTACGAAATCTCCGAAAACAAAAGGGATTGTTAAGAGACGTAACAATGAAAAGTTGGTCTTTTTGTCTTGTTATTTGTAATTGCATATTAAGATGAATTTGCCTCTGACAGTTGTCATGCACAAAGCGTTTGTTTTCAGTGGAGACGGGTGCATGGTATAATTAGTCCAGCTGGCAACAGTAAGAACAATGTTGTGATTCGTACGAGATTAAACTCTTCCAGTTTTGTTATTGCTTTGAACCTGGTTAAGTGGACAGGGATGCTCAGTGACATGCAACCATGCAATCGAGATTGCAAGTTGAATGAAGCGTGAAGTGTTGCACGTGAGAACAATGACGCATGTATAGCCCCGCGTTTGGCATACAAAGCACAGATGTGAGCTGTCATAACTTATCCATGGTGATTTTGTATACATTTTGCTCCGCACACACTCCTCTTGCGGAGACGAACAACTTAAAAGGTTGCTTTGCGGTTCACCACGCGCCTGGTTGCGTTTGCCCCTCTCTTGTATCATTGGCGCACGCTTTTTCTCTTGATGCTGCTCACGCGCTCACCTTCAGCACCACAAGGAGTAATGGTACGTTTCACAATAGGATTTTTAGCAGTTTTCCTAGAGGGGTTTTTTTTGTCAGTGAACGCATGACTGTATGCATATATTTTTGCAAGTTAATGTTTTAGTTTTCCTTACGGTGATGTCACGTTTTAAATTGGACTAATGGCACGTGACCCTACATTAGCCACGTTGTAGGCTAGTGTAATTTTATTTTCATTTCATTCATTTTATTATACAATTCAAAGTTCGTTGACATTGTTCGATTACCTGCAATGCCAATTCAAGCCTAAGTGTGGGTTGTCTGTATGACATCTGGATGTTGCTGACAGGAATGGTTTCTCTCTGCAGGAGCAAGTCGTTCGTGTTCTGTGGGCTCTACGCAGCGGCCATATTTGGGGGCCAGCATTTTATGCGGGAGAGGCAGAAGCTGGACTTGCGCAAACCATTGGTGCTCTGGTCACTTGGACTAGCCCTCTTCAGGTAGGTGGACACACCCCAACCTCCAATCCTGTCAAAATAAACTGTCACTTCATGTTTTTCTTTGAGTGGAAGCTTCTTGCATACCGTTGGCCAATACAGACACGCAATTGATTTTATTTTATATGTTTTAATTGAATATTGATGTGCATTTGTCCTCACTTATCCAGTTTGGTGTTGGTTCTGTTATTAGATCAGTCATTTTTATATTCATACAAATTCACCGACAGTTCAACGGTTTGACATTCTTTCAAGTATGTTGACGTGTCAAAGGTCCATATTCAGTCAACGTGTAACGGTCAGACTCCCGTTCAGTCTGGGAGGAGCTGTGCCGTCTGCTGGTTCTTCGGTGCGTTTCAGCACTTAAATGAATAATTGAAGTCGGTTTGGCAGGCCTTGGTTCCGAGGCCTAAATTGGCTGCTTGATCGAAAGGCAACCACAGAAATACGCGTCTTACGCTGCGGGATTTCGGGTCTTGAGTTTGACCCCCCGTGAATCAACGGCTCGGTCAAGCTCAAGTTAATGAGAGCCCTCCTGCAGTTAAAACAGAAGAACGCCAAGGCCTTGAACCTCACGGTTGCAGAAATGCTGGCCTGGCAGTAAATGTGTTTACCTGTTTAATGCAGGTGAAGCCCACATTGTTGTTTATGTTAATGAATGGCTTTGGGGTCTTGTTTCCATGCAACCCGTGCACGCGGTCCCACCCCCCGAGCAAATTAAAGAGAGCTTGTTAGGGGATTTGCCTTGGAGACCTAACCATTGATGACAACATCAAGGTGATCTTCCTGCCATGCCTGTTTCCCTGGAAACGTCTCGCCCATACACAAAACAAAAAGCATTCTGGCTGCCGCTGATTATAATTGCTGCTAATGGCTAGTATTGATCTTTTTTTTTCTCTCCTTTTCCCTTCCTTCCCCCTTTTAAGACTGAACATGCTCTCTGCGCGGTACGCTAAGTGAATGTGTCGGTCCTGTGAGCCTAGCGCATTAGGGAGTAACCGTTGGCCACAGCCATGGTAATTCCGCTCTTAGCGCGCATGTAAAAGCCGACATGTTGTCTGGCGGTTTATAAAGCCATTGGTTGTGTGGGAATTCCTGATTGGGTAGATTTCCTAATGTAGCTATACGGATGTTTATGTATAAACAGTAGAAGTGTGTGTGTGTGTGTGTGTGTGTGTGTGTGTGTGTGTGTGTGTGTGTGTGTGTGTGTGTGTGTGTGTGTGTGTGTGTGTGCGCGCGCACAATCCACAGCCCTGTTTTTTATAATCCTAATCCTCACGAGCTCTGCAGCATGGCTGACCTGGAATCCCAGCCACGCCCCTCTAATCCTCGAATGACGGGTCACCACATTTGCATAAAAACGGCACGGGTTCATGCAAATGAGTCAACATTGATTTCCTACCTATCTGAAATGTTTAACTGAGAGAGATAAAATGTACCAATTTTAGGAATGTTGTTTTTTTTTTTTTTTTTTTAAATTTTAAGAAAGATTATCATAGCCTTTTCCATACCATTTAGATTTAAAAAAAAAAAAAAAAAAAAATTTTTTTAAATGGGCTACTCATTTTGTATCTTTGGATTGGAGTTAGTTAACAGCCAACAATCAAACTAGTAGTAATGGGAATGTTTTTGTAACATTTCCCCCTTCCCTCTCACTGGCTTTAGGTTGTGATATCCCTCTTTCAGGGCCTGCTGACTTTGATTTCTCCTGATATCTAATGCTGATCGTTCCATGCTGTGTTGTTAACAACAGCAGTAAAATGTGTCCCACTGTCTAGCTTCTTTAGTATTCTGGAGTCTTCTCAATGGGGGGAAAACAAATAAAAAATTGACTGTTTTATAATGTGCACATTTTTGCCTGTGATGCCAAGGAACTTGACATGAGGCACAGTATTGAGTCCAGTCTCATACCCTGTTTCTTGAAAAACGAAAGTGTGGGTAGAATCTTGTCTGTGCTAGAATCTTGAGGTAAATTGACATGTGTAGTGTTGCAACCGTGTTGTCCTCATCGCTAATATGAATGTCTGGGGATGGACAATTTTTTTTAAGCCTTAAGTATATTGCACACAGCATTAGGTGAGCGCCTTCTGCGTGCACCTTCATTTCACAGCCCAAAACCGCGGTTTCAGCTTTCTTGGATTTGGCTTTTACATGACGCCTAACTGACATTCCTCCACGGTGACGGCTTGTTGACGAGCAGGCCGCTTTTTATCCTGGCTTGGTTTTCCAAGTAGATGTATATCAGATCACAGTAACATTTAGAATATATGCGTAATCTGCAGCTTTAACTGATTTATTTAAAAAATGTAAGAAAGATATGATTGATCTGAATAAACAGACGCCAAATCCTGAACAGGTTCTTGTTGTGCACCCTATTTTTGTGTATAGCAGAGCTTCCCAACCCTGTTCCTGGAGATCTATCGTCGTGTCACTTTTCACTCCAGCCCTAACACAGCACACCTCTCAACAGCCAGAGAGCTCATTGAGCTGCTAATTCGTAGAATCGGGTTTGCCAAATTAGGCTTGAAATTAAAACCCCCGGGGCGGTAGATCTCCAGGAACAGGGCTGGGCAGCCCTGGCGTATAGTGTTTCTGACGGTCCTACGGTAAGCCGGAGGGGTCAGTCGTTAACGGGGCTCCGTGCTTCTCGTTCCTCAGCATCATCGGGGCGGTGCGGACCGGCTGGTACATGCTGCACGTCCTCAACACCAGCGGCTTCAAGCAGTCCGTGTGCGACCAGAGCTTCTACAGCGGGCCCGTCAGCAAGTTCTGGGCCTACGCCTTCGTGCTCAGCAAGGCCCCGGAGCTGGGTGAGTGAGGGGGGGTGGTGGGGCAGGGAGGGGGGGGCGGGGGAGTGGAGAAACATTCAGGTGTAGGAGACTGGAGGGCAGTTTCCTGTGGATATGTCTGGGGGGGAAAAAAAAAAAAAAATTGTACAGAAATAATTTTGATTAGCTGGTTTTCGTTGGCTGTTCCCCACATGGGAAGGTCCGGTAAGACTGGGCAGGGTCCTGGTAACACTCCAGAACAGTGCCTAAATTGGCCGCTGGCACTGAGGCTCGGTTGAGCTCGGCCCGTGCTCCGAGGCGCTCGCCGTAGATGCTATCAGTCGCCCTGCGCGTTTGCGCTGGTGTGAAATTACACAACGCTGCTTTTGTTAACATCACATCCTGTCCCGTACTCTTATCCAGCCCTCCTTTCGCCAGCCCTACTCTTCAGAGGCCACGCGAGCTCGTGTGCACTCTCCCAAATTGGATGATGATGGAGTGATGGGAGAAGCAGGGGGATATGATTGGGCATTCCAAATTGGGACTAAAATAAGCTGTTAAGAAGGGTCCAGCCCATTAGACAGGGCAGTGGTAATTTTGGCCTTAAAACGCATGCAAAGGCCTACATGTCTGCTGGTTTGTAATGCACTTTCCGGATTGTAGTGATTTCCTAATGTCGCTATAGGGATGTTTCTGTTTAAACCGTGGAAGCAAGTGTGCATATGTGCACTTGCAAATTCACGGCCCTGCAGTGCAGGTTTATAATCCTAATCAAAGTCAAAGGGATGTACAGTCAAACACTAAACCATCAAATTGCATGCGTGCTTGTGTGTGTGTGTGTCCTCACTCTCTGCCCCTCCCCCTCGCAGGTGACACGGTGTTCATCGTGCTGCGGAAGCAGCGGCTGATCTTCCTGCACTGGTACCACCACATCACCGTGCTGCTGTACTCCTGGTACTCCTACAAGGACCAGGTGGCTGGCGGCGGCTGGTTCATGACCATGAACTACCTGGTGCACGCGCTGATGTACAGCTACTACGCGCTGCGGGCGGCGGGGGTGCGGGTGCCCCGCCCCTACGCCATGATCATCACCACCTCCCAGATCGCCCAGATGGCCATGGGCCTGACCGTCAGCGGCCTGGTCTACCTGTGGATGCAGGAGGGCCACTGCCCGTCCTACCTGGACAACATCGTGTGGGCCTCCCTCATGTACCTGAGCTACCTGCTCCTGTTCTCCTCCTTCTTCTACCAGGCCTACCTCAAAGGCCCCCAGGCCAAGGGCCCCAAGGGAGAGTAGGCCCCCGCCCCAAGTGCAGGCCCCCACCCCCCCCACCCCCCCAGGCGAGCAAGGGGCCGTCTGTAACTCAGTGCGCACTGACTCTTCGGTTTTATTTCCAGGTTCCTGCTGCTGTAGCAAGTCGGGCTTTGTGTCCAGAATCCCCCCCTTGCCTTGTTTTCACTGGCAACCCTAAAGAAATGCGACTGTAAGCTGTACCAAAAAAAAAAAAGAATTTATGTTTTTTAAACTCGATGGGAAGCAGAGGTATGTGCAGGGCTATCGCAGGTGAACGCGACGGCGTGATTGATCAAGGGTTATTCTGGGTATTAGCGATAAGTTCAGTACACCTGTGGGTATGTTGCCACCGGCAACCTCTTTTTGACAGGTTGGTGTTTGTTTTGGTTATCCTGTTCAGCATAGTGAGCTGTGAACACACCAGAGGGTCTGGCTTGTGTTTTTGAATTAGGGGGATCACCATGGCCAGTCCTGCACACACCCCAACGCTTTTTTTTTACAAGGGGAGCTTTTCTGCTGGGCCTCAGACCCGGCCTGAAGGTATCAGTTGTAGTATCAGTTTCACAAACTAGGGTTTCATCCAATCAGTTGGCTGTATTTGATTGCAGTGGCACAATGGGTGCTGCACAAAATGAAGGATGTTTTATTTCCATTTTATCACTGCACTTTAATTATGCCAGAAATGCAGATTGACTTCTTTTTTTTTTTTTTTTTTTTTTGTTTTAAAAGGACTTCCTCAGCTTAATATTGTTCACTTCCTGCATCATAAATGAGCACAAAACAAGCCATTGTACCACATCCCCCCCCCCCCCCCCCCCCATTCTGCATGGTGAAGTCTCATTTGCTGCAAGTGAATTGAAACTACTTTTGTCCCATTGTTAAGTATCAGTATTAAGGCTTTTGCCTGGGTGCACCCGCCAGACGAAAGCTTTTTTTTTTTTTTTGTGGCGATGGCGCAACGCAAAGCCGCGGTCGACGCCTCTGATTTGTTTGCATTCCGCCAGGCGTACTGTGGATGTGCGTAACCCTGTCCCGAGTTTCCGTGCCGACCGGCCGAACCGCATTCCTCTCCGACCTCGTGTGACAAATATGTCCTAACCCCCCCCCCCCCCCCCCCCCCCCGAACGCGCCTGAGGAGCCGCCAGTGCTCCGATGACGCCGTGTGGCCTCCGAACCCTGTCCTTTTCCCACGCCGTTCCCCTGACTGGCGCTGCGTCTCTCCCATCTAGAACCTTCCTTTCCTTCCTTCACCCCGCCCCCCCCCCCCCTGCTCAGCACGCGGGAGAGCCTCTCGCCTGCCGCGTGACGGACGTCGCCGTGGCTACCGCGACGCAGTCCGAGATGAAGCGCACGTAGAGGCCGCCCGATGAAAATTGGCGGGTGATTTTTGGGAGGCGGGTGCGAGGGCCTAGTGACTCGTCCCTGTGCTTGGTGCGGAACCTGTCGGTTGATTGCCCGGTCGTCGCCGGTAACGCCGAGCGACCGAGGCGGGCCTGGTTCATAGGGAAAGGCTACGGGAGGACGTTTTGGTAATGAGCTCTCATTCGGTCTCTCTATTGCATGTCCTTCTGTAGTCTCTCGTCCGTACCTCCTTCATAAATGGCAGTTTGAAGGGGGGGGTATTGGCGAGTGGACAGTGATAGACGAATGGGTGTGAGTATTTGGATTCGATGGCTAGATTGCTCCAAAAAATGGTCCGAGAATAGTCCAATCGCTTGTATCCGCAACTCCTTGATCTTATGTGCAGGTTTTTTTTTTTTTGTTTTTTTTTTTTTAAACAGTTTGTTTATTTTTGTATGTGTGTGTTATGAAATGCGATTTGAAACTAGCGATTGTGCTTCTGTGTATCGGGTGACTCGCTGTGAAGGCGTGTGGCTGCTCACCGACTGTTGGCGTGAAATTTTAGGGTCCTTTCTGATGGCGGCGAAGGCTTTTTTTTTTACCAACGCGGCTCCCTGACGTGGTTTCCAGGGAGACGCGCTGGCGTATTTATTTATTTATTTATTCAGCCCTAATCTCCGCGGCGCTGGTGTTTGTGCGCACTGGAAGGGGACCGTGGTTTACTGCCGCTGCTCGAGCCAAATCAGAACTCGATAGCGTTCGGCGAACGCCGTCCAATCAGAGTCGATGAGATGAAAGCAGCCGCCCTATAGCCGGCACCGCGGTGTTCATCACGTCGCGACACCCAGGTGCTGCGTTCAGGTCTGCCGCGACGACTCGTTTAAAAAAAGCACACCTGTATTTCCTTCAGTCTGCAGAGGCTGTATTGTGGGAGTTTCTCAACCACTATCTTTAAAAAAAAAAAAAAAAAAAAAACAAAAAACGGAGGTTTGCACTTGACTGGTAACGTTCAGGGGAAATGCTTAAATGTTGAGTTTTAAGTTTGTGCCAAATGATGCCGAGCATTTTCTCTCCTGTGTTTTAAGGTAAATGCTGCTGATTAGCACCTGACCCTGTTCGATTTTATGTGTAGCTAAGCCGTGGCCGCTATAGAGCATTGACACGCCCAAGCGTTTCTCCGTCAACCTGATGTCTCACACGGTCGCCTTCGCAACTGTACTGGTATCGAATGTAACATTATAATAAGGGCTTTTATGTTTTAAACGTTATTGAAATGTCTCAAAATAAAAAACAATAAAAAAAATTGTACAATCTTACTGAGGTGTTTGCGTGCTGTGTGGGTTTAAGGGAGTTACAGGAGTAAAAGCCAACGGTTGCAGGCTTAGTGGTTTAAACTAGAACCAGAAGTCCATGAAGGGGTATTGCACTAAACCCAGAAAACTACAGGTCTGCTGGATAAACATCTCGATTAGAATTAAGGGACAATCCATGACAAATGACATGGTCTACAAATGTTCTAGATGAGCTCACTGGTCAAATGGGAAAACTGAAGAATCAAGATGGGTGAATCTAAATCCTTTACAAATGTATTGTTGTCATCTGGTCCAGCCTCACTATGTACAATGTTTTGTCAACGTGAAACGAGTGATTTTATTTGTGCCACCCAAGTTCTTTTGCATACACTGAGTGCGTAGTACATACAGAGTAGTGATCTTGTTATTTGTGTATGATTGTTTAACAAACTTTAACACCTCTGGAAAGAGAACAACCCTAAAGTAACACATTTGCTTTATTCGATGAAAGGACTACAAGACTGGTATGAAAGAAATGGGGAAAATACAGAACGCTATGTGAAACAAGTCTTTTGCTATTTTTTTGTGTATTAATAAACTGTAAACTCTAGCTATAAGCCCACACACCCTTGGAAGAAAGCTCTTCCTTGGCACTTTAACAGTAAACTACAGCTGCAGCAAGACCAGCGCTGTATGGTCACTGCAGGGTGGTGAGGTCATAAAGCACAAAGGCGGAACGGTCTCAGAGCGGGAAAGGGCAAGGGCCTCAAGCCAACCTTCCCTTTTAACTACAGCATTTAATTAGTCCAAGCCATTTATGGGACGTCCTGTTCAAGCTCAATTTCTTGTCAGTGACAGCTGAAGTACTTTTGTTGACCGTAAATTAAATGTTTTACTGCGGTCTGATCTACCCGTGAGTACGTCTCGGCCTAAACAGCTAATCGGCTAACTGAGCCAGGGGGGTAATTGGTTGAAGCGACGCCTTCCAGGTATTTTCCCCAAAATGCCCACCCCTGTCTCAGGGCCAGGGGCACTCTCTTCAGGGTGGTCAAGCACAGCAGTCAAAGGCTGGTATGTGTGTGTCTGTGTGGTGGGGGCTGGGAGTGGTGTGTGTGTATGTGTGTGTCTGTGTGTGTGGCGGGGGGCATGAGTGTGTGTGAGTGGTGGGGGTGGGAGTGGTGTGTGTGTATGTGTGTGGTGGGGGTGGGAGTGGTGTGTGTGTGTGTATGTGTGTGTGTGTGGCGGGGGGCGTGAGTGTGTGTGAGTGGTGGGGGTGGGAGTGGTGTGTGTGTGTAAGTGTGTGTGGTGGTGGGGGGCGTGAGTGTGGGTGTGTGTGTCTGTGTGTGTGGTGGGGGGGCGATGTGTGTGCATGTGTGGTGGAGGGTGGGAGTGGTGTGTGTGTGTATGGCGGTGGGGGGGGGGGGGGGTTTTACTTCAGGACGGTTTAAAAGGTCTGAGGACCCTGTGCTCTCTGCAGTGCGGTTCAGCAGGCCTCAGGGCCCCCTGGGTGCGGTCCCCTGGGTGCGGTCAGGCCGCCTCAGTGGGGGGCCTCTGGCCCATCTCCCTCCAGCTCTTCCACAGCAGCAGGCCTCTGCTCTTGCCCTGAGTGACCAGGCAGCGGGCCAATCGCACGCCGCTGAACTGCCCCACCCCGTCGTTCCGCCCCATGGCCAGCAGCATGGTCACGCTCCCTGCAGAGGAATGCCCACATCGTTAGAGCCACGCCCACATCGTTAGAGCCTGTACGAGGCCACGCCCACATCGTTAGAGCCACGTCCACATTGTTAGAGCTGCAAAAACACACACAGAGCTCCACCCACATCATTGGAGCCTCGTACAGAGAAACGCCCACATCGTTAGAGCCCGTACGAAGCCACGCCCACATCGTTAGAGCCACGCCCACATCGTTAGAGTCACGCCCACATTGTTAGATGTGATGCAAGTGCACCTGTGAGAAATTTGCCCTTAAGCAGTCAAGCATCAGCACACAGCTATCTGGATGGATAGCTCACATTTGCATAGCTAGACAACAATCATAAGGTAACAATCCTACAGACAGACTGACATCTTCTGACTGGAATGCCTCGACACCTGGAGGCCCCATCTCAGCATACTCCGCTGCGTACGTGCACGTACGATCTAGTGCGCCGACAACATTCTAGAACAGTCCCCTCCTGGAATCCCGCGAACCACAAACGTGGACTTGCATCACCTTTTGCCATTCAAAAAAGGGGCGGGAGGTGCGCTAGAGGCTTAGTTCCTCCGTGACAGAAACGTACCGGCAAATGAATGAGAAGACGTCATTTGTTCTGGAAGAGTCCGTGTGACAGAGGAGCGGGGGAGGGGCAAGCAATGGAAGGGGCGATGGGGGGGGGGGATGCGGTCGTGAAATGCTGGCTAGTGTGAACTAATAAATGATACATGTTGCAGTTCAAGCTTAAAACTCAAGTTGTAAAAGTTGTAAAACCTCAGGTCTGTTTCCACCTGGAATGACACTCAAAACTGTAAAAAGGGTATATATATTTACCCATCCATCCATTATCTATACCCGCTTATCCGGGTCAGGGTGGCGAGGGGGGGAGGGGTGGGTGCTGGAGCCTATCCCAACACGCAAACTCCACGCTGAGGCCAAGATTCGAACCCTTGCTGTGAGGCAATCAGATCAGCCTTTTATGCAGATTCTGACAGGCTGGTAATGATGATGAGGAGTACGGGACGATTCCTCGGTGAGGAAGGCGGAGGGGGCGGGGGGGCGGAGGGGCGAAGGGGGGAGGGCGGGTGGGTTCTGGGACAGCTCTCTGTGACATTTGAGGCTGAGGACGCGGTGCAGTTCAGACGCTCACCGGGCTTGTAGGAGGTCGGCGCCTTGCCCGAGAGGCTGTTGATGATGTTGGTGACGGCCACGGCGGCGTGCAGACCGGCGTGGTACGCCATCTTGGGCTCGCTGACGTCCGCGCAGTCGCCCACGGCGTAGATGTTCTCAAAGCCCTCCACCTGCAGCTGCGGGTTCACCTTCAGCGCACCGTTTTTAGCCAGGCAGCCACCTACAGGGCAAACACACACACACACACACACACACACGCACGCACACAGACCCACAGACACACAGACACACACGCACGTATGCACGCACACACACACGCACGCACGCACGCACACAGACACACAGACACACACGCACGTATGCACGCACACACACACGCACGCACGCACGCACACACACACACACACACGCATGCACGCACACGCACACGCACATAGACACATAGACACACACACACGCGCGCGCATGCACGCACACACACGCACGGACACACACACATGCACATATCCAGCCATATAAATGGATGTAATTGTAAATGTAAAAAATGATATATATATATATATATCGCCCTGGATAAGAACATCTGCTAAATACCTGTAATGAAATGTAACACACAGTGTGGGGGCTTGCACACACACACACACACACACACACACGCAAACACACACACACACACACACACACGCAAACACACACTGTTACGGTTGCTCTCAACACCCGCAAACATAACTAAGCCAATACCCAGGCTTCCTTTAAACAACCAATAACTTTATCTAATTACCCATAAGGAATACTAAAATAGCTACACAAGACAAGATAAAATCAAGACCCGGCCGTGGTCGAAAGGTGAGGAGAAAAGCTCCCAACTACTGAGAAGCCGACTCCAGGCTTCTTAAAAGGGCACCGCCACAGGTGCTCGCAATTAACTAACAAGACACACGCATGTGTCCAAACGGCCAGCGCCCCCACCTGAGGGGGAGGGACGTAACACACACACACACACACACGCACGGACACACACAAACACACACACACACACACACACACACGCACGGACACACACACACACACACACCTGCGTGCACATATGCACACACACACAGTTAAAGCAGGCACATACCAAAGCACATACTCACGCAGGCCCAGCGCACGTGCACACACACACACACACACACACGCACACACACACACACACCCCTTATGTAAATAAATGCACTCTTGCATTTCATAGACTTGGGCATAGATTAACTCTGAGTCAACAATGTGGACTCACACCTACCTCAGTGACCTCAATCAGTGATCGGAAACTTACACGCAACGTGTAATCAGAATAAAACCGAAACGGCAACCTCTCAACCGCAGGACACAATAACCGAAAAAAAAACGTCTGCCACCAGCACATCATGGAGGCACAGAGGGGTGTGTCCCACCTGGATACCTGACACACCCATCACGGAAGAGGAATGTGAAGAATTTCCGCTGGTTGGCTCTCAATGTGTCACACACCTGTGCTGACCTGAACTGGGGTTGGTCCACATGTGACCTATCAATCACCCACCCTGTCACTTACAAAAAGAAAAAATACACTTAAGTGAACTTTAGTGCTACACAGTGAATGCCTGTCCTGGTCAAGTCGTGTCACACGTACATGCAGCTCAAAGTATGTACGGTTCCACTGCCAGGGGGCGCCACTACGGATTTTGGGCCCCATGAAAGGATCTCATACTGGGCCCCACCACCCCAGAAAATGCACTGTGCTCTAATATGCTTTGAGGGCCCCCCTTATAATCGTCCTACCCCCCCCCCCCAAACCCCCGCCCCCCCATGGCACATCTGTCCACTGCACTTCCTGCTGGTGTCACAGTGTCCTTATGCAATATTACCTAAGGAAAGCTGTGTTTGTCTTATAAGGGAATTACACTCACTGTTTAATTACATTGCCATGAAGGATGCAAGAAGCAGCTAGAAATGTATGACCAGCCCACATTACCGACGTACATTGAACTGTATACTTCCCTTTTCTTTATTAGCCTACTACACACAGACAGTTGATTGAGATTTATTATAGCAATTTGGCTGTTCCTATCTTATTAGACTTCTAAGGACGTCAGGGAGAACAACCGCTGTTTAACCTTGGAAGAGACTGGCCGTAATTCTGATCAATTTGCAGCGACACAGCAGAGACCGCCAAGGAAATGGCCGACAGAGAGGCAGTGAGTGTGAGTGAAACGTGAAGGAAGTAAATGGATTATAAAACATATTATAGCTGTTTCTGCTACTACCCACCAACGGGCTAATCTAACTACCATAAACTACTCTTTATAGTTTTTAGTAATCCAACGACTATAAAGTTAGCTAGTTAATGTTCGGCTATAAAGAAAACATTTTGTAGGTGCTTAGCGAGGTACTGTGAGGTCAGATAGCTAATGAGATGTCTAACCACTAATTCAAGTCTCTTTTCAAAACAAGACTGTGAAACTGTGACATACAGATGAACCCAATTTTGTGTGTGTAACATGATTCCTGTCCCAGTGGCAACTCTAGCCTACATTACTAAAGGTACTGTGCGTTTTAATAGCTGCAACCTGAAATTATAGCTCTCTGACTCAGCAAAAAGTATTGAATGTACCCAATGACTTAGAATAGACAGGAATTCATCACACCTCTTCACCACGCTTTATAATAGAGAGGAACTATCTGTACCAAACTGAGAGACTTAATGACATTTTTTTTTAAAAACATGAAGCGGGGAGTCAAAAGTGGAGTGAACCACTAGCCCCCTGTTCCCTGGTTTTGATGACTGATTTTGAAAGCCCCAGAATGAAAGCTATGAAATGTCTCCCCCTGGTGGATACAGGGGCAGTAACATTCAATATACAAGACAAAAGTAGCGAAGAAATTAACAATGTCTGCAAGACACTGAACCAAAGATGAACAGCAACCGTAAGGCATATGGAAGAGAAGCAAGAATTATCTCCTTGAGATGATGACTCCTTGTCAATCAGGATAAGTTAAATGTGAATGATTTTTGCATGCAAAACTCTTGCAGAGTGTTTAAACTATAGCAGATTCTGAATGTGTACACTGCTCCACTCTGCATACTGATGGCCTTCAAACTGTTTACTTTAAAAGTGACTGCAATACCCTGTCTTTGTCATATAATACTTTCTCTCTCTCTCTCTCTCTCTCTCTCACACACACACACACACACACACATGCACACATGCAAACACACACATGCACACATGCACGCACACGCACACATACACAAACACGCACGCATACACACACACACACATGGACACATGCACACACGCACACACACACACACACACGCACCTTCTTACCCAAAGAGGAGCTGTAGGCCGCACTGTTGATTTTGTTGCCTGTGCAGCTGATTACAATGTCAGTTATGATCTCTGTGCCCTTGTCGGTCATGACTGTCGTGTTCTTCCGGGTCACGTTCAGCTCCAGGTCAGACAGGTTCGACACTTTCTGTCCTAAAATGGCAGAAGGCGGGCCAGGGTAGTGATTGGATGGGATGGAAATCAAGGGAGAAAATTAAGACAGGCTCCGTTTCAGGGATCATGACAGACACAAGCTGGAAAAAGGAACTATGTGCGATTTAAAAAATCTGCCAACCCGCACCAATCACTTATTACTAATGTATGGAGGTTAAATTCACAATTCAATTTCAGTGCTGCAGCATTACATTCTCTATATTTAATTTACGCCATTTTCAGGTTTGTTTCTGCTCGTTTAGCTCTCTACGAGCCGCAGAAGGACAGGTCAAACGAGGCCTTCTGAGTGCAGCCTGCCGGCGGCTCACAGCTCCCCAGAGAATTACACAGGCAAAAACAGCGACTCATGTTCCAACGCACTTATTTAGCTCCTGACCGACTCTCTCCCCTTTGTATGCTCAGTGTTTAATTTAATTTTTAATTGACTACTTGAAACCTTCAGACGTTCACCGTAAAATCAAACTTGCTATATAAATAAAATGTTGTTATTATTATTATTATTATTATTATTATTATTATTATCATCCCAGCAGGCAGGCCCAGAGGACTGGGTGTATGACAGCAGTATGCCTGCTGAGGGACTGAACCATTCACACGGCACAGCAGAAGTTAAGAGCAGCCCTCTGGGCTGATGACCAAAGTTCTCAATCCGCACCGATCACTTATGTACCCGCAGTATTTCACTCATTATGTTTTAGTCGCACCATTTTCAAGCGTATTTCTGCTCGTTCAGTGCTTTACGTGCCACAGATTTCACAGAGAGAGAGAGAGAGAGAGAGAGAGAGAGCAAAAACATCTCCGGGTCCCGTGAGTGCAGTCTACAGGTGGTTCACAGCTCTCCAGAGAAGTAAAAACAGCGACTTGTTTCCAATGAGTTTATTTAGAACGTCTCCCCCATGTTTAACTGCGTTTTTAATTTACTACTTGAAACCTTGAGACTTGAAACCTTGAGACTGCTGTATAAATAAAATGTAACCCACCCTCCACACGGCACCACAGAAGTTAAGAGCAGCCCCCTGGGCTAACGACCATAGTTCTCAGGGGCAGGATGAATCTAAAGCCTCCTTTCCACCGTAGGGCCGAACGGTCCTGAGCACGGAGAGGAGCGGTTCCAGTGGTGTTTCCACCTGGTAACGGTTTGGCGCGGAACGCTTACAAACCGCGCCCAGCACGATTTTCTCGGCACGGTTAGACAACGGTTAGGCTCAGTGCAGCAGAACCGTTCGGGTGGGCGGGCTTACTGACGTGGGTCTTCACTGATTGGTTTCACATTTACGTCAGTATTGTGACTGGGCGCTGATCCACTGCGTCACTTGCTGTCGTCACTAGTGTTTCTTAGATAAGTTCCTAGTCCTGGTTTTAGCAGCCCGACAGATGGGAACAGAAACGGCAACCGTTCCCACGAGTCCTGAGCAGTGCGGAAAGGCACGGAGCGCCCCTGGCAACCGCTCGGCCCTACCGTGGAAAAGAGGCTTATGTCTTATTCAGGATTCAGACTCCAAGTGGTGATGTCACCTTCTGCAGCGGAAGGTAGCGAGCTAGACCGTGCAATGGAACACTGCCACGAGTGCGCGTTCTGTTACCGGGGTGACGGCGCCGCGGGGGGGGGGGCGGTTACCTAGCACCAGCTCCACGCCCTTCTCCAGCAGCACCTCCTTGGCCTGCTGCCTGACGCTGGGCAGCAGTTCTGGGTCGGCCAGGGCGACGTGGGAGTGGACCAGAACCACCTGGAGACCGAGAGAGAGAGAGAGAGAGAGAGAGAGAGGGAGAGAGAGGGAGAGGGAGAGAGAGAGAGAGAGAGAGAGAGAGAGAGAGAGAGAGAGAGAGAGGGGCTGGTCGGGAGGCGGACAAGCAGGCTGTCCCACAGTGAAGTACCAATTACTGATTCAAATCATTCACAAGCCTTTGGCATCTCAAAGCTGTTTTCCCTGCCGGGTTCATATCAGTTCATTTGAAACTAGGCAGCGGGTCAGTCCACAAAAAAAATCTCCCACCCTGCTGGATCTCATAAACATAGTTCCTATGCAACACAGCATGACTTCCTTTTCTGAATGCTTTTGCATAAACAGGACAAGGAGGTGGTGAGCTTCAGTGCTCTGTGTTTCAGGAAACAGGGCACGCCTCTTCACAAATTTTACTCAAAGCACAAAGACCTCCATCTGCAACACCAGTGCCTGGACTTGGAGACAGTTTTAAAAAACGAATTTAGTTTTTTTGGCTGAGTTTTATTTGTACAGCTCATACTGAAACTACTGCACAGGATGCTTCACATGACATTTAATTGAATATATAGTTAATACCCAAGTACGTAAATAAATAAATAAAAATGTTTTGTAAAGGTGTGTATTATTCAAGTTGAGTTTGGTTAGCAGAACGAGGGGGCATAAATGGAAACTGGCAAAGGGTAAATTTCACACAGACATTAGGAAATATTTTTTCACACAGAGTGGTCAATGTGTGGAATAGCTTGCCTGGACATGTAGTGGAGGCAGAAACACTGGGGGTATTCAAGGCCCGGCTTGATACAGTGTTAGATACTATCTAGCTTTTAGGTAAACTAAGCATTAAACACAGTTTAGTGGTAGGAATAGACGAGCAGTGTTGAATAGCCTGTTCTTGTCTTACGTTATGTTATGTTACGTTACATTATGTTACGTTACATTATGTTATGTTATGTAATTGAGGACAGTACAGTTGTGTACTGTTGTGTACAGTGGTGTACAGTTGTGTATAGTTGTGTACAGTTGCGTACAGTTGCGTACTGTTGTGTACTGTTGTGTACAGTTGTGTACAGTTGTGTACAGTTGTGTATAGTTGCGTACTGTTGTGTATAGTTGTGTATAGTTGTGTATAGTTGTGTATAGTTGTGTACAGTTGCGTACTGTTGTGTACAGTTGTGTATAGTTGTGTACTGTTGTGTACAGTTGCGTACAGTTGCGTACTGTTGTGTATAGTTGTGTACAGCTGTGTACTGTTGTGTACAGTTGTGTACAGTTGCGTAGGTCCAGACCTTTTTGTCAGGGTAATCTGTTTTGATCTCAGCAGCCATCTCCACCCCTGTTGATCCTCCACCAATCACAACCAGCGAAGCGGCTGCCTGGATCTGGACAAACAAACAAACACGCACACCATGGGCGTTGCTAGACCCCTTTTACTGGGGCACATGCCCCAGTATTGGTCTGCTGTGCCCCAGTAAAGCTTTATGCCTAGCAACGCCCCTGACGCACACACAAAACCAGTTAAAAGTAACACAATGAGCTATGGTGGCCCCGTTGCTATAGCAGCCGCTGTTTGAAACGCAGGTGTGGTATGGTGCGTGCGTGCAGGAGAGCGGGACAATGAGGCTGGCCATCCCAGGGAGAGACTCACCTCCTTCACCAGGTCCTCGTACTTCTGAATGGCCGTGTGGTAGTCTGCCACAGCGTTGAACTTCCCGGGGAAAGGCCCGTCCGTGCCAGTGCACAGGATCAGATGAGAGTAATGGATTTCCTGTACAGAGTTTAGTGTGATGACAAGCCCAGACTACTTCCCTTACACTTTACTTCTACCGTAACTGCGCTTCCTGTGTTTATGTTGCGTACAGTTGGTCAGCGTGCCAATCACTTTTACTGAATTTTTCCCACACATTATTTAGCACTGCTATTCCAGGCATTTTCCAAGAGATCAACTCAGTCTACCAAGGGGTTAGACTAGAGCATCCAGTTCTAAGATTGTTTGGTAAAATGGTAACCGTTGACCTCTGTGTGATTATAAAATAACCAGTAAGGCAGATTAAGTTATTCACAACAGAGACCTCTCACTTTGCACAATGTTGTCATTCTGCTTTCCGGTGCCAAAAGAGAAACATGTCAGCCATATTTACTGTGATTGCCAGCACCTGATGCGACAGGTAGCCTTCTTTACCTCTCCTCCTTCCAGAACCACCACCTGTGCCTTTGGGTCTACCTGCACCACGCGACCCTGGCGGAAACTCGCCCCAAAAGTCTCCTGGAAGGGTATGAACGTCTGCCTGGCAAAGCCTGCCAAAACCGCGCAAATATGGGTCAGAAGACTGGCACCTATACGCACCACGAATAATAATGTAACGGCAGGTATAATGTGCACGCGGAGCGGCGTAGGCTGTATAAATGGATGGGGGCGTGGTCTTGGGGACGAAATCTCACCGCTTTGGACCGAAGCCCGCAACGCCGCCACGTTGTGGTGAAAAGCATTCCGGAGATCGATAAGGGTGAAGGGGATGCCGTTAGATTTGAGCCGTTGTCCGGCCGCGATACCGCCAAAGCCGCCGCCAACGATGACGACGTGGACGTTGTCTACAGACAGCTGGCCTCCCATCTCGCGCCTCTTCGATGTATTCTGAGAACATATTAGCATAAAGGACTGTGTGTGTGCGTGTGTGTGTGTGTGTGTAACCTCTCCTGGCAAGGCCAATGCGTGCAAATTAGAATTTCCATTAAATTTGGAACAGACAATAATTCATGTGGTTAAATATTTATACATACATTTCACATTTGCATCCAACATTGTTTTTGACAGCACATTGTTACTGTTGTTGATGTGAAATATATCCACAGAATAATGTAATATCGCCAAATGCATACAATTCCTGATGCGGAAATATGTTGTAATAATAATAATAATAGACTGTATAAAATTGTACAAATGTACATGTACAAATTCTCTATATCTTGCCTAATTGCAAGCAATTCCCTGTCTCTGTTGATTGTGAGTTTAAAAAACATTATTTTAGATCTGCTTTATCATATTAGTTGTTAAAGCAGTCGGATGTTTACGACTGCTTGCATTGGAAAAACGTTTAATATTTTTTTCATTGTGTTATTTTAAAACTTAAAACTTAATTGGGAGAACATTTCCGTTCGAGGAAAACATGTTATTCAACAAGTGACTAAGAATAGCATGATATTTGCACATTTAATCACAAAACTATTAAACTTATAGCGCTAACCCATTTCATGACACAGCATTTCAAAAACATAAGGAATAACCCGAAATTCCGCATAGCAATCGCTGTCATGTGTTGTTCGCTGATGTCCTACACACGTTTTTTCGTGTGGGTAAAGGTTGAAAGGTTTCCTTAGGAGACAAGACAATCCACTTTACTTACCTCTTTTAAAGAGTGATTGTTCGGAGTTGGACCAACGTGATTCTTGTGGAATTTGGTGGAACTAGCCTACTTCGATTCGTTCGACTGTTACATAAGGCTTAGAAGATTTCTAGTTCCCGGAGCCATTTTTATATGACTGAGACTGGCAATTCCTCACCCACACACGCTCAAAAAATCCAATCAAAACGTATACCCAGTGCTTCGTATGTGGCATGATTTGCCTTTGTTCCTCTTTCAAATCCTAAAACGGTACGAGTTCCGAAAGCACGAAGGAACCTCCTGGATTAACATGATGTTATTACTGCCCTCCAGTGGTCTTGAACGGAACGGAAACATTAAAGCATTCATTCTTTCCTAACCGGATACAGGACATATACAAGGGCGAATGACCCTATATGACCCCATAGACCATAAATAGCCTTGCAGCATAATAGCCTTCTCTGTGTTATACTTGACTTTAAAATTTTTATTATCATCCTCAATTTTGTCAATACCAATACCATTATACAGACACGTACAGCAGCCTATAAAGTGTACAGATTCTGGATATTGAATTGGTTGTCTCTTCAGTCAGTTTGGTTACTCAACTCATTGCTGATTGTAACACACTTGAATGTTGCTCAAGTATCGGTGTTACATCCCCTCAGCCAGGAAGGGGGGGGGGGGGGGGGCTGCACAAGAGCTTTGCACAATACACCTGAGATTACTTATCTGCAGAGTTGTGTAACTGAAGCTCTTCCCAAGCACACTTGGACTTGGAGTGCGTATAAGTGGTCGTTTCAGAGGTCCCCGTTTGCTGGGTTTTTTTTTTGTTAGATCACATGTTCAGAACCGCGCTGGCGCATGTCGTGCTAGGCCTCCTCGAGGATGAAGCCGCACCCACGTTTCCAGTCCCGCTCGGATCATCGCTTGACAAGCCGAGCCGCTTCCCACGGAACCTCCATCCAGGTTCTGTTCCTGCTTCGGCCTGGTAGGCCTGCGTGCTGAGTCATTCCTTTCCTTTTCTGTTTTAACAGTGGTGTGCTTTTAAGTCGCCTCAGATCTGATCTGATCTGATCCAGCCATGCAGACGATGATCGCCTGGAAAATTAACTGACAATTACAGACTGTACACGTTCCACCCCTGGGGGAACAAGCATGTGCCGCTCTTGCCTGGTTGGTAAACTCTGTTGTAGGAATGCGCTGTTTCAGTTGGACAGTAGCACAGCCTCGTATCGGCCTGTGGGCCAACGGATACGTTCACAGAGGCGTTCGATGGAAGCCTCATCATTAATTAATACCATCCGGGCGGAAGTGTAGCATAGTGGGTACGGAACTGGGCTTGTAACTGAAAGGACACAGATTCAATTCCTGAGTAGGACACTGCCGTTGTACCCTCGAGCAAGGTACTTAACCTGCATTGCTTCAGTATATATCCAGCTGTATAAATGGATGCAATGTAAATGCTATGTAAAAAAAAAAAACATATGTAAAAGCACATGCTATGTGTAAGTTGCTCTGGATATGAGCATCTGGTAAATGCCTGTAATGTAATGTAATGTAATGCAATGTGGTCCAGTTGATCTATTTTAGTCTGGGCCAAACAAGGGAAACGCTGACCTTTGGGGGACTGGCTACATCCGTGCTAACATGAATGCTTTTATAGCAGTAACTTGACCTTCGGTAGGCAGATAGCCACAGAATTCAGGCGGGCGGCAGTGTAGTATGATGGGTAAGGAACCGGTCTAAAGGTCACAGGTTCAATTCACAGGGAGGACATTGCAGTTGTACCTTTGAGCACGGTACTTAACCTGCATTGCTTCAGTATATATCCAGCTGTATAAATGTTTGCAATGTAAGTGCTTTTTAAAACGCCCTGTAAGTCGCTCTGGATAAGAGCGTCTGCTAAATGGCGGTAATGTAATATAATGTTTAGAAAGGGAACTCTCAGACATGGGGGTGCTCTTCTCCTTTCGGGCAGTGGCAAGAGGAAAGAGTGGGTTCAGCCTGAGCAAAGAAACTTCTACCCACAGTGTGTAGCAGCAGCTTCCTGTTTGCCATAAAATTATGTCAGAGTTTCTGTCACAAATTCAAAGAGGGCAAAGGGGGAATTATTTAGAGGAAAAAGTGAGTGAGTGAGGGACAGACTCGGTCTGCTAGTGCAGTTCCTTAAATAGCCACAAGATGGAGCCCGCTAGTTTCTATGTCTGATGTAATGAGCTTCCATTCCCTTACCAAGTTCCTCCAACCAAAATCCCCAACCCTGCCTCTTACCGTTCACATGTATTACTTTGTTAATTCTCAGTTTGTACTTTACTCTTTCTCTCCTTCCACAGAGACTGCTGTGCTGTATGGGGTTCATTATCAGAGGCTGTATCAGAGCTCAGAGCCCAGTCCTCCCCACCGGCTGACCTGACTCCACAGTCATGGCCATTGTCGGAGCTGAAATGGCTCAAATCATCATGCATGAGAGAGAGAGAGAGATACTTTTTATTTTCAAAGACAACATTTTTACAAGGTAAAGTGATTGGGCCTCGTTCACAAAATGTTTTCTTAAATTATTCCTTCTTTTGTTCTTAAAAATTCTCCAATGAAAAACCAATATGGGATTCATGACACATGGAGACCTTTGTTTTTGTGCATACTCCAGGTATTTGAGATGATGTAAATTTTATGTGCAGTCCTGTTCATCGTGTGATTAACAAAAGGAAACAGCCATTAACAAATATAAATAAGAACAATAATGATGAATGCCAAAATGTTTGTGGAAACACTCTTCCATACAGTTTATGATCAAATATGATCATACACATTTCATGATTGAGGCCCATTCTCTGCAATGTTCTACTTCTAGAATGAACAAATAATGCTCCTGGGTTTCAACTGTATCTCCACCATCTCTGTCAATCATTTATATTTATACATATGTCTGAAATTAAGAAATCTGGGTTTCACCAAGGACGATCTCAGTAGGCTAATGGCCGACTGATATAATGTGGTGGTGCAACAAGTACAGTCCAGTCCTACAGGTGTCAGTGTCCATCATCTGTTCACAATATTAAATGTAATAACTTTTGATTCTGGTCCTCAGCAAGTGAGCCTGTGTGGACTGGATCCCAACGTCAGTCTTTGTAGTCCTCAAAGTTAGACATTTACAGCAGTTGTTTTTTGTTTTTGCCACTAAATGGAGTTTTTGTCCAACTAATTTCATCTGAGGAAGCCTAAATTTTCACCATGGCCAAAAAAAGTGCTATAACGCTAACAGTCCTTCAGAAAATGTGTAATGTTTTTCCCCTGTAAGGACAAGGTCAGTTCACGTAAGGTGGGCCCTGTTGGAGACGAGCTTTACTGTACTTGGTATTCCTGCTACACTCGGCCGCCTATCCGGCAGGGGCTGCGAAATGCAGTCGGGGGCGCCATCCCTCCCTCAGCATCACAGGATGATTGGCAGCGCTTTCGGGACCGCCCCGTACCATTCACGGCGTGATAGGACCACAGCGCGAGAGAGCCCCACGGTACAGTGTCCCGCACAATATAGCGGGAGACCTATGCTTTTGGCAACTTCCACAAAAATGCAAAGGAAACTGGGTTCAGCCGCCCGCGGAAACCAATTCCGGAATGCCCCCGACATTTGAGTTATAACGATGCGATAGCATTCACGCATTTGGAAACGCCAGTGAGTTTTTGACTCGAAGCGGCGGCGTGGACTACCGAACGGTGAGATGCAAAAAGCATTCTGTTACGTTACGTGCATATTTTTGCCCTGACCGAACGTCCCTTATATGGTAGGCTACATCGATTTGTTTAAGAAGTTGTAGGTGAGCCTGCTATTTTTTATGAACGCAATTCATTTAGATCGTTGTATCTATCGACCGTCTGGAAAGTTTGTTTCCTTATTTCGTCGGATCTTTTGTTTCGCAATGGTTGGATCACCGTTCCCATGGTGAAGCGTACTGGACTGACGCTTGCAAGCGGGCTGCTTCGGGATAGCCGTGAAAAGAGCTCTTTTCCTGTGCATGTGGCAGGGGTTGTGAATTGGAGGGTTATAAATAGAAACGTTCTTTTTACGTTCTTGCGCGGTTATTTGTTAAGCCATTGGCTGCGTTTTTATACCGACTAATTGAAGCTATCGTTTTAACTCGTGGGATAACTTAGCCCATGTTTCTCTTTCCCTTTCGCAAATGAAAAAAAGATAATAGTCCATTTCTACGTAGCCCACATCATCATTGTAACTCTGTATAGCCGACATGCTACAGCCTTACAAATCTCAGCTATTCACCGATATATAATCAGGCAAAATCGCCGTTCTCTTGTTAGTCTACTGTACGATATAGGTGTACTCTGAAATGTACTCGAGGATTTTGATGGAATACGTGAGACAAGTCATTAAATATAGCATTATTGGCTTATATAGAGCGCTTAAGAAATATTGAAGTATTAGCCTACTCTTCTTAAAATCTTTATTTTACAGTAGGTTGATACGTGGCTGTGTGTTTTATGTATTTGTCCCTACATTTCTTCTACCAGCCTACAACACAGAGGACAGATGTAAAACAATCACTTGTTTCTGCTAGTGGAATCGTTTTTCTAGTAAGGAAATTATGAGGAAAACTGTCAAGATCTACTGCAAACGAAAAAGTTGCCTGCAAACAGATGACAGATTTTCTTGACCTGATGTTATTTCCTGTGAACAGGTGAGATGACTGATTAGCCATAAGAAAGTCTATCATAACAACAGCTGGAAACAAAATTCCTGCACGTAGCCATTAGCCATGGACGTTATGAAGATTTTAAAAAAAGTTGTATTTAAACATACCACAATTGTTTTTGAAAGTAAAAGCCATTTTTACAGGGAATTTAATATTCTTAGTGGAATTCGCTGCCCAAACAAAAAAAATAATAATAATAATTTGGACTCGTTATTGTCACACAAAAAGGAAGAGTGAATCGCGGGGCTATACGCGCAAATATGTAGGCTACCGTTTTCCATCGGCCCGTGCAGTTAACGGCGACACCGTTACCGTGTTACGTAAGTGCCACCGGAATCGAAAAACCGACGTTGGAATTTAGTGCCAGACTGCCGGCTCGTGCAGATGTTTTTGGCTCTGAGTCCGTCTGTGGAATGCTAGCGGTTCGAGTGAGAGCAACGGGATAGGTGGGCACTGTTTTCACTGCAATTTTTTCAATGTTTTAAGTAATATCCTGGATTGGAAGCTGTAATCCCCACCCCCACAAACACGCGTACGCACACGCACTCACACAGTTGTTTTGCATGCCTCTGCAACCCAACATCTTCACGCTATCTTTTGGTGTAAACCATCTTTTATGCAAAGGAAGCTCAGAAAGAAAAGAAAGAGAGTGAGCACACTATCTGACTTCCCTCATGGTGCCTCTGCTCTCTCTCTCTCTCTCTCTCTCCATCTCCCTCCCTCCCTCCCACTCTCCCCCTCTCTCTCTGCGCTCAGGAGCGGCTCTCTAGCATGCTGTGGGATGGATGAGGAGGAGCAGAATCGCTACGTGGTCCAGCTGAAGGAGGAGTTCGACAGCTGCGACACCACGGGCACCGGCTACCTGGATAAGGAGGAGCTGACCGCCCTGTGCGGCAAGCTGCACCTGGAAGCCCACCTGCCCCTGCTGCTCGGCACGCTGCTGGGCCCCCACCACTATTCTCGGGTAGGGGAAAGAGCCCCAACCCCCCCCCCTCCCCTGCTCGCAACACCCCTTTCTGTCTGATATGACCTGCATCCCAGCTCTTGCTCCCGGCTATGTTTTGGGGAGGGATGGGGCCAGCTGTTGTGTTGAGGTGCCATTGATAAAACTGGGGTAATACTGTGTAACTGTGTAATACTGGGTAAAACCTGCATGCTAACCCATGTTAGCAGTATGAAGGGTGCTGCTACATTTTTCCCTCATGTTGATGGGGCAGAAGTACTATTACTGTTACGGTTGATACAGTGGAACATATTCCCAGTAACACTCACAGATGGCAGTGCCCCCCAGTGCCACTCACAGATGCCAGTGCCCCAGTACCGCTCATGCCAGTGCCCCCCAGTGCCACTCACAGATGCCAGTGCCCCAGTACCACTCATGCCAGTGCCCCCCAGTGCCACTCACAGATGCCAAGCCAAGCTCCTTTAGTACCACTTCCCATCATGAGAAGGAGTCTCTGCAGACTTGCCATGTAACTCGGTGTCCTTGTCCTCGGTTGGCAGGTGAATTTTGAGGAGTTTAAGGAGGGCTTTGTGGCAGTGCTCTCACGCTCTCTGGATCTGAGCACTTCCGAAGAGGAGACCAGCTATCTGGAGCCAGGTACCATCCCCGAACTGCAGAGTGGTCTGGTGATGTTCACTGTGAAAACCAAGATGTAGCTCGCAGATGCGACATCTTACTTATACCAGTCCGCTTTTTTATGTCAGTTTGCAGCCTGATATTCAGCAATGGCTTCTGGGAAAATGTTGGAAAGCTGAATGCTATTGGAAGGTTCGCACTTTCACATTCCAAGCACAATACACACAAAGTGAAAAACCCATTTCCACTCAGATATGGAAAAAGCTTAATATGTCCAACCAAATACTCAAATGGGTATAATTTCCATAGAAGTCCCCCTTTGATCTGTTTTTAAGCTGCTGGTGTTGAGGCCATGTGGTTGTGAATCAAAGTTTTACCGTTTTATTGTCTCATTTCTCAGGAGAGAAGCCCACTGTTGAGCGCAGGTTGTAGAATGTGTGTAATAAATAAAACCTTATGCAGATGCAGTAAGTTTAAATAATGGTTCCTAACAAGATTTCCTGGAAACATGCATTAAGCCACCTCAGCTGAGCCTTAAAGAAATACTTGCTGGTATGGATTGTATTTGGACTTCCGCAATCCCCTTATGTTTTTTTCAGGATTTGAAGCTTTTTTAGGTTTTGTTGCCTTCCCTTGGAATTCACACTGTTGCTCAGAGTAAGAACCAGAGGGAATCTACACACAATGGGAATAATAATGCCCCTTTCACATGGTGTAAACCAGGCTTGGAGAATTCTTTTAAGGTTAAGAGTAATCCGCTCCTTATGGAAAGGTTAATGTTGGTGGAATTCTGTTGGCAATTACACAGATTTGCTCAGCATTGGCTAGCTTGTAATTTTTTGAGGTGACCACAACCACAACTGTATCCAGTTTTGTGGAGGAATAATATTGCCAATTTTCAAGTCGTTTTTTTAAAGAGCTCCAATGACAGTATAATACAAGGAGGCATTCGGATGACGGGTGTTTCACAAAGTAGGACCGGACAGACCGATGATTACTAAATTCTCATCAAGTTTAGTTACTTATTTGCTCACCCCACCCCTTTGGGCAGAAGAAACCGCTTCTTGGTCGGTTAAACATTATAAACACTGAGAACTCTACCCAACATAGTAGTTTTGCTTGAATGACTTTCTCATTAGCCCAAGGTTGGGAGCATTTTTAAAATGCCTTCGTGTTTGTAATATTGCAAGGCTGTGGTCATCTGGCCTTTGAAAAATGGTGCGCTGTCAGGATAAAACACACAGTATAATTGCAGAATAAGAGCTCTAACCCAGTCAATTAAAGTATCTCATCACACTTTGGTCATTAAAAAAATGACCTTCTCCGGAGGCGTATCGAAAGATTCTGGCGGTCTGTTTTCAGGAATGTGCTTCCGAGTTGAAAAGCTAAAGCTTCTGAACCACAAATGGCTTTTGGTCAGAGAAGGCCTTCTACTTTACTTTCGGGTGTGGGCGTGACCTCCGTTAATGCGCGATCTTAAGAAAACACATTTTGGCCACATTATGAAAACACTTCAGACATCTGCTTTTCATGACCAAGTTCACGGATCAAGACGGAGAGTGCCAAAGGATCTAGATTCAAAAACTGATGCCGCACAATATATACAGGAAAATATTAATATACTGTTTTATTTCAGTGCTGCCGAAGGTAGAAAGTGTGTTTGATAATTTCTCATATAAATCATTCATTTGATTTATGTATAGAGTGAAATTTCACACTTAATTCACCACGAGAGGTGAAGCAAGAGGTCAACACTTGAATCATCTGAATAACCCTCCAGAGTGACATCTGTGTTGACAGTTAGGTCTGTTGTAACCAGCTGTGTGTATTTATGAGGGAGGAATGAGGGATTCAGAGGGTTTGCAGGTTTCTAGGGTCTAGAATCTAGGGTGAGACACTGCTATTTTACCCTTGGGTAAGGTACACAGTTAAAAGCCGGGTGTATAAATTAGTGAGAATGGAAAGAATACACAGACCACCAGTATATGAATGGGACAAGCCTGGTCTTTGAATATACATTTAAGGCAGGATCGTCCAACCCTGTTTTTAGAAATCTACTGTCCTGTAGTTTTTATTTCCACACTAATTTGGCCCAACTGAATAACTGCTCAACAAGATCTCTAGCTGTTGAATGAGGTGCGCTTTGTTAACCTATAGGATAGTAAATCACCAGACACAGGGGTGGGCGCCCTGATTCAAGTCTTGTGCGTGTATTTTTTTTGTAGAATTTCCTGCACAGCAGTAAGGTCTGTTTGCCATTGAATTTGTGTGTTACTGTGTGCGTCATCTGCCTGTTTTCCGTTGGTCCCCTGCCTGCTCCCCCAGTGGTACCGGAGGAGGTGAAGCCGAAATTCGTGAAGGGGACCAAACGCTACGGGCGCCGGTCCCGGCCGGACGGTCCCGACTCCGAGCTGACCGCAGATTCGGAGGAGACGCCCCCACTGAGGCCGGACCAGGCCGAGCCGTTCCCCTCCGGCGTCAGGAGGGCCAAACTGAGGCGGTCCACTTCGCTGGAGAGCGTGGAGGTCGGTGGCTGCACCCCCCCCCCCTCGTTTCTCATCCCCGGGGGGGTCTGGGATTGGACGCCTGACTGGGTTAGAGTTCATTATCTGTGTCCGTGGAGGGCGAGCAGGACAGTGAGCACACATTAGCACTTCCTGCCCCCCGAGAGAGTCGATACCAATTACACAAGGGAGGCTGACTACAAACCCCGCTAATCCATCAAGAGTCCTGATTACATCAAAACAGCCAAATGATGTTACATTACATTACATTACATTACATTACAGTACAGTACAGTACAGTACATTACGTTACATTACATTACAGTACATTACAGTACATTACTTTACATTACAGTACATTATGTTACAGGCATTTAGCAGACAGCTCTTATCCAGAGAGACTTTGACAACTTTTTAAATGTATTATTTATTATTTATTTAGTTTTATTTGATGTGACTGTTGATTCCTCGCAAGTAGGAAACGGTGTTTTTATGTGATATTTCATGGCTCCGAGTGAGCTGGGAGTTTTTGAGTGAAAGCTCTTCAGAACGAGGGGGAGTTAAATGGGCGTTTGGGTGGTAAACGGTGAGGGTGGAGGCTCTGTAATTTGGTGCAATGCGTAAGTACAGGGCCTGGTTGACTGAGGGGCTGGTGCTGTTGGGGGCTCTTATTGGAAGTCATTCACTGCATTCCTTCGTGTTCTTTTCACACACATTTTAAAAGACATTCTGAAGATATTAAAATGTGTTTAGTGAGTCATGCAGGGAAATGTGGAGTGCGTTGCGGTTCGGTCGTCCTTGAAGTGTGGGTGCGCAGGCCCAATCGGGCACACGTCCTAATGGGCGCCCGGACAGAGCTCTGTTCCTTACTCTCTAGCCTCACGGCCTTGATGAAAGAAACCACTGTGTGTATGAGCACTTGTGTGTGCGTGTGTGTGTATGCGTGTCTGTGTGTGTGCGTGCGTGTGTGTGTGCTCGCATGTGTGTGTGTGTGTGTGTGTGTGTGTGTGTGTGTGATCGCATGTGCATGTGTGTGTGTGTGTATGCATGTGTGTATGTGTGTGTGTGTGCTCGCATGTGCATGTGTGTGTGAGTGTGTGTGTGTATGCATGTGCGTGTGTGTGTGTGTGCTCGCATGTGCATGTGTGTGTGAGCGTGTGTGTGTGTATGCGTGTCTGTGTGTGTGTGAGTGTGTGCGTGCATGCATGTCTGTGTGTGGACTGGGAGATTCGCATACCTGTGCATCTGCTGGAGTGGGCTTTCTGCAAGAGTGGATTTGGTAGTGAAGTTACTTTCAGGGAGAGTGGTGGGCGGGGCTTGCGTTCAGAGGCCCGCCTCCTTCCTCCTTTTACAGAAGATCAAAGCCAGCTCTACCTGCATGGGAGATGCAGACAGACCTATGGGGGGGGGGGGGGCAGAGGGGGGGGGATCTGTTTCTCCAGCCCTGTCTGTCTGTCCATCTGTGTCCCCCACTCAGCTGTGACTGACACGCAGTGTGTGGTGCCAGCATGAGGGGATGGGGGGTCCCCCTTTGCCCCCCTGTGCGGGGAGAGAGGGCACTTAAACACAGCACAGGAAACCTCATTCCCCAAGCGCTGAGGCGGCCTTGGTTTTACTTACCGCCTCACGTCTGGGTCGAGCCCAGTCACCTGTGAGTCACAGTCTGGCTCAGCCGGGTTTTTTTAAGGCTGCCCGTGAGATCAAACCCATTCCAGCCAACATTGCCTGAATTGGCTTTTTTAAATTTTTTTTTTTTTTTACAGCCAGAATTGCTTCTGGACTGACTTGTGGGCTGGGAAACCAGCGGGAGCCCTGGGAAAATAAGATGGACTCCTGTGCTGAAACAGTCATTTTTGTATTTGCTTTGTATCCCATTTTTTGAACGATGCCAGTTGGCAGTTTGGTCTTTCAGTTTCGGGGGTGGGGTGGGGGTGGGGGGGGGGGGCTTTTCCTACATCAGCGGTGTAGATTGCAGTGGCGTCTGTTTTGAATGAAGCAGACATGCGATATCAGGGTTTGGCCTTTTTTTTGGCAGACACATTGGCCTGGAATTTTAAAATGAGTTTGCTACCCCTGCTCCATACATACCCCTGCTGTAGAGCTGACACTTTCATCAGACACCAAGCCATGGAGAGCAGAGAGGTGGCAGAGAGAGAGAGACAGGAAGAAACCACTGCTGGACTTCCTGTGTGGTCATAGTCGCTTGTCTCCATGGTTTCCTATTGACACTGAACAGCTGTAAGTCCATTGCAGCTGGCCCCCTGGGGGCAGACCTCTCTCTCTCCTGACTGGGGGGGTGTTATATGTGTCCTATGATCAGGGTTTTGTCAGTACCTCAGCCGACGTGTCACAAGTTCTGTTGTGTGAAGGAAGTGTGCCTTTTAGTGTGTGTGAAGTGAGAAGTTTGTCTCTGTTTGGCTGTGGAATATGATCTGTCTGGCCCCATTTGGCTGTGTGTGTGTGTGTGTGTGTGTTGTGATGCCTTTCAGCCAGTTTGAGCTATTTGATAAAGTGAGAAGAATGGAGACAGGTGGAATCTCTTTCTGTGTTTGTTTCAGTGCAGCTGCTTCACATGCTAAAAGCTGTAGCGCAGAGGTCAGCTCAACACGGACGTGCACATTGATTTGGCCTTGGGGCTGACATAACTATCAGTATGGTGCTATTGCCCGTGGAACCAGTATATGGATTTTACGTTGAGGCAGTGAACTGAAAACTCCTGAGTGGGATAACTGTAATGCCCTTGAGCAAAAGGGTCATCTCAATAGCTTCAGTGACACCGCAGATCTAGAGGTTCAAATTTTAGAACTCCAAAATGGCGAGAGATCAAAACATAAAGTACCATGCTGTTATGCAAAGCTAGGGTTGGTTTTAACTGAGCTACTGTTCTCTGCCGTTTCCTACCCCTGTCTCATTTAGAAGCCCATCATCCCAGATTTGATTTTACATTACATTACAGGCATTTAGCAGATGCTCTTGTCCAAAGTGACTTACACAGCTTTTTACATAGCATTTACATTGTATCCATTTATACAACTGGAAGTATACTGAAGCAATGCAGGTTAGGTACCTCGCTCAAGTGTACAACAGCAACAGTGTCCTACCACGGAATCGAAACTGTGACCTTTTAGGTTACAGAACCAGCTCCTTACCCATCATGCTACACTGCCGCCCGCTTTTTGGTCTGTGAAATGTTTAGACCGTTTATGCAACACTCAGCGCAGCCCGCCCCTCTGCCTGAGGGAGATTAGGCCTTTCTAAAGCCACTGTGGCGCGCGTCACGCAATGTTGCTGGATCCCAGCGCTCGTTTCCCATTGGACGCCTGGGGGAAAAAAAGCCCCTTTTCCGACCAGTAATCTCTTTAATAGTTAATGTTTGTGGCAGTTTAAGTGTTACATAAGGGGCTTTAATATTCTATGGATTCCAGTGGTGGGACAGAGGGGGAGAGATCTGTACTGTTGGCAGGGCGACGGTCGCTCGGAAACACTCCGCTCAAACCTGTCGCCTGTACCGCAGGGGAGTCGGTCAAGTTTGGGGAGGGGTAAAGGCGGGAGGAGGAGGAGGAGGGAGAAGCTGCTGTGAGCGTGACTCGTGTCCTGTGGTAATGGCCCCCGGGAGCTTTTCCATTCCGTAAATTATTGAGCCGGACCTGATTAATATTTCATAGGAGTTTATTTAGTGCTTGTTGTCGTGTGGATAGCCGTGCTGACGGAAGTGCTGGGGTTTCTGTCTGCCACACGTCCGCTCTGTTTGGGCCGGTGCTTCACACCGGCACGAATACGTGAATATTTTGCCGCGGTTAGGTTGCGATTAGCTGTGAATATTCATTGGCGATTTTTATTAACTCTTTTAATGTCTTAAAAGTTGAGGGTCAGGCTTCTGCCACAGATAAGTGTGTTGGTGTTCTTCAGTGATTTTACATCACATGCTGTAATTTGTCCCAGAGAGTTTGTGAGGTGACCCAGTGAAAGTTATTCTCTGCTATTGCTATTCATTGTGAAAATAGTCTACATAATCTGATGCCATCGCCATGACAACACAAATTTTACAACACAAATGAGAACAATAGAGATGACACTAATTAAAATAACAATACCAAAAATCTTCAAAGCAATAGCCTGTGCTTGAATGAACAGATGTTTTGGAGGCGGGGTTTCTTACAACTGTAATAACTGCCAGCTGAAATGCACTATGGGGGCAGTTATGTAACAGTGTTTAATATTTAAATCTGATGATGTCATAAGAAAAGCGTTGGCAGTCTGTGGTCTGGGATTTAACAGCCACTGCTGGACGTTCTGTGTCTAACTCTTTAGAGTATAATCAATAATAAAAACTTACCAATTTAACAATGGCTCACCATGACATTACCGAGTGAAGATGTGTGTGTATGTGTGTACATGAGTACATCAGGTTCACTCACGTTCAGTGTTATTAAGGGATGCACCTTGATCGAAAAGCTTTTATATGTTGTATAATTTTATAGATTATATATATTTTATTATATAATTATAATTTTTTAACCTTCAGCACTGGCCTCATTTAGTATTTTAAAAGTACCTGTCTTGTGCTTTCTAAATTGGAAGAACTTCCTTTTCACGGAGGTACAATGCTGTTGACCTGAATATCAACGTAGATGCTGGACAATGATTTTGATGGACATCTTGATGTGTACATTTCAGTTAAATGAATGTACATGCACACAGGTGTAATTATGTGAAATGTTGATTCACAAAGTGAGACTGTGTGTCCAGGTCGGTTGTAGTGCATGCTTGATTCAGCAGAGAGAGCCTGTGTCACTTGCACTTTTCCACCACTAGAAGGAGCTGTAGGATAATGCAATGCAGCTTAACCACCTGACGTCAGCTACAGTTTAGATACACAGCAAATACTGTACATGAACTAAAAAACCAGTGTGGATTCACCATTCTGATTGCCGCATGGAAGCTGCTGGATTTTTGAAACTTTACGTTGAAATGACAGGTGAGCACGTGTTGCGCTCAGCGCTCACCAGCAGGGGGCGTGTGCGTGCCTGAGGTGAGAGGAGCCCTTACACGCTGAAGCATGCGCTGGCCGCATGCGGATTAGGCCGTAAGCCCCTTGGCGTGGGACCGCGGGGCTGCGTGCTGCAGAGGAGCCCGGATTAGGCCTGAAATCACAGCCTGCCGGTTGTTCTGGCTCAGTCAGGCGGATGTAGCTGAGGCGGGTCAGAATTCCTTCTGCTTATGGTGTCGTTCTCTCTGCAGCAGCAGCCGCGTGAACCCAGACGTACAGACGCGTACGCACAAGAGGAAAAAAACCTCACACACGTACACGTGCGCGTATGCACACGTGCACATACTCACATGCACACGTACACTGGTGTATAAACATAAACATACACTTACACACATGCACATATGCAAACACACATATTTATTTATTTATTTATTTAATTTATTTTACATGCACATACACACATACACACACACACTTACACACGTGTATAAACACATGTACACTTAAGCACATGCGCATGTACACACAAAAACAAACAAACACACACAGATTGCACACGTGGTCGAATGGGGCTTTGAGATTGAGCCCTCGCCATAGGCTGCGTGTTCCAAAGACATCTGTGCGCGTAGATTTTGTGAGCATCGCCGCTTGTGCTCAGACTGCATAAGATATCATGTGCTTGGGGTTAATCATGTCCACGTGGTGCTAGGGTTGAAACCCAAGACTGTGCTCGGGTCAGGGTGAGGGGTGTGGATGTGGCAGGTTAATGGGGACGTGGGTCACATGGACCTCGCCCGTCCCAGCCCCCCATGTCCGAAGGCCAGTAGCGGGAGCTCAGGACCCAGTTACACACCACAGGCATGCTGGGACAGCGGAGGCGTTCCTTAGCGTGGGAGAGCGATATGCTTTTTAACACGACAGCAGGGAGTCACACACTAGAACAGGTGTCGGAGCTACAGAGATGCTAATGATTCCTCGATCATTTCCTGAATACCGGCAATCTGAGCCTGGTGGGGGTGTTCTCTGAGGGGGGGTGTTCTCTGTGGCTGGCGGGGTGTTCTCTTGGGGGGGGGGGGTGTTCTCTGAGGGGGGGGTGTTCTCTGTGGCTGGTGGGGGTGTTCTCTTGGGGGGGGGGGTGGGGAGGTGTTCTCTGAGGGGGGGTGTTCTCTGTGGCTGGCGGGGTGTTCTCTTGGGGAGGGGGGGTGTTCTCTGAGGGGGGGGTGTTCTCTGTGGCTGGTGGGGGTGTTCTCTTGGGGGGGGTTGGGGAGGTGTTCTCTGAGGGGGGGTGTTCTCTGTGGCTGGTGGGGGTGTTCTCTTGGGGGGGGGGGGTGTTCTCTGAGGGGGGGTGTTCTCTGTGGCTGGTGGGGGTGTTCTCTGACCCTTTCCTATCCCTCTTTCAGAGCCTGAAGTCTGATGAGGAGACAGGAAGCACCAAGGACGTCTCTCACCAGACCTTCGAAGCTCAAGGTATGCGTGTGCGTGTGTGTGCTTTTGGGTGTGAGTCAGCGTGTAATTATGGGATGGCGTGAGCTCCCACTCAGATGCGACAGGAAGCGTGTTCTCTTAATGAGGGCCCAGCATCCTCGTTTTTTCAGTGAAAGACATGGGTGTGCGGGTGACGTCCCGCCCCAATTCTGACCCGTCCCGCCCCGCCCCGTCCCGCGTGTCCCCAGGTCAGCTGAAGCGATGGAAACGGGACGCCGTGGAAACGCCCCGCCCTTCCCCCGTCCCGCGCCCCAGCGCCCCGGAAACGGGGGACGGACAGGCGGGGGGGGTGTGGGAGGAGCTCGGCGCGGGCGGGGACGGCTTCCTCACCAGGCCGGAGCTGTCCGTCGCGTGCAGGAGCCTCGGCCTGCAGGACCTGGGCGCTGAGGTAGGCCTCGCTGTGGTGCGGCAGTTTGGCGGCTTGGCGGTTTGGAGTATGGGGCTGGTCAGTTCCATTCCCAGTGGGCTGGTGTGTAAGCAGGTTTTGTTGCCACTAATTGCGTCCATCTAATTAGCTTACTGGCTGAATACACTAGTTCTGGTATAACCGTATATTAGACCATGGTAATATACAGAAGAACAGCCTTCGTTTTTTAAAAATGTCAGTAAATAAAAGGGGCTAATTAATTAGCAGGAGTTGGCATGAAATCCAGAAATGGATGTGATGCTCCTTGCCCGCCTGTGGCTTGGACCGCTGGGTCTAGCTAGCTGGGTTTATCCTAAGAAACCCTCCTTTGAAAGTAAAAACTACTGTATTTATTTGGTACCTGTCAGTTACACACATACTTCCTCTGGGCACGTGTGTGTTTGTGTGTGTGTGCACGCATGTGTATGTGTGTGTGTGTATAGGAGCTGGATGTCCTCTTCAGGAGGCTGGACAAGGACAAGGATGGGAGGGTGAGCCTGAGGGAGTTCCAGAAGAGCCTTTTCAAGCACGGACTGGTCCCCGCCCCCACCTCCTCCTCCACCCCCGTCCGCCTGCTCCCCCAGCGCTCGCTCACACAGGTGAGACGCACGGACGGACGGACCGACACACCGACCCACAATCCCACAGCAGCAGCACTTCCTGTACATCAGCCCCACAGGAACACACACACAAGCAAACACATCCAGGCTGCGTATGAATTTCTCTCATCAAATACAGTACAGACTGTGAATAATCTTACAGGTGAAGGCCAGGTGCACCATTAGGAGTGAGCTCCAGTGTCTGTAATTAAAACACAGATTCTGGCATGCAGTGTCTGTCGCTCTTACGGACCCACCATTGTGCCTGTGTGTGTGCAGGGCATCAGGCCTGGCCTACAATCAGAACAACTGCAACAAACTTTGTGCCCTTGCAACGGGTACTGTTGAATGATCTCAAATTGAAGAATCTTACTGATGACTTTGATTTAAATCAGACTGACAGTGATTTCGACCACACATAATCTACAGAACTAATATTACATTTTTTAGAATCAATTGTAAGAGAAGCTTGTAATTCGCCTTTTCCTCTTTGGCATCCAGTCTTGTTCACTGGTCACTTTCCAGACTGCTGGAAAACATTTGTGGCTAATCGAGTGGTTTGAATTTGTTCAGAAACATTCGCTTATTTCAACGTATAACAGCCCTCAATGAGACTGGAGAGTAAATTCTCTATGGAACCCATGATTATTCATATAAGTGTAGGTTATGAAAGTTGAAGAATCTGGGAGAAAAAGATATTATTTCTGCCCCTTCAAACTTTGTCAGACAGGCAGCCATTCAGGTGATTGATTGATTAACTGTCCAATGAGATGAAGGCCAAGACTCCCTGTTTATGCTGGCCAATCAGTTTTACGAGCACCAAGCAGACACCAATTAACTAATTGGCTGGTGAGGGGGGGCGGAGCAAACTCCGACCTTCCACATTCTGTGTGAAGTTGCTACGCTCTGGCATGCATGCAGACAGACAGAGAGACAAAGGCAAATTCAGGCTAATGTACTGCGCTTCGGGCCTGATCGCAGGCTGTAGCCTGTTAACCTGGAGCATGAGGAAGGACCTCAGCCATTTTTCTTCCGGAAACTTCTGCTCTTCACAGGTGAATACCCCCCTACCCCTAGAGCTGGTCAGGTTCCTAATGAACCCCGTTTTGGCTACATGTCTTCATTTGAATGTTTGGCTGCTCGGCATTAGGGGGGCCTGGGGGGTATAACCAAAAGCAGCAAGCAAATTATTTAAGAATGTCGTACGTAGTTGCCTTTTGCAGCAGCCATGCTAACGACACTCTGTAGCCGGACTTTTCAGTACATCAGTGTGTAAGCTTATGGATTGGCTTGCAGTTTTTCTCTCTTCCCGAACATAGCCCTGGTTCGTGTCTGAGGTTATTATTGTGAAGCCTGAGTCATTGTTTGGCTGTGGTAGCTAGCAGAGCTTGGTGCAAGTCACTGTGGGCCCTTGCAAGGCCAAATGCAACTGAAACACCACCCTCCCCCTCCCCCTTCCGATCCAGAGATGTGTTCATATCTCCTGGCCAGGCCAGCTCATCACACACTGAATCTGGGCTAAGCTGGATTATGTGTTATGCCACCAAATGCGTTTATTAGTTTAGCAACAAAAAAACAAAAAAAATGTAATTCCTTCTCTTAAAGCTCTTTAGTTTGAAATGTTTGATTACACAATGTGGAGACCGGCTGAGTAAGAAGTAAGAAATACTGACTGAAAGCTAACAGAGAGAGAAAACGAGAGAGAGGGAGAGCCTAAGAAACTGAGAGCAGAAGAGGCTAGCGCACAGTGCGTGTGTGTTCTAGCAGACGCATAGCGTAGCTTAGCCGCGAGGTCTGCCCCGTCGATCGCTGTCACCGAGCGCTGTCCTGAGTGTCTGGATCGGGGACGGCTCGCACCCCCCCCCTACACCCCCCAACCCCCACGGAACCCTGACCATGGCCCGTGTGCTCCCCGCCGACCCCCAGGCCTTCGAGGACAGCCCGGTGCGGTCCACCTCCCCCTCGATCCTGTCGCCCACCGTGGGCCAGCGCCTGCTGAGCCGGCTGGACGACGGGTCGGGCTGCACCAGCGCCGACCGGATCATCACCACCTGGAGCGACGAGGGAATCCGCAACAGCCGGGACATCCTGCAGGTGAGCCCCCCCGAAGCGCCGCGCCGCGGCTAACGTGCGAGCGCTAACTTTAAACTGGTTTTTATACAGTCTATGGCAGTGGTCTCCAACCCTGGTCCTGGAGAGCTACGGGGTCTGCTGGTTTTTGTTGTGACTCTGCACTTCATGAATCAATTAGAGCTGTTTATTACACAGTTAACTCAACTCGCCTGGTGTCTTGGGTTCCAATTGGGTGCTGATTTTATGGTGAAAACAAAAACCAGCAGACCCTGTAGCTCTCCAGGACCAGGGTTGGAGACCACTGCTTTAAACTGATTAAAACCAGTGCGGTTTATGTAACCCAGCAATACGGAAAGGTTCTGGGCGCCAGTGTAGTGTAATGGGTAAGGAGTTGGTCTTGTAACCTCAAAAAGGTTGCAGGTTCGAGTCCCCGCTAGGACTACAACTGCCGTTGTACCCTTGAACAAGGAACTTAACCTGCATTGCTTCAGTATATATCCAGCTGTATAAATGGATGCAATGTAAATGCTATGTAAAAATTTGTGTAAGTTGCTCTGGATAAGAGCGTCTGCTAAGTGCCTGTAATGTAATGTTCTGTACGTGCATGCATTTTTCCATAGAGTACGTTCAACTGAATATTCTTCTTTTTTGAAAGGGGGGTGAGCTTAGAGTGTTATAGTATTATCATTCTTGTGCTTTCCATTGTTACATAAGCATTTGGAGTGGCCTTCTGCCGTTGATTGCTTTGTCTAGATTGTTGCTTGAAGGGGGCTAGGGCAGCCCCCTTGTGGACAGTCTGGTGTAGTGAGGGTTTTAAATAATCTGGCCTGGACTCAGATGATGTGATGGGGTGGTATTGGAGAATGTATGTGGAGGGATATTCCTCAACTTTTTAAGGATGTGGTTCAAAATGAGTTTTGTTGTCTTAAATATTAAAAATAAGCAAACCTGAGTGTTAATTGCAGTAGACGTAATCAGGGTTCTGCCTTTTGCTCTTGTGGTTTGTCGCTGAGTTTTTGCAGTTCTCATATGTCTTTCTGCTTCCTGCATTTGCCTGGAGACCCAGCTGTTGTGATGTCATGCTTTAGGATTGTCAGGTGGAGGTTTGTCTTCTGACAAATAGTGAATGTTTACTGTGTACACATGTGTCAGAGGTGGGGTCGTCTCTATTTCAGTTCAGTCAGTTAGCTGAAGGTCAGTTAACGAAATGAAAACCCTCGCTTGTGCATTATGTGAATATGTGCATGTTTGTATGCACCTACCTCTGTCTATGCATGTGGTGAGGAAGTCCAAGCAGTGCAGTGACCTCATGTGTCTCTCTCTCTCTCTCTCTCTCTCTCTCTCTCTCTCTCTCTCTCTCTCTCTCTCTCTCTCTCTCTCTCTCTGTGTCTGTCTGTTTGTTTGTCTCTGTATCCATCTGTCTGTCTGTCTGCCTGCCTGACTGTTTGTCTGTCTCTCTGTCTGTCTTTGTGTCTCTGTCTCTGCATCTGTGTCTCTCTTTCTGTCTGTCTGTCCATCTCTCTTTCTGTCTGTCTCTTTGTCTGTCTGTCTGTCTGTCTTTCTGTGTCTGTCTGTTTGTCTGTCTCTGTATCCATCTCTCTGTCTGTCTGCCTGACTGTCTGTCTCTCTGTCTGTCTGTTGGTCTGTCCATCTCTCTCTCTTTCTGTCTGTCTCTTTGTTTGTCTGTCTCTGTATACATCTGTCTCTCTCTCTCTCTCTCTCTCTCTCTCTCTCTCTCTCTCTCTCTCTCTCTCTCTCTCTCTCTCTCTCTCTCTGTCTGTCTGTCTGTGTCTCTCTCTCTGTCTGTCTGTGTCTCTCTCAGACGCTGGACTTCTCGCTGGACGAGAAGGTCAGCTTGGCCGAGCTGACCCTGGCGCTGGACAACGAGCTGCTGGTCAGCGGGAATGGGATCCACCAGGCCGCCCTCATCTCCTACAAGAACGAAATCCAGTTCCTGCAGTAGGTCTTCGAACGAGCCCACCCTGCCCTGAAACCCAGGGCCCGACCCCAGTGCCTGACCCCAGGGCCCAGCCGTGAGGTGTTTCTGTGGGCATTTTGAAGCTCTCTACCATTCACGTGAACTGCCATTTCATTACTAGAGAGTGAAAAACACAAGTTCAGTTTGAAAACAGCAGTTAAGTCTCTTCCTGGAGTTAAGAAGCATTTTGGATTTATTTTGATCCATTTTTAATCAGGAATTACACTTGTGGCTGTAGCTTGCAGTTAGAAAAAGAAAGATACTGTTAAATGTATTCTGGCTTACTCAAAAAATAAATAAATAAATAAATAAATATACTCTAATCATAGCGCTCTGGCTTTGACAGCGAAGTAAATATGCAGTCCAGTTATTTACCAGGCAGTGTGATCATGTGAGCTAGGCCTCTTCCTCAGTCTGTTTAAGGCTGTACTGCATTGGCATGTGGAGATGTGTGTGCTCATTGGAGCATAGATGGTGCCCCTGTGTTTGTGAACCTCAGTGCCTGACACATGGACACACACGCACACTCACACACGCGCGCACGCGCACACATACACACACACATACACACACACACGCACGTTTCTCTATCCCCCCCTTGCCCCCCCCCCAGGGTGCTGTCTGAGCAGGCCTGCAGGGAGCGGGACAAGGCCAAGGCTGACCTGGACCGGGCCGAGCGGCGGAACCTGCAGCTGGTCAGGGAGGTGGACGACCGGCACGCCAGCATGGAGACGCTCAACGAAACCAAGATCAGGTCGGTCCGGTCGGTCCGGTTGCCCCCGCCCCCCCCCGCCCCCGCCCCGCAGCCACATTCCCGCCACTCTTCTGGGGCCCTGTCATGGCTTCGCCTCCCGCCAAGCCTGCCGGACTGGTCAGACCTGAAGTTCAAGGACGGGGGCGGGGGGGGGGGGGGGGGGGGCTGTGTTTCACTGCATGGTGCCTTTCTCCCCCCCACCCCCCCCCCCCCCCATGCGAGCCTGGGAACAGAGGGCTCCATTGGGTGCTGTGAGAGTTTGAGAGGGGGTGTGGAAATGCCCCCAACTTTTGACCTCTCAGTACCTTCCACCAATAACAATAAGAGCTACACATACTGCATGTTCTTTGTTGTGTTTTTTAAAATAAAATATGCTAAATGGTTTAAATCAAAGCTGTATTTTTATTGATGGGAAGGAACAATTCTAGGATTTTTTAAGCAGTGTTGTACCATAGTTACTTGGGAATGGGGAATCGGCAGTCAAATAATCCATTTTGCTGGAATTTGTTCTGTGTGTGTGTGTGTGTGTGTGTGTGTGTGTGTGTGTGTGTGTGTGTGTGTGTGTGTGTGTGTGTTCAGATACGCAAATACAGTGCAGATGTTGTGGGGGAAAAAGTGAGGGTCTTATTGGGTTTTCTGAGCAAGGGGAGCCAAGATACCCCTCTGCTTATTGGTCAATCAAGACTGTTGAGGGGGCGTGTCCCAACGTGTGTGGTCACCTGATCGGCAGGGGTCTGGAGCAGGAGTTCCGGGACAGGCTGACGGCCCTGCGGAGTGAGTCGGAGCAGGAGAGCGAGGTGCTGCTGCAGCAGGTGGAGCAGGAGAGGTCCCGGCTGCAGGTGGAGGTGGAGAGCCTGCGGGCACAGGACGCCAGTCTGCGGGAGGAAATCAGCGCGTCCAATCAGGTGAGAGACATCTCAATAGACTCCACCCCCTCCCTCTGGCAGCCTCTCAGAACTCAAGCCTGGTTTTTCACGTGTTGCTGGGATGACTCATGTCATAGGTACTGGGGGGTCTACTGAATGAGAAAGGGGGGTGTTTGTAATGAACTTAGGTCTGAATTCAGCATTTGTCCTTAACATTGACATACGAATAAATGCAACTGCTCCTTTTGTCTTTACAAAGAAAGTTAATTGTAGCTGTTTTCAGGACTTGGCAAGTTAATTCTAGCTTTTTTTCTGAATGCACCAACTGTGTGTTTAAAGACAAAAAAAAGACCAAGTATTTGTTTGGGAGTCGGTTAATTACAAGTTCCTGTTTCCTGAAATGCTGCTGTGAATCTGCCCATTGAGGTCTCTGCCCTCTCTCTCTCTCTCTCTCTCTCTCTCTCTCTCTCTCTCTCTCTCTCTCCCTCTCCCTCTCTCTCTCTCCCTCTCTCTCTCCCTCTCTCTGTTCCCCCTCAGAGAGACCAAGATTCAAGCAAATTAAAAAAATCAGATTGGAGTCCATGTGATTGGAGCTCATGCGTGTTGTTTAGCTTTTTCCTCCCTGACTGTGACACTCGCTCGGCCAACTGCCATTTCCGCTGTAACTCGCCTTCCCCACTGTCAGCCATCTTAAATCCGTAAACGTACCTCTCCTGACCCTCTCTGCTGTTCTGTCTCCTTGCGTGGCGGTGTGGGGGGTGTCAGGGGCGTAGAGATGTTGAATCCCGCCATGTAGAGGTGTCGAATCCCGCCGTGTAACGGTTCCTCCGTTTGAATCCCGCCATGTAACGGTTCCTCCGTTTGAATCCCGCCGTGTAACGGTTCCTCCGTTTGAATCCCGCCGTGTAACGGTTCCTCCCCGCTGTGGCAGGAGAACGGGCGGTTGGAGAAGGAGCTGAGCGGGCTGAAGGGAAAGCTCTCCGAGGCAGAGGGGACCATCGCCAAGCTGCAGAGGGACCTGGACGGCCTGCTGCTGGACAAAGTAAGAGACTGACCTGGGGTCAGCCCACGACTGGGTGACTGCAGTGGCGTCACTAGGGTTGGTGACACCCGATGTTGTCCACGGGGGTGGGGGGCGCTGGCGGGTGTGGGTGCAAGGAATTGCGTGTTATGCATTCAAACGACAAAACGCTTCTCGTCTAATTAATACCGCTAATTAAATCAACCGGCATCGGAGAAATGAGCTGTTTCAACTTGTCGCTACACAAAACACTCCACAAAGAATGTATTGCCAGTCATTTTGGTGTCACCCCCCTCTGATTGTGTCACCCAGTGCAGTCAGCGCCCCCCGCACCCCCCTAGTGATGCCTCTGGGTGACTGATTTCAGTTTGTTGGCTGAGATGTTACCCGCCAGTGTGCATCCTTTGGTGTGTTGATACCAGACCTGGGTCAAATACGTATTTGTTTTGGATTCAAATACTTTTCTACGCTTTACTGATCTTGTCTGCTGTATTGGAACCAATGAAATACTCTCAAAAAGTGCAAACCCCGCCTTCTGGTCATATTGCAGGCTCAATTACACCAGGCAAGATCAACAGAGCACAGAAGAGTATTTGATTCCAAAACAAATACACATTTGACCCAGGTCTTATTGAGCCTCTATAACCTGTTTTGAACTGATAACAATACCATTGTGATGGTAGATTTTTTTAAATTGGCTGATATGCCTTATGATTGCTTTAATGTGGCAGATTGTCCTCAGTTCTTAACAATGTTGTAGGTGACTGCAGGCTAAAGAAGAAAAAGGCCCTTTTTGTGTCTGATTTTTGTGTTTTATATTTGAATGAATTTGGTTAGAAAAATCATAAATTTTCATTACCATCAGCCAAGTCTCTCAGCTGTGATTCTCTTACCTGGATTATCTGGTTGGAGTGCTGCAGCAGCTGAAACCAGTGGGGCTTGTTCTGAGATGAGGTCATACTTCATGTGACTGATTCTTTTGATGCATTGAGATGCAATTGATTTGATTGGCAGTTTGGCAGTCTGGACCCAAATCACGCGGGAATGAACCAGGAAGAACGTTTCTCTGAGATCATCAAGGAGTACGAGCTACAGTGTCGGGTGAGTTGGAGGTGGGGCTAGGGAGGGGGTGCGGCTGGGGGGGAGGGGGGGCGGGAAGGAGAGAGTGGGTGTAGCAAACTTCTAATCTCAACAGAAACTGGAGGGTTTCTGTGTGTTTTTATCACTTTGCTGGCTGGCTGCATCTATTCCACCGCATGGCATCCATAGTCGCTTCTACATCTCATGTGGAATTGCAGCATTTTTTCATGCCAATGTCCAAAGTGTTGGTGACTAGTGAGAGTTTCCATAGTGTTGTTGACTGGGGAGGTTTCCATAGTTACCATAGTGTTGGTGACTGGGGAGGTTTCCATGGTGTCCACAGTGTTGGTGACTGGGGAGGTTTCCATTGTGACCATGGTGTTGGTGACTGGGGAGGTTTCCGTAGTGACCATAGTGTTGGTGACTGGGGAGGTTTCCATAGTGACTATAGTGTTGGTGACTGGGGAGGTTTCCATAGTGACTATAGTGTTGGTGACTGGGGAGGTTTCCATAGTGACTATAGTGTTGGTGACTGGGGAGGTTTCCATAGTGACAATAGTGTTGATGACTGGGGAGGTTTCCATAGTGTCCACAGTGTTGATGACTGGGGAGGTTTCCATAGTGACCATGGTGTTGGTGACTGGGGACGTTTGCATAGTGTTGTGACTGGGGAGGTTTCCATAGTGACCATAGTGTTGGTGACTGGGGAGGTTTCCATAGTGATCATGATAGTGTTGGTGTCTGAGGAGGTATTCGTTTGGTTTACATGCTTACGCAGCTGAAACACACAAAAGGTTGTGTGCCGTACTGACGGGAACCATTCGAACCCGCGACCTCGCGCCCGCCCACCCGCCGCGGCTTCACTGTATAGCCGCCACTAGGCCACAGCTCATTTTCTCCCATGAAAGCTGTGATTGTTGATTGTCGTGTGGCTTTCTTCTGTGTTTGTGTGATGTCTAACACTGGGCTGCAACATCAGCAAACTTCATACGCTTGAAACCGACTCGCGGAGCATTAACGTCAAGCCCGTATCTTATTCCATGCCCTATTCTCATATTTTAATGCCTCCGGTTTCTATGGAAACCTTCAGAAAGTGAAGGTGAGAATCCTAGTGTCAGTGTAATTAGTAGTTAGTTGTTACTGATGGGAACTGAAGTTGTTTTAAGTCTTGTGGTGATGTAATGTGCAAAAATATACCTATAAGCATGCTCCAGAAAACCCAGCTTTACATGTGTAGTCTGTTTATAGTCTAAATTGTTTCCAAAAACACAGGCAACAGCATGTCTTTGTACACTCTTTTATGAATGATTTGGAATTGAACTGAATACAATTAGAAAACAGGAACTGTAATTTGGAACAGTAATCAGTCACCAAAAAACCTCAAGAATCCTAATGTTCAGACCATTCCGTAAGTGTCACTGGTGCCTATTTAAGCTGAGCAGGGCAGCAGATATGGTATTGAAAGGCCTTTGTGACTGGGGGCTCATTCAGATGCACTGTGCTGTGTGTGGAGTGTGAAGGCTTCTATGACAGATGTGTTGTGTCCTGTGGTTAATGGCGTGGCATGCATTGGGAAGATTGCTCTGGTGATTTTGCTGTATTTACGCACATGTAAAGTGTTATTAACACTACAGCACTGTGTGTGTGTGTGTGTGTGTGTGTGTGTGTGTGTATACGCGGGTGTGCGTATTTGTGTATATTCACGTGTGTGTGTGTTTGTGTGCCTGCATGTGTATATACACGTGTGTGTGTTTGTGTGTGTGTGTGCATGCATATGTATATACACGTGTGTGTGTGTGTGTGCGCGCACATTTCACAGGAGCTGCGGGACAGGAACGACGAGCTGAATTCTGAGCTGGAGGTGCTGAAGAGCCAGGGAGGGGGGCGAAAGAGCAGGAGGGCGCGGGACGGCCTGTCCCCCCAAACCTGGTCCAGTCGGAGAGCGCTCACCACCGAGTCCGATTCAGGTAGCGCACTCGCTCTCTCCCACATAGCTCACTCTCACTCTCACTCTCCCCACATAGCTCACTCTCACTCTCCCCACATAGCTCACTCTCACTCTCCCCACATAGCTAACTCTCACTCTCACTCTCTCTGTCTGTCTGCCTCTCTCAAACTCTCCACTACGGAGAAAAACCATCCTATTTATTAACCGCCCACCTTTTCCTACCTCTCTGAAACACTCATCTCCATCTCCATGCTTTCACCTTTTATCTTTCCTTCTTTCTCTCTCTCTCTGTCTCTGTCTCTAGTCTCGCTGACTCTCTCCTCTCTTTCTCTCAGGCTTGCAGCTTCTGTCGTCCCCACCCACTATCATACACCCTCCCTCTCTTTCTTTCTTGTTCTCTTTCTCTTCCTCTTTCTCTCTCTCTCTGTCTCTCTCTCTCTCTGTCTCCTCACTTGTGTACAGTAGGCTCACACAGCTTGTTTCTGTGAGTGAGACTCTCTCCTGTCTTTGCTCCCGTGCTGCAGATGACCCAGAGATGAAGAGAGGCACTTCCCCGCTGGACAGGAAGAAGCTCCAGGTCGCCGACAAAAATGGTGAGAGAGAGAACGGCCTCTGCCACCACCCTGAAATCACACCCCTCCCCCCCTCCCCCCCCAGAATGACCCAGTCACATAACACTAACACCCCCCCCCCCTTGCCGGGTCTCTGTCTCCCCAGGACTGGGGTCCCTGGAGAATATTTCGGCTAACGTGAGCATCGAGACGGAGCTGGCCGTGGAGCAGCTGAAGGAGCAGCACAGCCGGGAGGTGCAGGACCTGAAGATCCAGCTGGAGACCAAGGTACGCAGCCACGCCCCACCCCCTGCGCTGCGGGCTGCCAGCGCTGTTTATCTGTCATTCCTGCGTGCGTTTCCTCCTGTGAGGAAACGCACGCAGGAGTTGAGAGAGAGAAATATTCAACCCTTTGAAGAGCAGGTTCTTCCGGAATTTTTTTTTTCAAAGTTCTAAGTCAGTGTTCTTGAACTCCATTGCTTTCCATTACCAATAGTGATTGTCACATCGGCATTAGAATGCCCAGATAAGAAAATTTTAATCACATATTTGGGATCTTACACCTTTAAAGGGTTAACTCGATTAGGGGCACCCAATCACATACATGCTTTATAAAGAATGGTCATTGTACAGGTCCTTCAGGAGAATGGTATAAGGAATGGTCCATTGTACAGGTGCTGTCCTAATAAATTCTAATCATTAGAATCTAAAATACTGAAAGTATTGAAGTGCTGGGACTGTTCTATAAGGCACTGAAGCACTGTAGTCGAATTGCAGATTCTGCAGTTAGGCGCATTCCTAAAGGCTCTTTAGGATGGAGCCCGGATGGAGGTTCCAGAACACACAGTGACCTCACCGCCCCCGCCTCCCACCCCTCTCCGCAGGTGAACTTCTACGAGCGCAGCCTGGAGCTGATGCGTCGGAACATGGAGGTGGAGCGCAAGGACATCTCGCAGGCCTTCAAGATGGAGATCAGCGAGCTGGAGGAGCAGAAGGCGCAGGCGGAGGAGCGGGCGGAGCGGCTGCGGGAGAGCCTGGAGGCGGCGCGGGCGGAGGCGCGGGCGGGGGGGCAGGCGGGGGCGGGCACCTGGGGTCCCGAGCAGGAGCGGCGGGCGCAGCGGGAGCGCGCCGAGCTGGAGCAGAACTACGCCCGCGAGATCGGCAACCTGGTGCAGCGGCTCACCGGCGAGCGGGACCAGCTGGAGGCGGAGCTTAAGCTGAGGATGGACGAGGAGGTGCAGCTGGTCAGGTGGGTGGTGCTCGCCCCGGGGATGGGGGGGGAGGTGGACACAGGTGGACCTGCTTCTGTGGGCCCGGTCGTTTTGGGTTTTGCGCATATTATAGAGCAGATGTTACATTATCAAGGGGAAATACGCCATGACCCAGGGTTTGGGGGAGGGAGCCGGGGTTTGGGGGGGGGAGCTCGGGGAAAATGGTGTGGCGATACAGTCAGCGGCAGTAGTTAAAAAAATAAATAAATAAATGGTGAATAGTTAACGGGTTGGTTGCTGTCAGAACACCACAGATGGCATCCCTCACTCATTCTTAGAGTGTTAGTGTACGTTTTCAACACCACTCACTGTTGAATTGGGACAGGTAATACTCAGGTAATATAGGTAATAAATAATTAACTTAAGTTAACACTTCACATAGTCTTGCCACCTGAAAGGGTCATGCCATATTTAACCCCATATATAACACACACACACGGCGGACACTCCACACACTGCACTAACAAACTGGTCTGCTTGAGTGGGGCCTCCTGTTTCCACGGCAACGCAGCCGGCTGTATACGTGAGTGTGTGAACCCGTAGGGAGGAAGAGGAGGAGAGGCGGGGTCAGATGAAGGCGCAGCATGCGGAGGCCCAGCGTGCCCTGCGGCACCAGCTGCACTGCGAGCGCGTCCGGCTGCAGGAGCAGGCGGAGCACCTGCGCAGCGTCGCCCTGGAGACGAAACAGCTGGAGGCCAAGGGGGCGGGCCTGGAGGCGGAGCTACGGGAGGGGCGGGCCCAGCTGGAGGACTGCGTGGGGGAACTCAGGTCCCAGAAAGCCCTGGTCCAACGACTGGGCGTCGAGCTGAACGCCAAGGAGGAGGAGCTGGAGGCGGCCGGTGAGAGGGAGGGCGGACTGAGGGAGGAGGTGGGCGAGGCGCGGGCGGAGGTCCAGGCCCTGCTGAAGGACAAGGAGGCGCTGCTGGAGAGCCACGGCGCTCTGTCCGCCGCTCTCGCCCAGCAGGAGGCGCTGCTGCGCGTCAGAGAGGAAGAACTGGACCTTCTGAGGGGGGCGGCGGAGGAGAACGAGGAGGCGCTGAGGAGCAGGGGGGCGGAGCTTCTCCGCCTCGCCGCCGCGGTGCAGTCCGCGGAGGAGGACAGAGCCAGGCTGGAGGAGGAGCTGGAGGCGCGGGGCGGGGCGGAGGAGCGGCTGAGAGCACGGGCGGAAGGTCTGGCCGAGGAGCTGGAGCGGGCGAGGGGGGCGGAGGAGAGCCTGCGGGACGCCCTGGGGCGGGAAGAGAGCAGGCGCCTGGCCCAGGAGAACGCCCGCCACGCCCGTCTCTCGGAGCAGCTGCCCGCGCAGGCGGCGAAGGCGGAGGCGGAGTCGTCGCGGCTGAGGGAGGCCGTCCAGGACCTGCGGCTGCAGCTGGGCCGGAGGGACCGGGCCGAGCAGGAGCTGCGGAACCTTCTGGAGACCCAGACCCAGCTGGCGCAGCGCCTGAAGAAGGAGGTCCGGGAGAAGGCGGAGCTCCTGCAGTGCGAAGACGAGCTTTCCCGAGAACACGCCGACACAATCCAGCAGCTGGCCGCCCAGCTGAGAGTGAGAGAGGAGGAGCTAAGGGCGAGAGAGGAGGAGCTGACTGCGAGAGAGGAGGTGCTGAGCTCCTCCGGGGGGAGGCGCGAGGACTCCAACGGCCGGCTCCAGCGGGAGCTGAGCCTCGCGCAGGCCGAGGTGCGCCGGGTGGAGGAGGAGTTCCGCGCGGAGAAGGGCAAGATGGCGGAGCAGCTCCTGCAGATGGAGCGGCTGGTCATGGCTCTGGAAGAGGAGATGGTGGACCAGGCCGGTCCTGAGAGGTTTGTGACACGCGGGGCTGGTAGCAAGAGGAAAACAACAACAAACAAAAAAACGACTAACCCGCACCTGCCTGCATCAGGACACTGGCCCCAAATGGCCGACAGAAAATCTAAAAATAAACGGAATGACTAATCGTGACTGCGATTGCCTCGCTCTCCGTGAGGTAACACTGCCACTAACCAGCGGAATGTGAAACGAGCAACTCCTCTTCTGAATCACTTTAACCTGACTTTGCCGAGCACTTCTGCAGTTGGATTTTCATAGCGTGTGTAAAACAAATGCTGCGCAGAGATAATTTAACACTTGCATCCCTGCATCTTGCTAACGGACTCTGAATGATTTTCTTTCTTTTCTTTCCCAAAAATGCATGACTTGTAGATTCTGGTTTGTGAGTAACGGCACGAGCTGAGGTTTTTCGTTTCACGACTAATCTGCATTGACCGTGCATGAAGAACCTAATCTGTTCACTCTTTTCAGATCTTGTTTGCCCAGCCAAGATTTTTGTGTTTACATTTGCTACAGTGTACGTGCAGTTTCAAGAACGGGTGTGCAAGGAGTGCCATGTCTCTTTCTGAATTTGACGCCAACTCCTGTTTGTAATTATTTAATTGGCACAATCATTTACACGATCAATCATGTTGTCATGAACTTGTGATTGACAGTTGAAGACCACGCCCTTCAAGCATTAACCTAGAGGCGAACCAGCACTGGTCATTACAGCTAATTAGCTAAATGAGTCAGCATAATTGTTCAACAAAAACCTGCATACACTACAGTGCTCCCATATAGACTGTGCCAAGACGTTGTAAAAAGGTTTCAATCTGTATAATTTGTAAACAAATCTGTGATTAAACAAGTCAATTAGGCATTTCTTTAACATGATAAATATACAATAGAAAATGAAGCTCATAAATCATACACAATGGGAGCGTGCTTGGCCGTTGCTGTTAGGAGTACATAGTCACGTTTAAGGATTTGCTCACTGTGTGCGGGCATCTGTTATCAGGGCAAAGCTCGACGAGGTCGCCGCGGAGAACAGCGCGTTGAAGGACAGGCTTGTGATGTCACAGGAAGATGTGCAGAGGCTAGAGGAGGAGGTTCATAAGAGTCGGTAAGCTCCGCAGTCAGTTTCCTTATCCCCCCCTTCATCACTTATATTTACTACAACAATACATTTCCGCTAACGTAAAAGGGCAGTTACAGCACAGGCCCATAATCCAATATTGCCGTTTCACCCCGAAGCACCTTATCTGTGTGTAAACTGAAGCAGGTTGTATGAATGGCAAATGTTTGACAGACATGTAAACGCTGGTGAATGAATACGCAATGACGTGGTCTCTCTCCTTCCCAGAAAGAGATATTGTGTGTTTTTTGTGTGTGACCGCAGACAGTATTCCTTGATTTTTATTTTTTTATTTTTTTATTTTTTCTTCAGGAAGAAACTTGAAGAGCGGGATAAAGAACACGAGAAGAGCAGAGAGGAAGTGGAGAGGCTGTTCAAAGAGGCAAGCAGACGCCAATGTGCATTATTACCACCCAGCTGAAATTAATACAACCGCTCATCCTCGCAACACGGAATGGACGATAAACACAAACACTCTGTTTTTGTAGACCTGTCAGACGTCTCCTGGTCTGTTTGACCCAACTCCAGACAATCCCAGAAAAATTGGGTCTCTGAACCCCCTTTTGAGGGGCTCGTGGTTCCCAATGAGGCCCCATCTCACCGTGCTTTCTCTGTTTTCCCCCCCTCTCCCTTCCCAGAATGCCCGGTACCGGGAGGAGGTTCTGGAGCTGAGCGCCCGGAACCTGCAGCTGAGCGGGGAGAACGCCGAGCTGAGCGCCCGTCTCCGTGCCGACCAGGGCGCCGCGCAGCTGCTGACCGCGCGGCTGGCCCAGCTGACCCGGGAGCAGGAGGAGGGCGCCGCCGTCGCCCGGCAACTGCAGGAGGCCGCCGACAGGTCGGAGCGCGAGCAGCTGCAGCGGCGGTCGGGCTGGGGGCGGGAGAAGGAGCTGCTGGAGGCGGAGCTGAACGCCGCCAAGGAGAAGGTACAGGCCCCTCCCCTCCCCCCTCCATTCCGTATAGGGAATGGTCTCATTTGAATACTCTATACGTCAGTGGTCTCCAACCCTGGTCCTGGAGAGCTACGGGGTCTGCTGGTTTTCGTAGTGACTCTGCACTTCATGAATCAATTAAAGCAGTTTATTACACAGTTAACTCAACTCGCCTGGTGTCTTGGGTCTCAACTGGGTGCTGATTTTAAGGGGTGAAAACAAAAACCAGCAGACCCCGTAGCTCTCCAGGACCAGGTTTGGAGACCACTGCTATACGTCCTATGGAAAGTGATATAATGTAGTTGTTTGTCTCGACAGCCCAACTTTTGTGCTGTTAAGTCCTGACCTGGCTTAAGTTCTTGTTTTTGGTGAGGCCTCGCCCACTGGATTTGTGTGGTTAGCCTATTAAGAGCCAGTTCCTTACTGCTGGGAACTGTGGAGCCTGCTGTACAGTATGAAACTGCATTTGGCTCTCTGTTCCTGGCATTGAATGAGAAGGGCTCTCACCCCTCCATACAGCCGTCTCCTGAGGGCTCACAGTAAATCACCGTAAACAATAGTTCCATTCATAATGGTGCAGTAATTACAGTAATGGGAAAATAAGCGCCTATCTTTGATTCCCTACTGTGAGGCCAATATAATTTTTTCAGACAATGCAGCGATCCAAAATGGCTGCTTTTTAAGAAATGAGCGTCTGATTCCAGCCCTTGAGGGCTGCAGTTCAGATTTTTTTGGTGCGTTTCTGTTCTTGAGTGCTAAGTGAAGTGCTGCATTGGCTAGAGTCTGCACACCTTGCTTCCAAGACTTGCTCTACAGTGCTCCCATTTCAGGAGCATTTACTCCTGAAAATCAACATGTGAAAAAATTACTTAGGAGCACATCTAAATTGGGCTGCATTAGTGTGTTCCTTAATTTTTAAGCTTTAAGAAAACTTTTTAACTTGGGAGGGGTGGGGGGGTCATTAGTACACATTAGCGTAGAACCCTGTCTGAAGGAAAGGAAACCACAAAACCCTGCAGACTCTGAGGGCATCCTGGACTTGAGTCTGGGGTCTCCCTGCCTTGTGGGGACACGGGGTGCAGTTGGCTAACTAAGTCACATGACCGTGCGGCTAACGCCCTGCAGCTGCAGCGCCTGGCGGACGTGGAGGCGGAGCTGACCGGCCTGGCGCTGAAACACGAGTGGCTGGAGAAGGACAAGGAGCGGCTGCAGAGGGAGGCCGAGGACAGGGCGCAGAAGGTGAGCGGCGGGCACCGCGCTGGGCACCGCGTTGGGCACCGCGCTGGGCACCGCGCTGGGCACTGCGCTGGGCACCGCGCTGGGCACCGTGATGGTCTGTGCTGCTTTATTGCTGAGGGCACGCCTGCCTGCCTCACAGCTGTGTGCTCAGCTGCGTCTGCAGTTAGCCCTTTAAGGTGCAAGATCACAAACGTGCGATTAGAACGTTCTTAATATTGTAATGCTGATGTAACAATCACCACTGACAACTGAAAGCAGTAGAGTTCCAGAATACTGATTTAGAATTTAGAAAAAACATTCCAAAAAAACCTCTTGAATGGGTTAAGGTCTGACGATAGGAAATGCTCATTACGTTTTAGTACCCGTGTGTGTGTGTGTGTGTGTGTGTGTGTGTGTGTGTGTGTGTGTGTGTGCGCGCGTGCGCGCGTGCGTGCGCGCGCATGTGGCTGCGTGTGTGTGTGTGTGCGCTCATATATTGTATCCCCTCAGATACAGACGCTGCAGGACTCTCTGCAGTCTCTCCGCTCCCAGGCGGAACAGCTGCACTCCCAGCTCCAAACCGTCACTCTGGAAAAAGGCCTCCAGGCCCAGGAGCTGGCTGCCAATCAGAGGATGCTGCAGGAGGCCAAGGACAAGGTAGTCATGTGACACGAGTCAGAACAGCAGTGTAGCGGGTACACCTCTGTCCAAAAACTGTTCTTATGAAGCAGGAAGAGAAGGCTTCTGCTGTAGGAGAGGCTTATGGGAAACAACCAGTAGTTTGTCTAAATGCATTGATTTGGATATGCAAAGTGTTAACCAAGTAAACACCCCACCACATGCTGAATAAATAGAAATCAGCTTTGTAGTGAATGTTGTAGTATCCACTGCAGTGAATGGGTGTTACCAGGGCCCATATCCTTTTTTTATTTGTCTATTTGAATAGCACTTTTGAGATTGCTGGACGTTCTCATGGATGGTTATTTTACGTCTGTCTGCTTCTGCTGCATGTTTCTTTTTTAGTATGCACTTGAGTCTAAAAAAGTGTGAGAATGTTGTAAAAAGTAGAATATGAGAATCTGAATAAAATGGACGTGTGTGTAATGGCTTGTTTCCTGGGCCAGGTGAAGGGGCTGGAGGTCGCTGTGGAAAGACTGCGGAGGGAGAAGGAGGAGCTGTGCCTGGCCCAGCAGCACCAGGAGGGGGAGAGGGTCCAGGCCCTGCAGGAGCAATGCCAGACCCTGCGCTCCCAAAACCAGGACCTGCTGCACCAGGTAATGCCCCCTACTTGGCAGACATGGGGGACCACCTCCATTTCTGCTCTTCTCTTACCGATTCAGAATAAAGTAAACGTCAATATCAGCTTTCTACGGTGTCAAATCATCCTCAGCTATATGCATTTTTAAACCTTACATTTAATCACTTTATCACAAGTTTAATTTTTTTAAACAATCTTCTTTTAAAAATAACTTTGTGGAGTACTTTTCATACTTGGTGTTCATTCTTGAAACAAAGTATTTAATGATTTGGCATCAAAGCATAGACAGGATAGCCCTGGCCAAGTAAAACAGGCCTCTTGGTCTCTCTCTCATTCCCCTTCAGTCCTAATTAACTGTACCAGTGTGGTGCTGGATGAAGATGAGCGCCTGTCTCTGTACCTGTGGGGTTGTGGGTGCGAGGGCGAGTGGAGGGGCTGGGTGGAGGGGCGAGTTGAGTGGTTGGGTGGTTATTAAAGGTGGAGGGCCCGTCTCTGTCGTCCAGGTGGACCTCCTGCAGCTCCAGCAGGCCGAGCTCCAGAAGGTGACCCAGGAGTGCCAGACTCTGAAGACCAAACAGGCTCAGCTGGAGACGGCCGTGCAGGAAGGACAGGACCAGGTGAGGACCCCGACACTCTGGCGTCACACACAGGCTGAAAGGGGCTACATATACGGGCATCAAACTTTGGGACTTTAGTCTGAGTATACGGCCAGTCTGTACCCCTGAATTACCTGCTTCTCTGGCCAATAAGAACCCATCTGCTAACTATGTAATGAAAACATGCTCCTAAAAAAGGGCTCTGCCACACCGGTAGGCTTCCTATTACTCAGTCTGGCTTTAGGCCTGGGGCTTTTTCAGTCATGTGACTGACCCAAGCGGCTGAACGCAGTGATCAGGGTTTTTTTTTTAACGTTTTCCCGTATTGTTTTCGTTGTGCCGACGCAGCTCCTGAAGGCCAACGCGGCCCTGACCCTGGCGCAATCCCAGCATGCCCGGGAGGTGCAGGAGCTGAGGGAGCGGGCGGGCGCGGGATCCAGGGAGCAGCTGGCGCACAGCCACGCCCGCCTGGCGGAGGAGCAGCGGCGGGCGCTGCAGCTGGAGGAGCGGCTCGCTGCCCAATCCCGCCAGGCCAGCACACAGCTGACCCTGCAACAGGTAACGCACTGCACGCGCTCTGTATACACACTCTATACACGCACTGCACACGCTCTATATACGCACTGTGGTATTACAGCCTACTGCATATACACACTGATATCACAGCCTACTCTATATACACACTGTGATACTACAGGCTACTGTATATACACTCTGTGGTATTAGTTTACTCTATATACACACTGATATTACAGCCTACTCCATACACACTGATATTACGGACTACTGCATATATGCACTGGTATTACAGCCTGCTGTATATACATAAAGTGGTATTAGTTTACTCTGTATACACACTGATATTACAAACTACTGTATATATACACTGCCATATTACAGCCTACTCTATACACACTGATATTCCAGACTACTGCATATATGCACTGGTATTACCGCCTACTGTATATACACACTGTGGTATTACAGCTTACTGTATAAACACACTGTAGTATTACAGGCTACTGTATAGGTCTTGAAATAAGACCTTGCCCTGTCATCTGTCAGCCAGCATTGCAACATGCTAAAGTATGTTATAGATTAGAACAGGAGTCAGTCCTGGGGACCCCAGTGTATTGGACCAAGCCTTTAATGGCTCTTAATGAGATATTTTTAATGTCTATTAATGGATAGACATTTAGGTCATATTTCAGAAATAGCTATGAATATCATTAATGGATGTCCCATATTCACTTCCCAGAAATTTCACGAGGCTGTCTGTACCAAGAACTAGCACACAACGGGGGGGTGCCTTGGGACTGAGTTTGGAAACTCCTGGATTACAATACCAAAATGTGAAATACAAGGCATTTTACTGAAAGAAAATTACATCATTCTGGTCAGGCTTGCTGCTTTAAGCCTTTTGACCTTTAAGCTCTGACCAAAGTCCAAAGTGCAGCATCAGAGGTGTGTCTTCAGCAGATACCGTTGTGTTTGTGTGTGTGTGTGTGTGTGTGTGTGTGTGTGTGTGTGTGTAATCACTGGTGTATATGCAAAAGTGAGCTATGGGAATGAGGTCAAAGTTGAAATCCCAGGTAGAATAGTGACCAGAGGACAGTCATAACCGTTCAGCAGTGCAGTCCCCATTAGCTATTTTCAAATTTACACGCTTGTCAGATTGCACACTCCTGTGTTAAAGGTTAAAGGTTAAAAGTTAACTTGTTCCCCGATTAATAAAAAATGAAGTAGCCATGGTTTCTTCTGTATGTGTAATTAGGAGCCCGTCTACTGCTCATTTTAGCATGGCTCGTACCATCGCTAAATGAGTGGGCTAGTGATGACGCTACAGGTTTAACTGGGTGTGGTAACTGTGATATTTAGGAGCAGTATGAGAAATCCATGAACTGCATGGAGGAGAAGATGGAGGAGGTGGAGGCCAAGCTGAAGAACCTCCGCTTGTTGCTGCAAGAGAAGGTCAGCCAGCTGAAGGAGCAGGTTAGTCCAGCCACATTTTTTCACAACGGCCCATTAATCAAGTACAAATTAATCAAAGGTTTCTGTGCACCTTTATTTCATAGTGTTATTTTCTTCTTAAAATATACAAGTTAGTATTTGACTGAAATCCTCACTCCCTGGGTGATGCTAGTTAGATACTATCTAGTCTGTACATAATCAAAGCACTTGGTACAATTTATTCAGGAAAATGGCGAGCACTGTTGGGCTGAATGGCCTGTTCTCATTATATTGTTATGTTAATTAGGCACTGCCCTTCAGAGCTGCCAGCCACTCAACACTGCCCAGTTACCAGGTCTTGGGACTTGTCACCACACAGAGGCTGCCCATGGCTTTGTCTACTCATGAGCAATAGGAACTACATCAGATGCTGAGTCAGGACTGTCACAGTACTAAAAGACAAGCAAGAGTGCAGAGCAGACAGATTTCTGAAAGTCATTTAGTCATTTATCGGCTAACTCTCCCGCGTGCCGTTCCCTCAGCTGGCCAAGAACGCCAAGTCGGACGTGCTCCTGAAGGACCTGTACGTGGAGAACTCGCAGCTCATGAAGGCCCTGCAGGTGACGGAGCAGCGACAGAAAAGCGCTGAGAAGAAGAACTTCCTGCTGGAGGAGAAGATCGTCGCCCTCAACAAGCTGCTGCGCAGGATCGCCCCGACCTCCCTTACCACGTAGCACACCCCCCCCCAAAACCCCATCGCCCCTATAGCACAATCTCCCAAAAGCCATAAAAACAAACCATTACTGTATTCAGCCATCCTCCACCCCATAACCCCTGCTAACCAAGAGCCTTGGACAGTGGAAGCAGGTTTGACTTGAAGGTGGGGAGTCCCGGGGTGGGGTGGGGGGGGAAGCATAACCGTGAAGTTATTACCACTTCTACCATCAGGGTATTATGTAATGTACTTAATTTCTGGTTAATGTAGAGGTTAAATTGAGACCATGTTTTTTTTTTTTTTTTCCCTGTGAAGATCAGTGTTGTTTTTAAGTGTACAGTATGTGGTCTCTTAAGAGGCAGCTAGTTTACCTGGACAGAGTAGTCCGATTTAAAGGTGGCAGTTGACAGCAGGTGATCCAAGGCCAGTATCGGACAGTACTGGGGGGGATCTGGCCGTCAGTGCGTTTTAAGAACTAACGGTAACAGTTCACCTGTATTTTACACAGAAACCTGGGGTTATAGAATTTCAACCTGTATTGTCTTCACCACAGGAGCAATTAAAACACAGGCCAGCCCCTTTCCTCCTTGTATGCAACCTGTCCATGATCAGGATTGGTCAAAAGTGTCACATGGGGGCATTTAAACCAATCATGGACAAGTGCATGCGTGTGAGGGGGGAGCACTGTGGAAGAATTTACTTTGGAAATGTACTTTTACAGGTATTTACAAGCAAAAGGCATTTTTGCTGCATAACAAAGTTTTGCACAACTACCAAATAATTCATTCAAAATGGTACTGAAGTAACCCCATACTATTTTTAAAAATGAAGTGTTCTTTATTGTTTTAAATGTCAAAAGCACAGTATGCATAAAATGTACAGTTTTTATACAAAACACTTCCTAAAATCGCACACACTAAACCTGATGCACTGCTGTAAAGTACACTTTGTTTTACGTAAATTATTCATGTTTCAAGTGTATTTGGAAAAAGATCAAGTTGCCTGATAATTAGTCATCCTAGTTGTGCTCCCTGTGTTTTAGGTACAGGATTAATTGTGTTTAAAAAAAAAAGTATATTTAATGGTGATAACAGACCTAAGCCATTGGAAGTTTAAGGCATTAAAAAGCAGTTGATGAACAAATTCAAACGTTTGACGAAGGAAAAAAGAAAAAAAAAGAAAGTGCGGTAATAAATGACATCACATGATACGGAATGTCTCGACTCTGCTGTCTTATTTCTGATGACTGAGCGCACGTTCCAAAGTCAGGACATATCAATGAAACATCTGAAGAGCATGATATGGGGGGGGGGGGGGGGTGAAAGTTTGGGCTATGTTTCGGTGATAGTCAGCTTGTAACATTACGGCAACATTGGGGCCGACTGGCAGACACTGTATGCTGGGGGTCCTGATCTCTTATTGGCTCAGGAGACGACGTGCTCCAGCACGCCCTGACGAATCAGCTGCTCGCACTTCCACCGTGGAAGAAAGTGCTGGAAAAAATAAAATAAAGCATCTTTAATCAGTTACTGCAGCTCTGTCATTGGCTTCCAATGGAAAAAAAAACAGATGCATCCATTAAGACACTTTAAAATCCCCATTGCTTTCCCCTTCTCCTAGTTTGGAGTACTCAATCAAGTCAGTAGGCCCCATTTCCTTATAGCAGCATCATAGCATCATCCAATTCTGACAAGTACAGACTAGCACACGCATGCCCAGGTCAGATTTGACTCTGCACTGTGGAGGGGAGGGTGTGGCTACAGTGAGAACACATGGTTTAGCTGAGCCAACCACTCTACAGCCCCCAACAACATAACACAATGTCACTGAAGACCCATGTCAGGGATGGGTCTGCGTAAATTAATGACCATAACTGTCTGTAATAAATACACAGAACTTGAAGGCCCATCTCTCTACTCGGTCTTGAATGCCATTTATATGCCCCAACCACCACTCCCCCCCATCCCCTCCCCATACCTGGCTATTTTTCTTCAGGAGAATGACTGTGCCGTCATCAATCTCAAATTCCCCGTGGTCCTTCAGACAGCGAACCTGCGGAGGGGGAAAAGCCAGAAACGCTGGCGAGGTCAGTATCGGTACAATAGCGGAGTGCGATACTCAGTCCGAGGTTTCTGTGGAACAATGGAGCGTTGGTGTTTCGACGGGGCGGAGGAAACACCTTCGCCAACGAGCCGTTCGATCTCGCTCACCTCAATGTACAGGCTTTTGGGTGGCTTTACGTCCTGAGTGATGTCCAGCCCCTCCTCCCCTCCCAGTGATCTCATGTAGGTGGCCAGGGACTTCTTATACTGGTTAAACCACTCCAGCTGCGCAGTGAAAAACAATACAACAGTTTAGTTACTGCTTAACGGGTTCCCACTCAAATCATCCCTACTCGCTTGTCCCCTGACTTTTCATTGACGTTTTTATGATAAATTTACAACTTTCTAGGTCTTATTTTCAGTGCAGTACTCGTGGCTACTGTAAGCTAATGGGCTACTTTTTCCAAGGTATGCTTTGAATGAAGTCCATTCCTTAAACCTTGCATTTACTACAATGAGCATGCTTCATATTTCCTGATTTTTCCCTGAATATCTGAGCACATCCCAAGACTTTCCAGGATGAACATAAGCCTGCTTTTCCACCGCATGGTACCGGCTGAACTCAACTCGACTCTACTCACTTTTGGTACCAGGCACTTTGTTTTCCACTGCAGATAGTACCCCCGTCAATGTAGCTGGTCGTCATTAGCGACGCCGCATGAAATTCCGCTTTGCTCTGACCAATCAGTGGTCTGCAGTGTTTTCACGTCTCCTTTTGGCATCGCCTCAGCTCGCCTGGAACCTCGACGGAAGCGATACCAAAAAAGTACCAGGTACCAGGTACTATCCACAACTTTTGCCCGATGGAAAAACCAAAAAAAAGAAGAGTAAAGTCGAGTCGAGCCGGTACCACACGGTGGAAAAGCGGCTGTAGCGTGCGTCGCGTCTGCGTTGCGCAGATCCCCGGCGCAGACCGCAGAGAGAGAAGCCTCACCTCCTCGGCGCACATGTGGAAGCGGATGGCGGTGGGCAGGACGCTCCCGTACTCCCAGCGGAGGGCTCGGATGCGAAGGAGCCGGTCGTAGCTGGGGGAACGGAACGTGAAAGGAAACAATGACACCACACCACTCCCTCACCTCAAAGCAATGAAATCTCACCAAAAACTCAGCGCCGACGATGCTTTACATTACGTTTCTTTGGCAGACGCTTTTATCCAAAGCGACGTACAACAAGTTGCACAGCAAAGGGCCATTGGAACAACAACAAAACTCCGGGCCGTTAAGCTACAATACTCATTTTGTAGTGTCATTCATAGCCATCAGCACATTAAGTCCAGTTCAAACAGCAAGCATTACTCTGACCTAACCTATGGCTAAGTCAAACTAGGAGGCGTTACGAGCTACAGACAGCGACACACGGCAGAGTAAGTTCTGGAGTGCCGGTGCTGGATGGAGGTACATGTAAGATGAGTGGCACAGGAGGTACGCGTGCTTAATGTCGTGCAGCGATTTAACACCTACAGGTACGCAGCGATTTAACATCTACAGGTACGCAGCGATTTAACACCTACAGGTACGCAGCGATGCACCGCTGGTTTCTGAACAGGCAGCAGTGGCGAAACTTGATGGTGGGGATCAGTTCGCTCCTGCCCTCGGACTTGGCCTCGTTCCTGAGGGAAGGGTCAAAGCAAAAAGAAACCGGGACTCGAACTTGCAAGCACCCAGAAGAAGACGCCCACAGTGATAGTTGCCAGGTTCGGCTCGCCCAGCCAAATTCGGCCGACGTGTCGCAGATTTCTGTCCCTGACTCGGGGAACAGAAAAGGCAACGAGTCTTTTTCCTTTTTGTTGCTAAAACTATGTCATTGTGTCAGTTTCTCTCATTGTTAGAACTGTTTTTATTAAAGTAATTCCCAAGTTGAAATTATTCCTTCATTTGCATTTCCTTAGCGATTAGTCTGTTGTAAGAAGCCTGTTGGCAAGTTCTGCCCTTTATTTTGGCTTTTTACAGAACTAATGATCCTGTGGACATTGACTCATATTTTGGTTGCGCAGCATCATGACTTCAGCTTCTACAGTAGACAGATTACATCATTTTGGTTTGGGATTTTAAAATCAGCATGCCAGTACTGCCCAGTAAAAAAAAAAGTTTATTAGAAATCATTCAAAACCATGCTAAGTTCAGAAGGTGTTATATTTAGATTATGTTTTTAAAGTTATCCAGGGCAGTTAATTTGGAGTATGTTGATTTTCTGATTTTTCCAGTTTGTGTGATCCATGCCACAGAAAACTGATTTGAACGCTTCTAAAACACAATTAGTGATATGGTATTAAATGAACTCAACCCAAAATATCAAGGAAAGAGCAATGCACTGGGTGTCATGTGTCCGGTGCATGAATACCTCATAATTCACATTACTCAATTTAACTCGATTTATTATACGGGAAATTGGACTTACACGTCACTCTGGTTCTGCTGATATAAAGCTTTCATCTCCTCAAGTACCTGCCGAATGCCATCTTCCTGTTGGAAGATTGATGTTGATGCAAAAGGGAAAAATATGCAATTGACCGTATCTGTTACAGGGTGATATCTGTAGATTAGATAGCAACACAGGCCATATTCAATTATGCGCAGGCTGTGTCTGGATAGGTGAAACAACTAGCTAGTATACATTGTAGCTGTAGCACAGAGCATTGTGCACAGAACCTGCAACCTTTTGTTTACAAACCAACGGAAATTACGTCTCAAAGTTTACAGTAGCTAAGTAGACAGCTGATCGGTGCAATATGCAACAAGTTAGCTAGCCAGCTGCTTTCAGTGATGTGGCACAGCACCTGGTACTGTATACTAGCTACAAGTTAGCTTGCCAAACCCAAAGTAACTAGCTCCAATATACTAAAGCCGTTACATCGAATGATTATAAATTGACTTAGAATTGCAAAAAAAAAAAAAAAAAAGCAATCAACTCGTGATAGCTACTAGTTGGCTAAATGTTAGATGAGCTTACGTTGAAAGCAGGTAACTGTCCATCGGCCATTCGCTGCAGTTCCCTGATCAGTTCGATTGCTTTTTCACAAAACATGTCGTGTAGCTAACAAGTAACTAAGTAAACCAAAGTAAGACAGCTGTCCAGTTAAGAAGTAACTTGCTCAAGATTAGAGAGTATTCCGTTTTTTCGTTGTTTTTCCTCAGTAAGATAAGTCCATACAGGACATCACTCTGAACTTCAACATTTTCGCGGCAGAACGACCGAAAGTATGACGTTTTGTCGCGGTCACGTGGGGTAAATAACTACTAGTTTCGATCAGGGACAAACTTAATTTACATTCTAAAACGACAATGGAGAACAGGGCATGATGAACAGGTTATTTCCTTCACGTTTTGTAACTAGTCAGCAAAATTATTAATTCAGTGAATGAGTTATAATCTCACGACAGAATAATTACTGTAATTCGAGGAAACTGGGTTACTAGATAGCTAGTTTTGAACTGAGTAACGTTAACTAAACTGGCAATCAAAATTACATATAGTTTACTTCCGTGATACACCTTGCTTTACAAATTTTAGCTAAGTTAACTAGGTAACTTTTGATAACGTTTTTAGACATAGACATTCAGTTTATTCACTCCGGCCATTTAACGTCGTTGGGTGATATGAAATTGTGCCTCACTGCTAACGAGCAACATAATTGTTAAGTTATTGGATATGCAGTTCAATTAAAGCGTCGCTTTCTTACTTCTGTTGCTGGGTTGCTAGTGGTAGCTAATGTTCCATTCTAACTTAAATAACTTGTCCAGAAGCAGCTAAATGTTACCCAGCTAAGCTACGGTGGTACCATTGACTGTAAAAGGAGTGATACTTGACTAGTGGCTAGCTAACATGTAGCCTATTTTTATACAAAAAATATATGCTCTATTTTATTGTAATTTGTGCTCGACTGGGCTATAGATTAGTGGTTTTATTTGTTTCATACTGGGTTACATTATCCCTGGAGTGGAATTCTCAGCATTTTTAGTTCAGCTTTGACCCTCACAAAGATGGCTAACTAGTTTGCTCTGATTGGTTGTCGCAGAAGCCAAGGGGAAAGGTTGCATTGATCAGCTGGTCTCTGCAGATATCGGACTTCTGCAAACAATGTAGCAAAGTGCTGAATGTCAGCTGTGCCGGGGTGAAAACAACAGCACCGCGTTCAGCTTATCACCCGTCCACGGCACTATATTAGTCGCTAACAGTCGTCGCATTCAGTGTGATCGCGGCCTCGGGTAGAGAGAGCACCGTTATTTGAATTTGCCGTGTCTGATTATTTCTTCTCCGTCGCTCCTTCAAATTTCAGGGATGCGAAAGCGGAATAACTCCCTCACCGTGGATCATGACAGCTCTGCCACGAACACGATACAGGACTCTAGTCTAAATCTAAAATACTGCCACAAGAAAGGACAAGACTCCGAATCTGAAGTTTTATTGGGCTCTGCAGATCCCGTTTCAGATAAAACAATGGGGAGATATAGAAGGTAAGTTCTACGACATTCTGTTTGCGGATCGGGGATGTAACTGTAGATTCTAGTCATTTGAATAGGTTAAAGCCATTAACTTTGAGTGACTATTGCACTGTAAATGCTGTCACGGTGATCAGTGGCAGATTATATGTACAGCAGACAATTTCAAACGAAAAGCTATTGAGGGAAATCGCTTATGTGGTCATACTCAATAAACGGCCTATATGAAGAGAAGTAGCTGATTGTGTATCACGTTGAAACGTCTCGTTGCACTTCTTATAAATGATTCTTACAATCAGAGCATTTCTCGGTATGTATATGAGGAATTGAAAATAATTGTATCAGCTCTGCATGCCGTCTCTGTGTCTTGTAACGAGTCGCTTAACTACGGTTTAACTACATTATATTCAAAACAGTTCTTATCTGTCTCCGAGTGGTTAATGTTAAGTTTACCCTTTTTGAAAGCAAACTGACAACTCGAGGTGGGGTGAAACCGTACGTTGCTTAGTCCAGGGCGATGGTTCGTTGCTGATAACTGAAGATGCAGTCTTTGATGCAGTCAAATATGCATACCGATGAACGGGAACCTATATGACCTGAAGGAAGCATATTTTAGCATGAGTACATATTATGTATTGGAATTGCTGCCGATATGCCACCTATTTGTCCACAGTAGGCTACAACTGGTACATGTTACTGCGTTATTTGCTTTCCTGGCTGCTGGGTCACAATGCCGGGGCACTCATCGGCTTTTTCAGTGGTAGTAATAAGGGGTCATTTTCCACGTCTTGTTAACTCGTGCTAAGGGTCAGAACAGTTACTATATTGGCTAAGAGATAGCCCAGCGTCCGTCTCTTCTGTAGACTTTGGTTGTCACACCGTAACCTGCATGTTAGGAATATGAGGCAATGCTTCAAAAAATATGGGAAGAAGTCATTTTGTGCCCTCGTACTTCCTACCCCAACGGCTTCTGTCTGTCAGTATCATTCAACTTCCAGCCATCCTGTTTTGATTGTAATAAAAAAATATTAAAATAAAAGCAGGTGACACTAGTTTGACAGCTGTAGTTTGATATATATTGGCTGTTGTCGCTATAGAAACAGATTGACACACTCACTTTTTTATTTTTCCAGTACGTGTGCTCAGGAGTTTAGTCTCCTCTTCAACAATTTCCGTAACCTTAAGATTAACATTAAACTCTTGACTTGTTTGACACTGTGTGACTCTTTGGTCTTGGAATTGTTACCCTTGTGTCTCATCTTTGTGTTATGATGGGATGTTTTGCCGGAAGACCATTGCAGATAAGTTAATCAGTGTCTGAGATCTTGATAAAATAGAGTTTATGTTACGGGTTTGTTTTGTAATACTTGCACTTAAGGACAACTGAAAGGTAGATAAACTTGGCCTAGCTGTTGTGATGTCTGTGTGGGGATTTTTTTAGTGACTGTGCACTTATCAGTTCACGGTGTCTTTTTTAGTGTCCTCGGGGTAAGCAGGCTTGTGCTTGAGGTGGACAGGACAGACGTTGTCAGCACGTACAGCACGCGCCTTGCTCCTTTCCTCTGCGTTTAAAAAGCCCGAGCTGGCAGAGCAGGGCGAGGCTTATCAGTTAGCTCATTAATGTCTGCTAGCCGACATTTAAAACATGGGCGAATTGGACGTGGCCTAATTAAAGCCTTCCATTTTTCATTGGTGTCTCTACAGCCCTCCTTAGAAAGAAAACAAAATCCACTTTTTAGTGTGAAGTGTGTGGGGTCGGGTTTTCAGAAGTGTGGCCCTTATCAGACCCCCTGGGGAAAACGGACTGTTTACTGCGCTGACAGGGAGTTGGCAGGGTGTGGTAAAGAGACAGTGCTCAGTTGCAAAACATCCGATTGGCATTATGTAAACCTTAGGGTCTCCGTAATACAGTGTAATCATGATTGGCATTGTTGGAAAGACGATGTCATGAGGAACAAGTTGGTGTCTCAGCTACGAAAGGTTAACCTGGTGTGATAGGCTCACAGAGGTAGCGCAAGCAGATTCGAAAATGTTACTGTTTTGTTATGATTGTGTCTTAATTTGGGGTTTTCATTTGACCCCCGGGTATGTAAGGGAAAAAGTGGAATGGTTTGGGGATACTCGTCCACATGGTCTCCTGTGAATCATATGCGTATAGCCGTTCAGCTACGCACACATATTTCACCATTGTGTATTGCCAGTGTTGAACACACTGTACAGTAAACTACATTCATTTTGACCTGTCTTTTGGCTCTTACACCACTCCTCACCTGGCGGTTTTAAGGTCCTAACACACGTAGAACTCGGGACATTTGCACCCCGTAGTCACTCGCTTATACACTAGTGTCATAGAAAGGTACACTGTTGTATCTATACACAAGCCGGAGGCGCGTCCGCGTCCACCAAGACGGATAGCGATCGGTATAGAGCCGCACTACTGGTGGACCATTCGCTGTCTCTTTCTGTGTAAAATTGCTAGCACAGAGGAACGGTAAAAATGTTATTTTTGAGTCTGATGACCGAGATACCATTAAATGAATCCCGTTCAGTAGCACCAAGTCAGTCTACATGCGTTTCTTCCTCACTCAGAGACTTATGCTGCTTGGTGTATCTGAGGAGTTTTTTTTTTAACATTTGTATCAAGTTGTGTTAAAACAGTCTAGTTTCATTAGCAAAGAGGGATTTTTAAAAAAATCACCTAAACCACAACTCTTTAAAGTAAGTGTCACGTATTTCGGGAATTCCTGTGAAATCAGTGTGAAGTAGTTCTTGGTTTGGCGGTGAGGTGGGGCTTTAATGAGGAATTGTTCACCCTGGTGTATTCGCGTATGCCATAAATGGCGTGGCAGGTCAAGGGTGGTGTGCATGTGTTTCAGTTAAGGTCACAAGAGACTTTAGGACAGGCAGTCCTGTTGCGTGGGCTGCATGATACTGACGAGAGGGCTGGTCAGGGAAAGGGCAGCACTGATATCTTTGTGGGTGGAACAGAGCAGTATAGAATGATAAAGAAACGCACACCTACAGTAGTTTTCTTGTTTGGTGCAGAGTGGATGAAAGTCCAGATAAAAGCACTTAAAATGGTTCCCTATAAATTTAATGACTTTGAAGTTTAGTTTCCACTGGGATCCTGTTGAGGTTTTTTTGGATCAGTGTAGGGCCTGTAAGGTAGAAGCAATAGCATCAAACAGGAAGGGACTCCTCCACACCTGGAGTGGGTGTCCCTGGAATATCCTAGGCTTGATTTCCCCACATTGAGCTACCGTGACATTATACAATTTAAAACGGCTCAGAGCTTTAGGTCTCAATCTCCATCTGATAGCGTGACCGCAAATATGAATGCGCTGTTTCATGGATTGAATTCCACTGATCAGCCCCTGTACTGTCACTGACGGTGCGATCTAGCTAGTGTTCCCCTGACTCACAATCTGTGCATTCAAAACACAATACCAAAGGCTTCACTACCTTTATATACAAAACTGAAGTTAAGAATATCATTGTTTGCATGCTAGAGACATTAGGTCAATTTTTACATTTTTATAATTCAGGATACACAGTTCTGTCACATTCCTGAATGCTGTCTTCAAAATGTTGTGACAAAATCATGAATCACTGTAGCATCTGCCTTGGATATCCGTGACAAGGTCAGTTATAATGTTACTATCTACAGATTTTACTGCACAATATAAATATAGGGCGACTTCTCTGAAAATCCTGAACTGAAAGTGTTCGTTACCTTGCAGTTTGGTAGGACTGTGTGCTGAAAAGCATTTAACCTGTTTTACAGTGTAAACATTGCCTTCCACCAGACACCAGTGCATTATCTCACCGATATGATCTCTGTAATACAATACGATGCAGTACAGTACCTTACAGTAATATAATAATAGCTCTGTGATGGACTGGTGACCTGTCCAGGGTGTATTCCTGCCTGTCGCCCAGTGCATGCTGGGATAGGCTCCTGCTCACTCCGTGACCATGACCCGGAGTAGCGGGTTAGATAATGGATGGATGGATAATAATAGCTCTGACACCAGTGCACTATCTCGCTGATATGATCTCTATACTGTAATACAATACATTATAATATAATGATAGCTCTTATGCCGGAGAATCATCTCACTGACATTATATCTCCAATATCAGTGTGGTGAATGGAACTTAAGTTATAACTGCAGCAAATCATGCTTTTTATGATCTCAGAGGTAGAGAGGTAGCTGCCCTGAACCTTTTTTTTTACCTGAGCCATTTTTAAAACTTTTTTTTTTCAGTTTAAATTTTGATATCTTGGTGGTATCTTGATATCTTCCTGGTGACTCATCCTGTTAAGGCACTGTTCTAGTGCATCGATGGACACCGCGATTGGGTGTTGACCTAACTGTGCCAGTGCCGATTGAAGGCTGGCCCCCCAGGGCGACGCATAATTGGCTCTCATCACCCAGGGACGGGAAGGTTTCAGCCTGCTGGGATGACAGCGTCTGGCCATTCCAAAATTAGGAAGAAGAAGGTGAAGAAAGCCTTAAAAAAAAAAAAGCTTCCAATGTACCGAATGCAGCAGGAAGCTGGGTGCACCACATCAACCTGTCCTCACTCGGGCTACTGCACTGGTAAAACGGATGCAGATTGAAGAGAGACAGACAAACAAGTGCCATTAAAAGCACTAGTTCTTTTCAAAGAAGAAGGAAGTGTGGTTCTTCACAAGAGAAGTGAAACGGTGGCGGGGGGGGGGGTTTCTATGAGGGTTAGCCTGATACACATTTCAAAACCAGGAATTTTTCCCCCTCAGCTTATATTCTCAATCGTTACGTGCACAGAGGGGCTTTTCAGTACAGCTGTCCAGTCTTGCATAAGAGACGCATATTGAATGCATAAAAATTTTTTTTGCTGAATTTGATGTTTGAACTGCGCTCGTCGTCTCTGTTCACCTGCACTACCGTGAGGGTGACCGCAACATGCCCCCCAGTAATACACACTGCTTCCAAAACTGCAGCCCAGACTCCCGCCACATTTATAACCGATTCTGGTCCAGCATTGCATTCTGGGATTGCTCCTGCTGTGGTCAGGCCACAGGATTTCAACCCCCCCCCACCCCCCTCCCCCCGCCACTCGACTTTGCTCTCAAGGGATCATAATCCCAAATTAACAGGCATTAGCGCACAGCACAGGCTTCATAACACATACGGACAGAACAAGGTTACCCAAGTAATGAATCTGGGGTGGGTATAGAAACACAAATTCCTCTGCAGATTTAGGAACACCACTCCAGGCTTCAGGGACAGATCTTCAGTTCGGTTTTGTCGAGCAATAGAAAAATGTAACTTTAATGACAGCCTGTCGGACAGTATGAACTCTTTAAGTGTGCTGAAATCAATTCTGGATTCTGGGAACTTCCCCTGATCGGATCGGGAAAGAATAGGCTAATTCCCGTGGCAACAAATCGACAAGTATATTTTTTTTATTTGTAAATTTTTTTAAAAGTGGAGTTCCCAGATTTCTTTCGGCTCTGCGATGTTCTGTTCAGACAGGGGAAATGTACAGAGGCATGTCCGTGTAGTGATGGCATCACAGTATAGGAAGTGCCGTTGGCGGGATTTGAACCTCCAGCTGCACGGGGGCGAGGGGGGGGGGGGACTGGATGGGAGGGGATGGGGGCGGTGTATCCAGGCTCAGATTCAGCCGTTCTATCAGCTGCACCCCATGGTCTCAAGCAGGCTTTTTTTTTTGGGGGGGGCAGCAGAAAAGTGTACCTTACACAGGCCCTCTGAGCTGTAGGGAGGGTCATCCCTTTGGCGTTTGCTCAGGAAATGATTAATATGCCTGGAGCTCTGTGACTTCAGTGCCTCTGCAGCTCTGCAAAGAGTGCTGACGAAGCAGACAGTCTCTCTGCACAGAGCGTGTGTGTGTGTGCGCGTGTGTACGCGTGAGTGTGTGTGTGTGTGTGTGTGTGTGTGTGTGTGTGTGTGTGTGTGAGTGTGTGTGTGTGTGTGTGTGAGTGTGTATGTACGTACGTGCGTGTGTCTGTGTATGTCTGTGTGTGTCTGTGCACATATATATATATATATATATATATATATATATATATATATATATACACATTGCAATATTTTTCTGATCTCTGCAGTAGATATCTTCATATATTGGCTCTTCATTGTCTGCCTGAGTCTTTCCTCCTCTTGTGTTTGCTTTAACTTTGCGCTGGTGAGGCACAGAGGGCTTTTTGCACTCAATTAAAACTTCAGTAGGGTTGCCATGGCTACGTTAGACAGAAGAGTCGCCTCCAGGAGATGGGGCTCTGGGGGGGGGTGAGGTTTTTCGGTCGCGGCTGATCCTGAGCGGTCGACGGTCCTGGCCACAGCGACCGAGGACAATTAAACCGTGCCACAGGCCTCTCAAAACAACTCCCCTGCCCGTGTGCCGAAAAACCCAGAGCTGCTCGTTACTGAGTCACCGGGTCGCCTCTCCCCCTCCCTCCCGCTCTCTCTCTCTCCTCCCTCCCTCCCTCCCTCCCTCCCCGCATCTCTCCTCCCTCCCTCCCTCCCTCCCCGCATCTCTCCCGCCACGGGAGCGCTCCGTGTCTCTCTGCGATGAACCACCACTTCCTGTTCCTGTCAGGCTCCCCGTGGAGGCGCTTCCCTGGAGATCACCTGCTTTAAAAACGCTGCTCTTCTTCTGCTCTGCTCCACACCCTGCTGTCCTTTGGGGGTATTCTGGGAATGTGCCGGTCCTCCTGTCACGCTGATGTACCTGTCACTTCTGATTCCTTCTAATAGGGGGACTTTAGGAGCCTTGGAAGACTAGCTCTGGGTTTGGCCAAAGTGAAATACAAATCAACTGAACTAGACTACAGTTAATGACCCAGCAGCACAGGCTTGTGCTCTTTAATACCCTGTTAGCTTTGTGGTGAGCGTGTGAGAGATCGCTTTTTCTCTTATGATTGTTTTTGTATTTTTTTATTCAAAACTCACATATGAGAACTTGACACTGAAGTTACTGGGAGATACTCAAGCACAGCATACAAAACCAGGTGCTTAAGCAATACACCTGTATGTGCTTGAAGGGCACACACACATGTGTTGTACATCAAGTCCCATGTACGCGTCCTCAAATCAAAGATCATGGCATGGCTGAGTCTTCATTTTCAGTAGCAACCCTAATCTTTAACTTTGCTCAGCATATATTACACTGAAGCTAAATGGTCTTATCGCTGGAAAAATGATCAAGACAGATACACGAGCATTGAGTTGGTCTTTGTTTATTGTAAACCCAAAAACTGAAGTGCGGCAGCCTGTCTTTGAGGCAGATGCAGTAGTTTACTTAAAACTCAAGTCGTCGTTTGAAAGTGGGAGGAAATGGGTCCTTAATTTGGACTCTTCGCCCTTATTGATTTCCTTTAACAGAAAAGCGCACATCTGGTGACTTTGCCAGTTTCTTTGAGTGTTTGGCCTGCGAGTAACTTTTTATTTGATTCCTTTGAGCACCTTTTTCCACTCACTGTGATTTTCTGAGATTGAATTGATTAGAGATCTTAGACCAGGAAGTCCCACCTTCGCTGAGGCCCGAGTCTCTTCCTCCATTTTGAAATTGAGATCAATCTCTAAAACACGTTGGAGGAGAAAATCCATGTCTGTATCAGCAGGTTGTTTCCCTGCTTGTCTGTCTGCCTATCTGTCTGTCTGCAAGCTATATCTATGTCTGTCTGTCTGTCTGTCTGCAAGCTATATCTATGTCTGTCTGTCTGTCTGTCTGTCTGCAGCAGCAGGCTATATCCCTGTCTGTATGTCTGTCAGCAGCAGCAGGCTAAATTTCTGTCTGTCGGTCTGCAGGCTGTATCCCTGTCTGTATGTATGTCAGCTTCAGCAGGCTATATCCCTGTCTGTCTGTCTGTCTGCAGCAGCAGGCTATATCCCTGTCTGTCTGTCTGTCTGCAGCAGCAGGCTATATCCCTGTCTGTCTGTCTGTCTGCAGCAGCAGGCTATATCCCTGTCTGTCTGTCTGTCTGTCTGTCTGCAGCAGCAGGCTATATCCCTGTCTGCCTGTCTTTCTGTCTATCCCTGTGTTACCGGGGGGGTGGGGGGAGGGGGGGCGGACAGTGCTGTCTATCCCTGTTTTACTGGGGCGGGGGGCGGGGGGGGGGGGGGGGGGAGCAGTGCAGTCTATCTCCTGAAACGAGCCTCCGGAACCACGTCTGTAAACATGACATCACCGGATTGGCTCTCCTGCAGCGCACGCTGGGGTTTGGTCGCCATGGCTTCCTGTGAGGGCAGCCGTCCAGGTTTTTTTTTTTTTTTTTTTAAATTTGGCGCCCAACGCGAGGCGGCTGTGTGTATCCGATTCCCACCCTAATGTGGAATCTGCAGGTCATCCCGACCGCGGTCCCCACCGGCAGTCCCCACTGGCACGGGACACACAGGAGTGTGGCGCAGACCCACGACCTTGACCTCAGAAAAACGCTGTTCAGGTGGGCAGCGGTCCAGTTGCCCGCAGTACGACCCCAAACATGCGGGCCTCCCTTCTGGGCCTGGCACACGGCACACTACTGCCTTTTTAATGATATTGGGCCTGTTGGGCATCTTGTGGTTTGCAGAATAAATTAACTTTGCCATTTTTCATTTATTATTTACGAGATTAAGAGATAAGGTGCTTATCTGAGTGTACAGTTTCATTCGCTAAATTCCACCAAGGAAACATGCAGCGAACTGGAGGCCGATTAACGGAGCGAAATGGGGATAAACTGGTGTAGGCTGTACCAGGCTTAGTACAACAGGGAGAGAACAGCCCCAGACAGGGCAGGCCGAGCAGCCGCCCGGACACAGGGGGCAACAGAGCTGCCGCTGGGGGTAACAGAGCTGCCCCTGGGGGTAACAGAGCTGCCCATGGGGGTAACAGAACTGCCACTGGGAGCAACAGAGCTGGCACTGGGGGCAGAGTCACTGAGATTCCAGTCTGGCAGGATCGTCAGGCAAATCCTGGAGGGGGTGGGGGGGGGGGTTAAAGTGACCCATTTCAAGCGACGACTGAAGACTCACCTCTTCAGGCTGCACCTCTCCCCATCCCTCCCTACCCCCCGTAAATGACTGTAAGCTTAGGGTTGTAACTAGGCAGCTGTTTCATAGGTGACTTAGGTGCATTAACTGTCTTAACTGCTCCTTGTATTTTTTTCCATAGACTGCGTTGTTGCCGTTCTCGTTGTGTTAGTGTTAATCAGTTTAAACCTTCAGGGTCCAAGTTGAACTATGCGGTTGTTCCCTGCACTTGGACCGGTACTTCTCTCTAGGGTTTTCGTCATATTTGTTCCTGGTTATGGTTATACACTTTGTTGTACGTCGCTCTGGATAAGAGCGTCTGCCAAATGCCTGTAATGTAATGCAATGTAATGTAAAGTCCTCCCTAACGGGACACAGTTTTAATGCCCTGGTGCAAATCGCTTGGTTTGAAGAGCTTGACTCAGAAACCCAGCTGTATCTCCGGGGCACAGAAGGTAAGCACCATGCAGCCAGTTCCCTGGATAGCGGCCTGAGCTAAAGCAGGGAAATGAGCAGTGCGTTGCTGCTTAGCCCTTTAAATTTGTCCACTGCAGCAGCGCGATGCTTTTAAATTGTAATTATCTTTTGTTTGTCATGGGCTGCTCTCCTCCACTGGAGCTGAATCACAGCTTTCAGATTTGCCTCCTCAACTCTTTATCTGCACTGTCACGCTGGCTATTTTAAGAGCTCCTCTGGTCCTCCCACAGCCCGCTCTGCGCAGAGATACCATCGCTAGCGGAGTGTGTGTGTGCGCGTGTGTGTGTGTGTGTGCGCGTGTCTGTGTGTATGTGAATATGTGCGTGTGCTAGTGCGTGTGCTAGTGCTTGTGCTTGTGCTTGTGCGTGTGCGTGTGCGTGTGCGTGTGTGTGTGCCTGTGTGTGTATGTGTGAATATGTGTGTGTGTGTGTGTGTGTGCGGCGTGTGCGTGTGTGTGAGTGTGTGTGTGTGTGTGCCTGTGTGTGTGTGTACGTGTGCGTGTGTGTGTGCGCTTGTGTGCGTCTGTGTGCGTGTGTGTGTATGAGCAGGCGTGTGTGTGCGCGTATGTGTGTGAGTGTGTGTCCATGTATGTGTGTGTGCGCGAGCGTGTGTGTATTGTGCCTGTGTGGGTATGTGGTGCTGAAGGCTGAGGAGCATTTTTAGAAGCACTTCTCCTGTTGGAAATGGGAGACATCCCACACACAGACACAGAGGCTGAAGTGGGGAGCGTTAGCGGTAGCATTAGCGTTAGCTTCCACTGGTGCACGTTCCAGAGAGAAGCCTTTCAGCTGGGGCTGCAGGTGCAGTGAGGTCAGTTAGCCTGACGCACGCTAACGTGTGCTGGCCTCTGCCTCAGAGAGGCTTCGGCCCTACTGAAGGGGAGAATCATGGACAGTTTGTCATGTGAAACGCAATACGTGCTGGTATTCTGTGTCTGGTATAAAAGAGGAATGAGAAGTAGGAAAGGAACTGAAGGCTGTGACTTTGAGAGGAACGAAACTGCAGTGAAAACATATTTTGAGTGGAAGGTTTCAGGATGGGATGTCTGGTCTGGAGGAAGAGACAGGGGACATATGACCAGAGCGGCTCTATTTCTGTAATGGAGATTGGGGGGGGGGGGGGGGGTTGGGGTGGTGCTGGGGTGAAGGTTATCGGTAACGATTCACCTGTGTATAACTGCGCATCAGTCATAACGCATATCACCATCGTGATATGATGTCTTCTGTGGAAAATGGTAGAAGATTGGGGGGGTTTGGATGGAAGGATGTGCTACTCTTGTCCCTGAACCCCCTCCCCCTCCCCCCCCCCCACCCCCCTCACCCCACCTCCATGACTCAGGTTCTGGAAGTTTCCAGGCCTGCATTTCTGCCTGCACGCTGGTAGCGTGACTACAGCAGCACAGCATAGTGCAGCTCACTGCCGGTCACTCTGCCGCCCCCTCCCCCCCCCCCACCCCCCAGCCCCCCCTAACCCGCACTCTCTGCCCTGTCCCCCCACCAGCCCCCTCCTGACCCGCGCTGTCTGCCCCAGCCCCCTGCCCCCCAGCCCCCCCCTAACTCCAGCTGTCAGGGCAGATCAGCTCTCTCCCTCTCAGACCTCCCTCTCTCTCAGGGCCCATTGTGTCTCAAGGTCACGGAATCTTCGGCCCGCAGTGGGGCGACGGGTTTCGGCGCGGGGCGAAGGCGATACAGAGTGGGGGGAGGGAATTCGGCACGGGGGAGAGGATTTGGTGTGGGGCGAGGGGTTTCGGTGCGGGGATTTGGCGTGGGGGGGAGGGGGTACTGGACAGATTAATGCTGTCCACCAAAGTCATGTGCTTCCGTCTTCCTCATCCGTCAGAACAAAACGTGTGCCTCAAATTCAGCTGTTAAAAAATGGATAATCTATCTTTTTTTGGGCGTATATGATGAATTGTTTGGCTGTATGCAGGGCATGGTGAAGTAATACCACGCATCTAAACTGGTGTCGTCTGTGAAAGCAGAAGATTACGAGGATGCGTTTACGACAGTGGCAAACGTGAACACGGTGCGGAGTAAATAAGGAAATGAGCATTCCCATTCTGTCTAAGCGGATCTACGCGGGTCTGCAGTTATGTGCCGGTTGTCAGGTAACAGCTGGACCGGACGGTGATTTCAGGCGAATCTGCTAATAGCCAGCTGCGCCGTGGCGCTACCGACTGTTGTCTCTCTCATCGCTGCGCCAGCGCGTCCTGCAGATGCTACATCGGCCTGCGTCCGTCAGGCGTGTGAGTGAGCAGCCACCCGCCCGCCGGTGGCTTCAGTTCGTCAGGACCGTCAGAACGAGTCGTGTGGCATATGCCAGTGGAGCGGTGTTGCTCCGGTCTCTGCGCTAAGCCCATTAGCTCCGAGATGTTTAAGTGGGCGGATTATGTCCTGCGGGCCTGTAGCTCCCCTGTGATTGGCTGGCTGCAGCCCACCGTGCCCTCGCTGTGGGGGGTGGGGGGGGGGGGCTTTGAGATATGCAGGTGCGACAGCCGCTAAGCCGCGCGCCACGCAGCGGGCTCTCTGTCGGCACGCGTGCCATCCCCCCCCCAAACCCCCCCCACGGCACGCGAAGCGGCAGGCCTGCTGTTAGAAATTAGACAGCCATCTGTCCTCTTTGGACGGCCAGCGCCGTCACTGTTCCAACTAAGCTAAGGCAGGTCTGACTTTGTGTAAACCTCTCAAAATCGTGCGTGAGTTGTTGGGTTGCACAGTCACTTGGGTCACACAGTCGTTTGGATCACTCAGTCATTGGGTCACATAGTCATTTTGGTCACGCAGTTGTTGGGTCACACAGTCATTGGGTTATACAGCTGTTGGGTCACTCAGTCGTTGGGTCACGCAGTTGTTTGGTTTTACAGTCGCTGGGTCACACAGTTGTTGGATCACAGTTGCTGTTGAATTCAGGGCTATCTCATTTGGACCCACTGTGTCATTGGCCTCACCAGCGTTTCTGTGCGGTTTGTCATTTGGTTCCTAACAGGATAACAAAGCAAAGCTCCATATTTAGGGTAATTACTGCTAGTGCTGTGTCTTTATCACTCAATTACAGTCATTGAGAGTTGCTTTTGCTCAAAACCAGGTTGTACCTGGTCTGTTGCCAATTTTGCCCTCAGTGAAATTTCATATAATCAGTTTCCCTGTGAAGTTTTATTCAGGACAATAATGATCATTTTCACGTGTCTAAACAGTCCTATACCCCTCTCGTCTGTGATAAATCTTCCGGTTGGACGACTGTACTTGCATTTAGTGTGAGAAACTCTTTATCGAAAGAGAAAGTGCTGTTTTTTTGTTCAGATGGGTGAAGGGTGATCGTGTCGTGCTACTCGGCAAAAACACACTCACTCGTCAAAACAGGGAGGCGATAAGGCTGTTGCCTAGCAACGCAACACAGAGTCAGAAACAGGAAGTGGTCCGTTTTCCATGCACTGCACTGGCCGGCCTCTCAGTCTCATTCTAACGCCGCGGACACATGCGCTGTAAGTGCATTCGAGGTCATTACCCTTAGCCTCAGGGTCATGGAGGAGTGTGCTCCTTTGAGCTCTCTGAAGGCCTTCCCCAGCCTCTCTCTCTCTCTCTTTCCGCGTCTGTGGCCGCGTCACATTGACACCCCAGAGCCAGCTGCCATAGGGGGGTGTCGGGGTCCCCGCAGGGCGTAAGACCGTGACTGGGCGGGACCCCCCCGAAATCCGTCCCCTCGCGGTCGTCCTGTTCCCTGGCTCTCGATTCTTCCTGAGGTTCCCCGTTCATCCCTACCTGACATTATCAGAAGATGACAGTTACTCTATTGAGCAAATGGTCGAAACATCCCATTGGGGAGCACTGCATCTTTCAGATAGGCGGGTGCCATGTGACCTGTGACATCATTGACCCTGTGACCTTTACCTGCTTGCGCTAAAGGCTTTCTGCCTTAAAACCGCAGCTCTCCTGTAGTGGGCGTGTGTGGAGAGGAATGGAATCGCCTTTCAGGGATAAGAGGTGAGTTAAGGCCTAAATGGTCGAGTTTGACTTGCTCTCCCACCACTGCTGCTCTGACAGGCAGCTTACTGTGTGATGCTGAAGAGGCTTCTGTGCAATATGAGAGCGCGTGCAGTTGCACATTTGTGTGTGTGTGTGTGTGTGTGTGTGTGTGTGTGTGTGTTATGCATGAGTGTGCGGTGCGTGTGTGTGCGCATACTTTTTTCGGGGTTGCGGCATGAACAGGGTTCCCTGGGCAGGCTGGAATTGGGGCCCTTTCCTGTACACGCAGACTAGCATGGCGGCGCCGCCGCCGCTGGTTCAAAGCCTTTTCGGGATTAGCCGCTGCTGGAGCCGACACCCTGCGTGAGGGGTAAGCCCCTGTTTGCACAGCAGGACGGCAGATTTATTAGAGGAGCCCCGTGGACAGCAGCAGCAGTCTGCTCGAGTCCCGCGGCCCTACCTCACCGGCACATCGGAATGAAGAGGAAACGTAAGGATGGAGACCGCTCTCAATCCCGCGCTCCCCGCCATGTCAGAGTTCCATCAATGTTACATTACATTACAGGCATTTAGCAGACGCTCTAATCCAGAGCGACTTACACAACTTTTACAACAGCAGTGTCCTACCCGGGAATCGAACCTGCGACCTTTCGGTTACAAGCCCAGTTCCTTACCCACTGTGCTACACTCCGTCCTCGATGTTCCCCTGCTGTGAGGCCTCGGTGTCTCTCGGCGCTCTGTTTGACTGCAGATCACGGTGATTAGAAACGTGGGCCTGGGTGAATTGGCATGGGGGGTGATGGGAATGCGGAGGCTGTTCCTTGAACTTGTGTTGTCAGGGACACTGGCCGGTGTGTCTGGCTGCTGATTGGACGAAATCAGTTTGCTAGAGGTGGAATAATTGCATTGAACTGCACTGTTTGGGGCAGTGCACCACTTTTATGGTCCTTCGTTAGTTCCCTTGCCTGTATTTAAAATGTGAAAGTGTTTCTGAACCTGTGTGAGTTTTACATTTATGATGTGCGTCTAAAAGTGGATATGGTGGAATTATAGGGTTTCAGAATCATGCAAACATGTAGAAAATCAGAAAGAAGAAGCCTTTATATTTCTAAAATAAATATAGTTTTTATTAAATATAGAGCACATCATAACTTTCTAAGAATTTTACTGTCTGCTGAAGGTTGGTCTTTGATCCAAACCTGTTTCTTGCGTTTCTAAGTAAAAGCCGTGGCTGTACTTGTTGTACTGACACACCCTGTTTTGCGTATTGGGCTGTGATTCCTAGCATTTTCACTGTGTGTTTCTAGTAAATATGACGGGATTTCTGCTGGTCCTGTTTGGCCAACGACGCAAAGTCAGCCAGCCTGAATCACGCTGATCTATGTGCTGTCTGAATGAGGCGGCACAAACAGACGGTTTGGATTTGTTTGGGTTTGTTGCGACATGTCAGCTTAACGTCTCTCCCCTGTGTGTGCGCGTGTGCGTGCGTGCGTGTGTGTGTGTGTGTGCGTGTGTGTCTCTCAGGTATGGCCTGATGAGCAGGATGAAGAGGATCCTCCTGTGGGTGCTGGCGGTCTACATCGCCATTCCCTTCATCGTCAAGCTCTGCCCCTCCATTCAGGCTAAACTAGTCTTTTTAAATTTCGGTAAGTAGACGCACATGTTGTCCTAGAACTACCTTTACTGCAGAACCCTTTGTGTTAGGCCAGTCTTACCAAGCTCCTGTCACAGATCTACCTTTTCTACAGAACCCTTTTATATTAGGCCAGTCTTATCAAGCTCCTGTCACAGATCTACCTTTACTGCAGAACCCTGTACTGTACATTAGGCCAGTCTTATCAAGCTCCTGTCATAGATCTACCTTTTCTACAGAACCCTTTTATATTAGGCCAGTCTTATCAAGCTCCTGTCACAGATCTACCTTTTCTACAGAACCCTTTTATATTAGACCAGTCTTATCAAGCTCCTGTCACAGATCTACCTTTACTGCAGAACCCTGTACTGTACATTAGGCCAGTCTTATCAAGCTCCTGTCACAGATCTACCTTTACTGCAGAACCCTTTTATATTAGACCAGTCTTATCAAGCTCCTGTCATAGATCTACCTTTTCTACAGAACCCTTTTATATTAGGCCAGTCTTATCAAGCTCCTGTCTCAGAACTACCTTTACTGCAGAAGCCTTTATATTAGGCCAGTCTTATCAAGCTCCTGTCTCAGAACTTCCTTTTCTACAGAACCCTTTTATATTAGGCCAGTCTTATCAAGCTCCTGTCTCAGAACTTCCTTTTATACAGAACCTTTTATATTAGACCAGTCTTATGAAGCTCCTGTCTCAGAACTACCTTTACTGCAGAAGCCTTTATATTAGGCCAGTCTTATCAAGCTCCTGTCTCAGAACTTCCTTTACCTCAGAACCCTTTTATATTAGACCAGGCTTATCGCGCTCTTTTCATACAGGGTTGAGTGGTTGTTTTCTGTGGTCAGGCCTGCAGGGTGTGGCTCGCAGCTGGCATCACTTGCGACATGCAGGCATGCAGCATGCAGGCTTGCCCCAGCTCCCGTGAATTACGAGTCCAGTTCGCTCGCCTCCCTGGCTGCCCCCCCCCCCCCCCCCATCTCCCATTTTTTCCCCTTTGTTGTCCCGGACTCTCTAAGATATTCTGGAGAAAGTGCACCGATAAGGACACAGAGAACGGGTCTTCATCGCAGTTCCTCCAAACTAGACCGTTCTCGAAAATCCCGAAGGGGAGGAAGTGTGCTCGTGCGGGCTCAGCGTGTTCGCTGGGGCTTCCTGTCCAGAGTCAGCTGAGGCGGTGGCGGTGTTTGGTTGCGCATGTTCTGATCTCTGAGCTCAATAGAGGGGGGCGTCTGATTCCTGGATCTGTTACTTATGCGGGGAAGCGAAAGTCTCTTGTGCAGACGGACAGATTAAATAACTCCTGACCTTATTGTGTAGTATTACCTACGGTTAATCTCTCTGGGGCCTGAAGGTATTTATAATGCATGTTTGACCCTCTGTGTCTTGTGCTGACTGTAGCAAGAGGCACATTTCCTCATTTATTCTGATTATTAAGAAATGGAAAAATATAATAAATATATGCACACATTCCCTGAGATATTTATATATGGAAGACTCCTTTAACTTAAATCAACATCAACAAACTTTAAAAAAATAAAAAAAATTTAAAAAATAGTCTTGTGACCTTATCTTGCTGCATGCATTCTACTGTATGCATTCTAGTGTATGCATTCTAGGTGTGTTCCAGCCAGATGACACAGCAGTTTTCTATTGTTTCTATTGTCTATTCTATTGTTGTGAGTGGGTTTGAGTGGCAGCTAACAGAAGCTATGGCTCACTGTGAATGGGGGTGAGTGGCAGGACAGACGTTAACAGGTCTGTCTTCTTCTTACGGTGTTGAGAGTTGGGCTCTGGGGTGTGGTACTGTGCCTTTACTGAAACCAGTGCTGTACCTTTTCCATTATGTACCGTTGACCCAGCACCTCTGACCCAGCACACTGGACCCAGCACTGCATCATGGCCGGTCGTCCGCGCGCGCGTGCTCAAACGTTCCCCCGAGCACCTCCGGCTCCGGTTGCATCAGTTCCACTTCAGTGCAGTCTGCTCAGGAAATTAATAGAAATTCAGTTCTTTAATCGTTAAAATCCTCATTGGATATTACTGGCTTTTTTTTTTTTTTTTTTTTTTAAACAAATGAGTCAGTGAACGTGTTGAATTTCAGCTCGTTTCCTGAATTGGTTGAATTGAAACGGATCTGCCTCCTCCCCAGCCCTCTGGGTTGGTGTTCTCTCTGTGAACTGCGACTCCCAGGATTCCCGGGGGCAGTTGGGGTTAGCGGCAGTGCCGGCGGCGCTTCCTTCTGAATGAAGTCTGACCGGTGACGCGTCCCGTGAGACCGGTCCCTCTGCGCGGGGGGGGGACGTGCGTGCGACACCTCCCTCTCCCCTCAGGCACACAGAGAATCATCCGCTGGAGTAAACTGAACTCCCCTGAACTCCACTGGAGTAAACTGAACTCCACTGAACTCTGCTGGAGTAAACTGAACTCCCCTGAACTCCACTGGAGTAAACTGAGCTCCACTGGAGTAAACTGAACTCCCCTGAACTCCACTGGAGTAAACTGAACTCCCCTGAACTCCACTGGAGTAAACTGAGCTCCACTGGAGTAAACTGAACTCCCCTGAACTCCACTGGAGTAAACTGAACTCCCCTGAACTCCACTGGAGTAAACTGAACTCCACTGGACTCCACTGGAGTAAACTGAACTCCCCTGAACTCCACTGGAGTAAACTGAACTCCACTGAACTCCACTGGAGTGAACTGAACTCCACTGAACTCCACTGGAGTAAACTGAACTCCCCTGGACTCCACTGGAGTAAACTGAACTCCCCTGAACTCCACTGGAGTAAACTGAACTCCCCTGAACTCCACTGGAGCAAACTGAACTCCACTGGAGCAAACTGAACTCCACTGGAGTAAACTGAACTCCCCTGAACTCCACTGGAGTAAACTGAACTCCCCTGAACTCCACTGGAGTAAACTGAGCTCCCCTGGAGTAAACTGAACTCCACTGGAGTAAACTGAATCCATTTTGATCGATTGCACTCGGCGGGGCTTGGGCTGTTTTGTTCTAGCCTCCTTATTGTTATGGACCTGCAGGTAAAGCTCACGGAGGGTGCGGCCTCTTAACTTCTGTGCTTCCAACACCAGCGAATGAAGTTTCCTTAACGTTGGCCCCTTCAGTGTTGTTCTCTTTTGAGCTGGAGTTTTTGTGGTTGTTTTTGGGTTTTAGTTTTGCTGACTGGGGTTTCAGCTGACGCTGTTTAAAATTTCTGTGACTGGGAGCCATCCCTGCTCGTGCGTTATGGGTGAGCCGTGTGAAAGGTCTGCTCTGTGTCGCGGCTGTGTCATGGCCGCTGTCCGTTTCCTGGTTTCCTCAAAGACATGCATGTTAGGTGCGCTCCTGAAGTTGCCCTTGACCAAGGCACTGGCCTCAGAACTGGAGTTGGTCCCCGGGCGCTGCACTGTGGCTGCCCACTGCTCCTAAGTAACTAGGATTGGTCAAATGCAGAGGACAAATTACCCCACGGGGTTCAATAAAAGTATATCTTATATCTTATCTTATGTGAGAACTGTAAACAAATAAAGTATGGTTCTGTACCAAACTCCAAACCAGATTACTGCAGTATGCCTAACGGATGGGCTTATAATGAGGGCCTTACAGATGTCATTGACCTTGATTGTAGTAGGTTGCAGAGTTAAATGTACCCTCTGTGATGGATGATATGGTGTGGAACGGCTGCCAGTGTCACAGTCATAAGCTGAGTGTTTGTGCTCAGGACTTAATCAAATTATCTACTCCCCGCTGCTGGATGTCTGACCGTTCACCAGGATGTGTTCTTTGCTTCAGAAATGGCCGTAG
>CM077301.1:5603956-5778956 GCA_039654925.1 Anguilla pacifica | reverse complement strand
CCTTTTGAAGAGCCGGTTTCTTGGAATGTTTTTCAAAATCCTGGGTCCGTGTTCTGGAATTCCATTGATCTCCATTCCCAGTAGCGATTGTGACATCAGCGTTGGAATGTTCAGATAAGAACGTTCTAATCGCACGTTTATGGTCTCACGCCTTGAAAGGGGTCGAATGAGCTCTTCACCCGGACCCTGAAGGTCAAGGTCAAGGTCAAGGTGAAGCGGAACGGACGTAAGCCTGCTTAGCCGCTACATAAGCGCCATTTAAAAAAACCACCGTCTCTTTTTAAAGCGTCGCGCCCTTGGAGACGGGGTTGCCGGGCGTGGGGCGGGGCGTAGGGGCGCCCAGATTTAACCCCCGTCCCGTAACCGAACCACGGGCTTTGTGCCGAGCCGCGTTCCTGAACCCCGAGGGTGTCACTGCACTCCGAACGCAGGCAGCGCGTACGCACGGGCGGGCGGGCGTTTAAATGCACGCAAGTGCTGAGCTAAGCATTCTGGGTGTCACACTGGGAATGAAAGCACTTCTGGCCACTTCTGTGCGTTTTAGCAGATTTATCTTTTTTTTGTGTGTGATGCTGTGTGGGCTATTGCAGTGCATGTCGCTGACGTCATGAAATACGCTGTTTCGTTTGGGGATGTATTCACCCTTGTGGGCTGCAGTCATGGTGAGCTCACCCACCCTCTTTCTCTTTCTCAATCTCTCTCTCTATCTCTCTCTCTCTCTCTCTCTCAGGGGTGGGGACCACAGAGTTCAGCTTTATAAGGTACAGTTCTCATGAATTATTTACTTCATTAATTCCCTTTATGAATATTTCTGCTTCTAGTCATGATGTTTTTTCTTTTATGTCTATTTGTGGAAAGTGAAGTTTAATAAGCCTGTGTTCTTTCATGTTTATTAAACCCCCCCCCCCCCCCCCCCCAGGTCCTTAGCACATTAGGCTACCACGTCATCACATTTGACTACAGAGGTAAGCATGAAAATGTGCCAATGTAATATATATATTTATATGATGTTTAAACTGTGCATTTTTGTCATCTCAACATACAAAGATGAAATCTTAAATAGGACTTTGTGTATAGAAGTCACAAACTGATAGAATGCTAGTATTACGGATGCAATTTACACGATTCTAAGACACTGCAAATTCTCAGTTACTGTAACTATGTGATTGTACTGTTGTTGTGTTGTGGAAACTCTATGGCATTTGAGCTGTGGTTTGAAAGGTAACAAAATTACTCACACAACAAAACCAGGTGTGATGAAAGTGGTTTCACTTTACCTTAGAGAACAAACATTTGAATATTGAATTTCAAGCCACATCACATAACTACATAACAAAATAATTGTGATGTTGGTGAATTGTGAATTGTGAACAAATGGTAGAAGGCGCAGATCAGACAGCTACAGCAAGGTTACAGGAGCTTTTCAAAGTTGCTGAGTTTGTGTTTGAGCGTAGTGAAGTCAGCCTTTATGAAGTGGAATGTGCTTCACATTGCTTTGACCTCCTAAGACTGGGCCTCTTTCATATTAGGCAGCTGGGTTTACTGGGAACTAATTAGGGATGCCACTGTGAAGCCAACAATGTCTTACACACACACACACACACATACATACATGCACGCACAGACACACACACACACACGCACACACACACACACACACACACACACACACTGCAAAAATGACAAACTTGTTTGCCCTTCATAGAATCTTACCGCCATACTGTTACTGGGTTGGTGGTTCTGAGGTCACATGGTGTGTCACACAAAACTTGAATATCAGGAAGTGAAGGGCCTCTCCAGTCATTGGTTCTGAATTTTACAGGTTGGGGTGACTCAGAAGGAAGCCCCTCGGAGAGAGGCATGACCTCAGATGCCGTCTTCCTCTACCATTGGCTGAAGGAGCGGATTGGGAAGAAACCCTTGTATATCTGGGGCCACTCATTGGGCACAGGGTAAGTCTGTCTGGGAAGTGGGGTGTGGTCTGTTGAGGCCTACTCCTTCTCGAAACAGGAAGTTCACATGAAAATGGCAATTAATGGTTCAATGGTTGAAATGGCCATTAGTCCAAGAGATGGTATCGCCCATGTTTACAAATTACACATTAACATTAACCATGTCAGTCGTTCTGGGGTTTTCCGGCACATAAGGTAAATGAGGGAGGCGTATTGGAATCCACGTTAAAAACATTGAATGTTTATTGAATAAACAGAGACTAGTCACCTTCGCAAAAGTCCTACGTTAACCTCTGGCTACAGTGCACAACCCTTAACAGCTCCTTCGGTGAGAGTCTGAGGAACGTTCCTGTCCGACGAGATCCGTTAAGCTGACAGAAGGGGGAGAAAATGACAGGCTATCCCGTGTTTCCATCTGTTTGCTCCCTTGTTGAATGGAAGTGACAGCGGACAGTGACCTCAGGGGGTTGACATCTTGACGGAGGGGGGCATTTGGGGCGTCACTGAGGCGTGACTAACGAGATTTATCCCTTATCCCTTTCCAGAGTGGCAACAAACCTGGTCCGGCATCTGTGCGATAAAGGTAGGCATATGCACATTATATAAGCACCGTCATGCAAAAAAAAAGCTAAATATACCGCTGACTTCCTGCCCTGAGTGGGCGGGGGTGGGGGAAGGAGGGCAGCCCACGGCCTCGCAGGGGAACGTGGGATACCGCGCGGGCATGCAAGCCAATGCGCGCTGTTCTCACTGCGCTTCTGTGGAGCTCGGGCTACGCTAGCACGACACCGCAACGTGGAGAGGGGGCTTTGCCGGAACGTTCCATGTCGAGGGGTGAGGACATAGACCCGTAGGGATTACGTTACATTATGTTACATTACAGGCATTTAGCAGACGCTCTTATCCAGAGCGACTTACACAACATTTGACACTGCATCCATTGATACAGCTGGATATATACTGAAGCGATGCAGGTTAGGTACCTTGCTCAATGGTACAACGACAGTGTCCTACCCGGGAATCAAACTTGTGACCTTTTGGTTACAAGACCAGTTCCCTACCGATTGTACTACACTGCCGCCCCTGGCTCGCACCAGCATGTGGGAATTAGGGACTGCCCTCCTCTCGGTCAGGGCTGCAGTCCTGGGACGCCAGGGAGCGTTCCCGTCACATGATCCCGTGTCGGTGCAGGGCAGCCTCACGCAGCTCACAAAGGAAAGTTTGGCTGTGAATGCACCGCGATGGCCACACGTGGGCGGGGTTCACGTACCGCGCACCTTGTCCATAATGGGTCTGCGGGTCAGTCTGCGAGCGCTGGTGAGGCATTTCACCGTTACTGGGCTCATAAATTGCCAAGCGATGCAGTGAAAATGTCCTAGTGTGGAGGGAAAGCTACTCAGCAACAGAGAGAGGAAAATGCCGCTGCCTGTAAGCGTTTATTTATTTATTTATTTATTTATTTATTTATTTATTTAAATCCAGTGGCTCTAGCCCGTTAGTTAGTGTGGAAACCCTGTGATGAGTGTGGGGGTTGGGGGTTGGGGGGTGGGGGGATGGGTTTGGGAGACTGGGCACTTGGCACCATTGGAGTGGAGATGCTAATTATGCCATGCTAAGCCAAGCGCTGGCACTTCAAGCATATACAGTGTAACTGGACACTGTTCTTATTGCTGGAGCTCCCCCCCCCTCCCCCCTTTTGAAGACAGTGGTCTCCGGTTTAAACCCCCCCCCCCCCCCCCAGGCTGGTCCCCAGAACGCCGGGCCGCAGGGGTGACCTGGCGGTCGGACGCCGTGGAAACGGACACCGCGCGGCAGACGCGCGTGTCCTGTGCCGCGGTAACGAAATCTGCGGGGCGATACCCCTCCTCCGGTGTCGGCTCGCATTTCCGCCGGTTTCGTTTTTCACGCGGGCGACCTCCGCGCCCGGTCATGGGGACAGGCAGCGCCCCCTCAGCAGGGTCTCCACGCAAAACAAGTTTTTCAGGTTTCAGGAGCCGACTCTCTGGGAAATGGGGGGGGCGGGTGGTTGACTAAACAAAAGGAGCGCACGTGTTTTGCTTTGGATGCGTTCTGCCAAACAAAGGAAGGACACACTTACTGAACTTCAGAGAGTTTCACATATTTCCCTGAAGAGTCCAGTTGTTTATGGTTTAGTGCAAAAAAGAATCCAACAACAGTGAATTCATGCAAAATTACTGAAAATTCAAGACAAATTTCAGTATTTTGGACCACTTTCAAATTTTTAATTTGTACATTCTTAGCTGTCTTTCATAGATCAAATGCCCATTTAGTCACTTTTTCTTGCTTTTAAAGTGTTCGGCGCTCTCAGATGAACTGTTGTTCTGCTCCGTTTCAGGGACTCCTCCGGACGCCCTGATCCTGGAGTCTCCCTTCACCAATATCCGGGAGGAGGCCAAGAGTCACCCTTTCTCAATGGTGAGCGGGGGGTTTTAAACAAGACCAGGTCAAAACCTAGTGGGCTGGACCGGCCGACCAATGGTGTAACTTCATAACTCGGCCGACCAATGGTGTAACTTCATCACTCAGTCACTCAGCACTTGATCACTCAGTCACAGACATTCGCGTTTATAGGGCTGGCGCTGTTGCGGTCCAGCCAAAAATATAAATCATTTATTTTTAATTTTGGTAATTTTGATCCTCCATACCCATGTTCAGTTGGGTCGAGCTGCACTCTGCTGTTACTCTGACACGTTACACGTGTTGTTGTCTCCCCTGACCCCTGAAAGCTAACGTCCTCACTTCGTCCCAGGTCTACAGATTCCTGCCCGGCTTTGATTGGTTCTTTCTGGACGCCATAACGGCCAATGACATCCGGTTCGCGAGCGATGAGAAGTAGGTTGAACGACGGTTTCTGCTTTCGCCCACAGAGCAGTCACATGGGCCGAGCTGCGGTCATGTTAATTACATCAATTACTACTTGGCTCTCAGTGTATTACTTAGGTCAAGGATCCTCCAGTTAGCCACGTGTAGTGAATTATAAGTTAATTTAATATAATTTGTTACATGTTTGTGAATCGTTTCTTCCTCAGCACTTGTCTAACCAGGCTCTATGTCACTGTATAGTGTACGTTAACGATAGTAGCTTGTCCTTCTGTTAGATGCTGTTGTACTGCATTTGGTTATGTTACATTACATTACATTACATTACATTACATGACATTTATTTAGCAGACAATTTTATCCAAAATGACGTACAATGTACAAGGTTATGTATATTTAGCATTGTCTCCTGACAGCGGTGGTATCTTGTATCCAGTGTACAGTAAATCGGCCCGGATACACAGCTGTATTGTAATAGCATCCTAGTGCGTTAGTAAATAAATAAGTGCGTGGTTAAAACATGGAAAGTGCCGAGCCTGTTTGTGCTCTTCACCCCCACAGTATGGATCACCTCTCCTGCCCCGTCCTCATCCTCCACGCCGAGGATGACTCCGTCGTGCCGTTCCACCTGGGGAAGAAGGTGAGCGCGGGGGGAGAGTTTTAAAGCACGCTCGGATTATAGAGCATTAGGCTCTTCTGAACGAGGGATGAAGGACACATCGTCCTCGTAATCTGTCCCACCATACCCCCCCGGGGAAAAATACACACAGTGAGAAATTACACTGCCATGAAGAATTATTTTTGGACATCGGTGAAAAGTTATAAAACGTCATGCTTTGATTTCATATTGAGTGCTTACATGTTATTTCATGATCAATATAAAGGGCAGGCTTTAGGGCCTATAATATTTATTGTATGCACTTATGTATTAATTATTAATGTTTTTTGTTTTTATCCAGTATACTTTTTACTGGATGGTTAGTGTTGGATGAGAAGCTTTTACTGTAGTTCTGTAGTTCAGAACAAAAGTTGCCGAAAAATGAATTTTCCTCATGGAAAAATACAAACTTTACCATTACACTTCTTTGTGATGCTATCCCCCCCCCCACCACTGTCTTCTGCGTGCAGACAAGTAACACAACACAACAGAAGAACGACATAGACAGTATAAAAAGTGTGGGTTTTCCTGGGGATTCTTACCAACGATATGCGGAAATTCCTTTCTGTTCTTGATCTGATGCGTTTGGATTCCCTGTGCGCAGTTGTTGCTGCTGACCACCCCCCCCCCCCCCCGTCCAGAACAGTGGCCATTTTGTTCAGAGCAGGGCATTGTTCATGTAGCAGTTTTGCTTTTCGGCCTCTCCCTAATTTAGCTCTCTCTCCCCCCCCCCCCCCCCCCAGCTCTACAGCATCGCTGCTCAGTCCAAGAGCCTCGGTGGGCACAAGGTGCAGTTCATCCCCTTCCCGGTAACCCTGGGTTACAAGCACAAGTTCATCTACAGGAGCCCCGAGCTCCCGCATATACTGAGGTACGGAGACCGCCCCTCCTCAGGCGCCCCTGCCCAAAACACACACCCTTTCCACCGCTGGCCTTGTGCCTCGGATTTATTTTAGCTTTTCACAGTTACCCATTCAGCAGACATCTTTAACCAATGCAACCCCCAAGTCCGTTATGGCTAGCAACACCACAAGTACGGATAACCAGGATGACTACATGCACCAGCACAACAGAGTTACTCTTTACTCAGAGTTACAGTTACAACACCGGGGTTATTTAGCACACAGCTGATAATCCATCCACTCAGATAGTTTTTGTGTGAACCTGCAAAAAAGTCTCAACCAGAGCACATCTGTGTTCTGGGGGAAGAAGATTGCCGTATTCAGTGTTCCCCAGAAAACTGGCGTGCTCTGGGTGCGTCTTTTTGCAAGTTCATCCAAAAACTGTCTGCGGATGCGGATGTACACAGTTGGTATTCTTTAGTAGAAAGTAGTTTTTGATGAAAGGGTGCACGACAACGTCTGTGGATGTTCATGAGTAATTTTGGCATTACATTTGGCAAAAGAGATGTTTTTTAAATGTAAATCTGGCGATTTGAGCCTTACAAACATCGGCCCTGTTGAGGTCAATGGTATCAGTGAGTTGCAGCATATATCGAGAAAACTCATCAAATCTCAGTGAAACTATCTGGGCGGATAGATACCACTGCGGAAGTGGAAATATAATTTTATTTTATTTCAGGTGGAACTGCCCCTTTAACCTGATTTTTTTCTCCTTTTTGCAGCGACTTCCTTGGCACAGCCCACCCCCATGAATAACCAAACACTCCATACATCCACACACACAAACACACACACTGCCACAAACACATATTCATTCTCTCTCTGACTCTCACAGGCTGACAGACAGACACACACACACACACACACACACTGCCACAGACACATATTCATTCTCCCTCTGACTCTCACAGGCAGACAGATAGACACACACACACACACACACACACACTGCCACAGACACATATTCATTCTCCCTCTGACTCTCACAGGCTGACAGATAGACACACACACACACACACACACACACACACTGCCACAGACACATATTCATTCTCCCTCTGACTCTCACAGACAGACAGACAGACACACACACTCACACACACACACACACTGCCACAAACGCATATTCATTCTCTCTCTGACTCTCACAGGCAGACAGACAGACACACACACTCACACACACACACACACACACACACTCACTCACACACACACTGCCACCAACACATATTCATTCTCTCTCTGACTCTCACAGGCTGACTGACAGACACACACACACACACACACACTCACTCACTCACACACACACTGCCACCAACACATATCCATTCTCTCTCTGACTCTCACAGACAGACAGACACACACGCACACACACACACACACGCACACGCACACGCACACACACGCACACGCACACACACACACAGACTAAAGACCTTCCATTCCTTTTTTTTTAACCATTCCTTTGGAAATTCATATACAGTTATGTGGGAATAAAAGAAAAGAAGAAGAAAAAGACTGAGAGAAAGCGCACTGAACGCGGCTGGTCGGCACGGTTACGGCTCGAGCTCGGGCGCAGGGAACATTAAATATGCACTGAACTGACCCCCCTCACAGAAGGGGAGAAGAAGAGCGGGGGGCGGGGGCAGAGCCTGAAGTTTTAACTGGACGGGTGTCGGGGGCGGAGCCTGAAGTTTTAACTGGACGGGTGTCGGGGGAGAGTGGTGCTACTCTGAGCACTCCACTTCCCTCTGGCATCCCAGAAGCCCCCTCTTCCATCCCAGCAGGCCCTCTGGCATCCCAGCATCCTCTTCCAGACCTGCGGACTGCCTCAGAGCCCGGGGACATTCTGAAGCCATCAACACAACCTGGAATGGGACGAGGGGGGAGGGGGCAGACATTTTATTTATTTTCTTTCATTCTCTTAATTTTTTGTTTCCTCAGAGGTTGGTCTCAGGCTTTTAGACCTGTTGACCCGGTTCACATTTTTTGGGTTGTGGGGGAGGAATGGCCTGTGTGATTTTTTTTTTTTTTTCGACTGACTGATGTATCAAGCCTGCGTTGGGTTCCTGATCTGCAGACCTTGAATGTTGGCCATTTTATGGAAGTACTTTCTGTCTGTATCCCTGAAAGAGATTAGTCCTAGTCCTGGAGGGTAGGATTGTTTCCAAATTTTTATTTAATCAGTGCTCATTATCGTAATTAGCATTGAACCCTGGACATGCACAATCCAAGTAAAAGTCCATGTCTCCCATCTGAGGCCTGAAACTACTCAACATAGTGATGATATATTAGCCACTCCCTTTCTTTAGTGGCCTCTGGTGGTAGACAGGCCCACCAGATTTTGGTATTTTTAAAAATAAGTTCAAAGTTCAATAAGCTCACAGAATTTCTGCTGCGTGTGTGGAGAGTGAAGAGGTGCGAAGACTGTGGAATATGAAAAATAACACGCCTGTCCCACAACTGACATTCGGTAATGTTTTATTATATTAACTTCTGAGAAGGCTCCTGCGTAATTTGCAGTGCTTCTGGAAAAAGGTTGGGAATAATATTTGGTGTCTGGAGTAACGCTGGAGTGTGTGGAGCTAGCTGGCGATGGCGGTTTGGCGGACGTTTGTCGGTCGAGTTCAGGGTTTCGGGGCGGAGCTGGCGGGAGGTTGTGGGCGTGTCCCCCGGAGGCTGTGGGCGTGTCCCCCGGAGTCGCCCGCTCGAGGGTAAGAGCTGGAGGGCGCGGGTTTGGCGCCACCTGGAGGTTAACCTTGAGGACGCACGCGTTCCAATCGGCAGTCAGATTCAAACCAGGGATGCTCAAAGCTAGCCCTCGAGGCCTGCAGTACTGCTGGTTTTCGTTCTTCCCCTCTAATCACGACTGATTTTAACTCGGGACACCAGGTGTGTTAAATATCTGACCCACCAGTGGCAATAAAGGATCAGTTGTACTACTAGAGTACTACTGGCCTGGAGGGTCAGATTTGAGTATCCCTGCTCTGACCTGTGAGCCCATGCTAGCATTTCAGTGATAATGCACAGAGACGGAGGAGTAAGGTGTCTTAGCTTTCCAGGAGCTTGTGCACTGCAGCAGAGATCGAAGTCCATGCTTTCCTAGGAGTCTGGGATCTTCGTATACCCTAGCCAAGCCCCCTATAGGTGTCATTGGAAGCTAGTTTTTAGTACTCCTGAGAAAATGAGTTCCTAAATTTGATGGACCAAAAGAGAAGAATGCACGGATGTGGATTTGTACACTATTATGGCAATGGGGAGATGTCAAGGTCAGGGTCATGGTGCACTGGAAACTAAGAACAGAGGTGTAGCCCCAGCCACTGGCTCTTCAGTCCTTGTTCTCAGTGCCTTTTTGCGTTAGTGAATTTATAGTCGGTGTCGACTAGTTACCTTTGGCCCCTGTCAGTCATTCGGTATCCACCCATGAGTCCAGTTACAGGGCGATACTCTGTAGTTAAACCACAGTAGACGAGCTGGAAATGAAAGCATTTGATCTGAAGGCCAGGGACTGAAGGGCTAGGCTAAACCTCCGTTTCCCTTCGCGTGCCGAGCTTCAGCGGTGCTCTCCCTGTTACAGGAGGAGAAGGTCGGGAGTGGTGAAAGTCTGCATCATGACGAGGCTCGTCTCTGCCCGCAGGTGACGTCTGTCTCTGGGTGGGAAAACCTGTGGAACGTGCGGCACTGTTTACTAACCCTGCACTCAGCTGAGCGAACCGGGCCGGTCTCTGTTCCCCACTCTGCTGGGCGGTTAGGCTGGCGGAAAAATATTGTCACTTTGCCAGTAATGCAAGCTGACGGACGATCAGAAGCGGTTCAGATGAGTCTCTCAGACCTTTTGTACACATGCCGGGTATGAGGCAGTGTCACAGGTTTCAGGCACTGCAAGCGAAGTTGTATTTGACCTGCACGGTCAGTTTGGCATTCTTGAAACGCACATTCGGGGTTTGATGAATTCCTGTTTTATAGACCCTTGTATTTAAACTGCATGTTGGAGAAATATGAAGTAGATCCTCATCCAGGTAATTTTGGAGAAATACGTCTTATATGGAAGGATAGTACCTACCCAGTTAGAATGGCACAGGCCACCACGGTATGTTATATCTATGACTGGCTGGTGGTTGTGAGCTGCACAAACGAACAAATATTTAATGTAACCATGATGGACTTAAGTTTGACTTTGATTTTTTTTTTTTTCACGCTGTCATTCTAATGATTTATCGTGCTTAATTTTTCTGAGGGCATCTTTTGTGAATTTATCTTTGCTCTCTTTACGGCAAGAGCCATTTTCTTCATTATTAAACGTATCGAACGGTTTTAAATGTACAGGCCTACAAATCGTATCAGCATGTAATGTCGGTAGGCTACAGTAACCTCCTTGCGTCGCAGCCAACCAAAGCAAGTAGCTGTCGGGTGCAGCAGCTTTGAGCTCATTCATTATGATGTTATCTAAACCTCCTACAGTACCTCCTACTGAAAGGGAAGAGGTTTCGCTTGGTCGTGCGTTTCTGTCTTTCTGCATGGAAACAAGGCAGCCTTCATTCTCCTGCTATTCTGTGCCAGCCAAGCAGTGTCACCTGTGAGTGGTCAAGCGTCGGAGCGAGTTTAAAATGGAGGTTATCCGTAATATTTGCCAGTGATTTTATTAGGTGAATAAATGCAACAGATATGATTGGCCATTTTGAATTTCATTTAAATTTTTTTGTGGGGGGGTGGGCGTATTGGGTATTAACTGGGTGATTGGTCACAATACGCAAGAGCCTAAAATATGTGATTCGGCCTGGATCGCAGATGTCTTTGGATATACCAGTTAATGGCTCAAAAATAACCCAAAATTTTCCCTGGCATGGAAAGTTTGTCTGCTGCTCATGTACCCTCCCCCACCCTGACACTGTTTTTTTATTCTCTGTGCGGTAGTGAGCATTTTAAATTGAAACAAGGAGTTTGGAAAGCAAGTGTGATCATTTCCATTCAGGAATCGAGTGGCACAGGGAAGAACTGGAGGACGACTTGAGTCTGGGCCAGGTGAATCCCGTTCTGGAGAGGCCTCCTTGTTCTCTGAAGTTCTGACAGAAAACTTTCTGAAAACTTTTCTGAATTTTTTTTTTTCTTTGCCAGATTCAGCTTCAGCTCCATAGTCGCCATTGAGCTGTTTAAATGCAGTTTACCTTGAAGTATGTATGTGTGACTGATTAGGAATTATACATCAGACCAGGGCTTTTCCACCTCTTCCTACTTGGGGACCCTCATTCAGTCTCAAAGCTAATCTGGGGATCCCTTAAAAAAGGGTTACATTTTTTCCCCACAAAATCATGACGCAAGTCATTGCATATCAAGTCAGGCCAGGGACCCCCTATACCCGGGCAGCCAGAACCTGGAGATCTACCGTCCTGTAGGTTACATTTTTGAACCCTAATTGGGCACACCTGATTCTACTGATTAGCAGCTTAAGGAGTCCTCCAGCTGTTGAGTGAGGTGTGCTTTGTTTGTTAGGGTTGGAATAAAAGCCTGCAGGGTGGTAGATCTCCAGGAACACAACTGGACAGCCCTGCCCTACAGTACCTTCAAGGACCCCCTCGGTGCCCATATACTGCCTGTTGAAAAAACCCCAGACATTAGACTGATGCTCTGGGTATGCATTTCACACAGGCTCTCCGGTAGATTAAGGGAGAATGCAGAGGAGTGTGCTTCCCACTGTTTTCCCGCCCAAACACCCTCGTAAATAATGGCACCTGTAAAGCTGCTTCATATGGCTCCTCAAACAAATGCAATTAGTATTTATCATGCTAGATTTTTTTTTTTTTTTAAAGAAACGACTATAAGTGTGAGACTTTTGGATATGCAGTATGTTTTTCTTTTTCTTTTTCTTTTTTTAACATAGCCTGGTCAAAGTTGTTTGGTCACATGCTTTCTTTATTTAACTAGGGCTAATATAACCTAATATAGCTTTATTGCTGGGTAGAAAATGGATCATGTAGGCCTACAATGGCAACAAATGCTCTGTTCTTAGTGAGCCTCAGCTTTCCTTACCATGCTGCGAACCCTGTCTAGACCATTCGCCTTTTTACTTCTTCTCCTCACTGATGGGACTTTCCACAAAAACCATGAGATATTCAATTAACCATGGAGCACGGAGTGAAAGGTAGCAGTGTGGATTTTAGGATTTTAAGGTCGCAATAGCGGACTCAGTCTGTAAACTTGAAATGGGTGAATCGCAAGGCTGTGTAAAACCAGGACGTTAACAGAGCCGCGAGGTTCGCGGTGCGGGGTATGGACTGCGAGAGTCCTGCTTCTCGCCCTCCGAAGGGCGGCTTTGACTCCGCCCACGTGGTGTTCCATAGCAACGGGCACCTCCCTCGGTAACGGCGGGTTGTGCAAAAGCGTGGTCTTACAGTTCAGCAGCGTCCAGCAAAGGTATGACTACTGTACGTGCGGGAGAAAAAAAAAAGCGTGTCTTCTTTTCTCTCCTTTTTTTCCCGCCCAAAATCCCACGCATATAATCGCAAAGGTCAGCCTCTGCTCCTCACACAGCGTGTTTATTTATGCAAGGTCCTCCTTAACCACCCTGTTCATTTGTATAAAATCACCCTTCCAAGAAAGTCTGCAAAAAACAAAAAACTGGTTTACAAATTCATAAATGTTGGGTTGCATTTTTTTGTTTGTTTTTTTTTTGTAAGCTGCTAAACTTGACTGGACAGATAAATATTACTTTATGTATGTTTTTAAAAAATATTAAAATGATAAATACCAGACTTTTTATGTTGTCTTAATTCCACACTTAAAACATAATACACTGATTATCAGAAGATGTACTAAAATGCAAAATTCAGATTAACTGCATCGATTTTGGCATCAGGTGAACTGATTGGTTGTGAAAGGCTAGTACAATTCATTTTGTTCCATAAGCACAATGAGATCATTTCGCCTGTTGAAGAGCGAACCTGGTGACAGAGCAGTCCCGACAGATACACCATCAAGGAGAGACCCTAATTAAATTTAAACTTTAAATTGGATTTTGGCCTTCCATTTTCAAAAGAAATTAACCTTGAATGGGCAATGGTTTAAGTAAAAAAAAAAAAATTTTTTTTTAAAAAGCACCTGCTTACATGTAGCCCAGGCATGTGTACAGTACACCCAAACAGGCAGTGCATAAAAACAGACTGGAATGGGAATGAGGCCTCTCCAGTCGGGCCAGTTCTGGACCCGGGCGTGTAATTCGGGGAGAGGCGGGTGCTTGCACACGGGTACCGGGCTGTTTTATAGCCTGGAACTTGCTTTGTGACTTCTGTCAGAGGAACCGATCCCCCCCACGCCCCAAACGCCCGACATCTTGAATGACTTCGCAAATCCACCTGTGATACTTGTTTATTCCTTTTCTCAGTTCCGAGAATCAAAGCGTAACCACAGTACAGTACTTTGAAATGGTGTGGGAGAAAGAGCTTAATCTGCTACAGAAAAAACTTTTTTTTTTTACACATACATCCACAAACACACAAGTTGCATTAGTTTTTTTTTGTTTTTTTTTTAAACAACAGTAGCTTTAAAACTAAAATACATTCAAGTACAGCAAAGTGTTTTAGCCCCACTATGAAATTATATAATTATATTTTTTGACTATCGCATTGTTCCACAGTCATTATCAAGGCCTTTCCTGGTAAAAGAACTACAGGTGTCTCTCCGCCTGTATTCTAAGTGCAAATGTGAAAACATGCCACTTTATTTGTCCTGATTTTTTGGGGATCCCTCCTTTTTTTTTTTTGGTTGTTTCTTTCCCCGCATAATTTTATACAATATTATGCTGGGTAACGAAATGTAGTAGAAAATGACAAGCCTTCTTCAGTAAAACGGCATATTAAAATGTATTGTTGAATCAACCCATATGCCTATACAGCACATATGGGTGGGTGGGAGGGGGGGTATTCATATGATTAGAATGTTTTCTGTGTGCACACGCTCGTACCACTCGTGAGATTTACCGAAATGGATATTCTGCGCACAGAAGGAACAGAGAGCCGTTGAATTCCATCGCCTCAAACGTTTCGGCTTGCTGCCTTACTTCCGTAACGGCACAAATGAAACGGATGGGAGGTTGCAGTCACAGATCCGTGCCGTGTGTGATTGTATTAGTCGCAGCCTACCACCGTCCTCCCTCCCCTATTATGAGCGCTTAGCTGCGTCCCAAACCGCGTATCCCCCCCCCCCCCCCGCGCTCCGTACGCCCGCACTTTGGTTTGGACACGCGCCCCCAACGTGGAGCCGCGGTTTCGCAACGATACGCTCGGAACACGGAGGTCTGCGGTTCGGGACGGAGCTTAGGGCTCAGCGCCTGGGGAGGGAGGGGGGGGCGGAGTCACAGAAGGGGGTGGGGTGGGGTGGGGTGGGGGGGGGGGCCAGTGCATTTTTCGGGGGGACTCCCGGACTCAATCGCGGGGTGCGTTAGGGGGCGGGATCTTCACGTCGGAGGGCTCCACCCCCCAGATCTCCCGGGCGTACTCGGAGATGGTGCGGTCGCTGGAGAACTTGCCCGCGCCGGCGATGTTGCGGATCACCTTCCTCGTCCACTCTTTGGGGTTCTGAAACGGGACACGGGGCAAAGCGTCAACCCTCTGTTTTACAAAGACCACTGAAACACACAAAAATTTATGTTCAAACTTATATATGTAAATTTCGATTGATGTGCCAAAGTTTTTGGAGCTTCGTAAGATTCAAACTCGCTGGCCTACATTATTGCCACTTTGGTGCCATACCCTGTATAGATCATTGACCTTCTCTTGACAACTGATGTAGGCCTCGTAGTCAGCAAACACCTTGAACCTGGAAGAAAGACGTTTTTGTAAGAATTCGCTTAACTGGTACTCCGGATAAACCTTTCCGCACCATGTATGCCAGCAGCAAAAAAAATTCTACTCTTCTCCAACACAAGTGCATTTTTTCGATTAAGGAGATTTAATGGAACTTGCCCTAAAGCCTTCATGTAATATTAACCAATAAATGGCTGTTGAATGAAATTTATTTTCCATACCTAGGGCTGTGCAGAATTACATAGAGTGAAACTCAACATTTCTTGTCCCTTAGAATCATACATTGTTTCATTAATTGAGGATATGCAATAATTTAGCCAGGTGCACCAGTTAAATTAAATATTCTAATAGGTAAGAGGAAAAGAGGGGCGTCTAGAAATTAATCTGCACAATACTTCAAATCACCACCAGGGGGCAACGTTGCTCTTTCAGCACAGATAGCCGGCATTTGTTTGCGCGATCTTGCCTGTCGTGATTCAGCAACATGTTGACCACGTCCTTGAAGAGCTCGGGCTCCCTGGGACTGAAGTAGCCGCTGCGGATCTGTTCGATGGCCTGCCGCAGCTCTGGGATGCGATCGTAGTACTCCATGGCATTGTACCTGCACAGACAGGCACAGGAAGTAGGTGAATGAGCGACAGTAAGAAGAAAAAAAAACTGAAGGGATATATGAGAAGGGGGAGAACAATGGTGGATTAATGAAAGACGAGGATTAAATTACGGTTGCTGTGGACACAGGGTGAGTGGCAGTATGTCGATGTTGAATTCTGTAACAGGCACATCCTAACCTAGCTGGTCTTAAACTGATTAAAAAAGTGATACAAATTCCAGTGCTCACTTCTGTCCTCAGTCTCCACTTTGGTCAATTTGCTTTAATCTATAATTCAAACCAAAAGTTGTTTTTGCAAAATCAGTGTTTGAACAATTCAGTTAATATTGCATTTGAATACCAACCCATATAAAACATTCTCACAACGTCGCTGCAATGTAGTGGCAATGTCATAACACTGGCAAAACATTCCAGCAACATTGCGAAAACATATTGGGTTAGCTGGGAGCTGCATTTCAAACACAATCTTTTGCTCAAGGCACGGTCCTCTGCTTCCTCATCCAAATCCTCCACATCTTCTAACCCTCCCCTTCCCCCAGCCATGAGGCTCCAGTTTTGACTTCCTTGGCGGAGCATGGGGGAGCCCTACCACCTCTTACCCCTTTCTGTCCATCTCCTCCACGTCCTCCACCCTCATGCCGAAGATGAAGAGGTTCTCCTCGCCGGCCTCCTCTGCCATCTCCACGTTGGCGCCGTCCATGGTGCCGATGGTGAGGGCGCCGTTCAGCATGAACTTCATGTTGCCGGTGCCCGAGGCCTCCGTGCCCGCCGTGGAGATCTGCTCCGACAGGTCAGCCGCTGGGACCACTGCGGGAGAGGAGGCACCGTTAACCAGCCAATAAGTCCAATTATTATTATTATCATTATTGTGAAAGCCTGTGGTGGACAGGGACCTTACCATTGTAAAAAAAAAAAAAAAAAAAAAAAAAAAAAGGCCTTTTTACCTTTCTCTGCTAGAGAGACTCTGTAGTTCTCCAGGAAGATGACCTTCAGTCTGTCCCCAACCACGGGATCATTGTTGACCACCTGTCCAATGGCGGTGATGAGTCTGATGATCATCTTGGCCATGTGGTAACCGGGGGCAGCCTGGTGGAGGCGGGACAAATCCAAGACGTGTCCAATCAACAGAACTGTATCTTGTGGTCCTATTGACTTAACATATTTTCGGTGGAAAATATGTTACGTCAATAACCAAACTAGCTGCTATACGAGGTTCTGTGAATGCGGTGTGTGTCCCTGCAACTAAATAGCAGAATGCGCAACGGTATTTTTCGTCCTGGCCGTTTTGTTCTTATTCGAGCAGGTGCGTGCGCGCGTGAGCATTGCGCGTGCCGTACCTCAGTTTCTGAGAAACCCGGCGGGGCGACTCGCGGCCAGTTGCGAGTTTTTTATTTTTTAATTTTTTATTGTTGAATTTTTTTTATTTTTATTCGAAGATATGTCTGAGCAAACTGTTCATGGCTTGCCTGGTTTCGTTGGAGGAAGCACAGACTTCGTACAACACAGCAACACGCGGATGTCAACCAAACACGAGCGACCTGTAGCTTACGGTAGGCCTACGCCATAACTAGGAGTGAAGCTCGCTACAGCTTGAATTTTAATTTTGAGTCGTTTATGCCTTATCCCTGAAAAGGACAATTAAAAAAAAATGTTTGCAGTACACATTAGCGTCCCAGCGTGCCAGTTTTATACGAGTGAGACAGCGTTTGATGTTTTTATGAGCTTGGTTGCATTTGGTAGTTAAACAATTGTTACAGGACTTCAGCAAACTAATCAAATAGTGTACAATGCGCGAATCGAATATGACTCATTTGCGATTTAACACATTTCATGAAGTAACACATTGTTACTTCAGGGTGCTTATCAACTTTGTGTGTTTTGGCGTTCTGCAGTTGATATTTAATATTTTACAAACTCAAACACTTTTACTTCCTTTTAAATTAATTGTATTAAATGAGAGAAACCTCGCTGATTACGCATTTACCTTTCCTCCAATCATTATGGTCCTTGGAACGAAGGGCTTCTTGGGGTCCTTTTTAATACCTGCATAGAAACCGATGAGCAGGTCCGTTAGTGTGATGATTAAGAGACAAAATCACGTTTCCTATCTTTACGTGCAAAGGTAAATGTATTACCTCAACATATTACATAGTACTTGAAAAAATATGGCAATATATTTTCATTGTGTACGGGCAGTTGGCTAGACATTACAGTTCTAGGTGCTAGCAGGTAAGCAGGGTGAGCAACTCTTAAGGTTTTAAATTATTAACTAGTGAGCAGATCTTATTGTTTTAGAAGTTGAAGGGTCAGCAGATCTTACGGTTGTAAAAGGTGATGATGTGCAGGCAGTTGAGCAGCTGCCTCTTGTACTCGTGGATCCTCTTGACCTGGATGTCGAAGATGGACTCGGGGTTGATCTTCACCTTGTACTCCTTCTCCAGGTACGCCGCAAACTTCTGCTTGTTCTCCTGAAACCACAGCCGCAAAATACTCATCAAACATCAGACGGCAAGCTGGGGGACAGGGGACTCTCGTCCAGTAAGCTGAGGGTTCGCATCTCCTTCTCACCTGCTTCACTTTGGCCACGTCGCGAATGAAGGCTTCGTCATCTACGAAGTTCAGAAGCTTCTTCAGCTGAAAGAGGTCAGTCAGGAAGTCCTCTCCGATTTTCTACAGGGGAAGACTGCATTAATTAAGCATTTCCAGGGTCCTGTCACATGATGAAAATGCATTGCCTTGTTCATCTAACCAGTCCAACCAGTCCTTCATTTATAATGAAAATGATTGTCATTTTAGTCTTTCATATTGAGTTGTTCAGGTTAAGAAGTCAAATGAAGGAAAAATCTGAGGAAACTGTGTGTAAGACAAAATTAAGGCCTCATAAGAGACACAGTATGTTGGCAGATAACAGTGTTACTGGAGAGAAAACTGCCACAAGATTATGGACATGTTTCTTTGATTCACAACAATACGTATCGATTTTCCGCATGTTGTATCGCTTGGACCTGAGCGTTGCCCTCCAAACGGTTGCATTGATCCAGGTCGATGTATCGTTAATTTAAAAACCCGGTACCCATGGTTCTGTACCTCAGCGATGGTGTCGGCCAGGCCCGGGTTGCACAGCAGCAGCCAGCGCCGGGGAGTGATGCCGTTGGTCTTGTTCTGGAACTTCTCCGGCTCCACGTCGTGAAAGTCCTTAAAACTGCGTACCGGCACTTTCGTTAAAAGCGAGTAAACGCACTCAGATATTATTAAGTTTGCATTGGCGTACAGGTGTGTTGGGGGGTGTAGTTATGCCCAGACCTGGGTCAAATACGTATTTGCTTTGGATTCGAATAATTTTCTGTGCTCTATTGCTCTATTGCCTGGTGTAATCGAGCCAGCCAATATGACCAGAAGGCGGGGTTTACACTTTCTGAGAGCATTTCATTGGTTCCAATAAACCAGACAAGATCAGTAAAGCGTAGAAAAGTATTTGAATCCAAAACAAATGCGTATTTTTTTGACCTGGGTTGGTCTGGGTCGTGACCTGTCACTCACACGGTGGCCTTGACGATGTCGGAGTGGATCCGGGCCACCCCGTTGACGGCGTGCGAGCCCACCACGCACAGGTGCGCCATGTTGACCCTTTTCGGGTCGCCTTCCTCGATCAGGGACATCCGCTGGAGCCGACCGGTATCGCCAGGGTAGAGAGCCGCGATTCTCTGGGGGGGGGGGGAAGCGGTCAAACACTGTTCAAATCCTCCGTGGTAACGGAAAAAGACCTGAATGATGCGTGTCGGTCGAGGGGGGAGGGGCCAGTTTTCGGTTCTCAACCTCAGCACCGGATGTAATGTCGCCCTCTGCTGATATCTATTAGTTTCGCTCAAAAAGCGAAAAAGTTTCCCCATTGGGCTCCATTCATTTTTGACAGCAGAATTAAAATACTTCCACTCAAATATTGCTATTAACTCTGTGCATTATATTAGGAAGAAAAAATCACTTATTATTTTTCCGATGTAAAATATTTTTTTCCTACCGCACAAAGATATTAATTTTTTTATTTATTATTTATTTTAGCCAGTGTGTGCACTATCCTCGTTGTACACTTGATTTAGGGGATACAACCGAGCATATCTGTTGAGCGAAAAAATTGTACTTCCTGGTTCTGATGTGCTCCCCATAGGTTTCTATTGTCGTTGCTGTCTCTACATATTATATACTCTAAGGTCAAAGGAGGGGCGTGTACCTCCAGGTGTCGCCGGTTGATTTCGTAGATGATCTGCAGGTGGCGAGGCAGGAGCTTCTCGAACATGTAAACGGGCCAGCGCTCCAGGGCCTCGGGCAGGACGGTGTGGTTGGTGTAGGCGCACGTCTGCACCGTCACCTCCCAGGCCTTTTTGGGGAGAAAGAGGAGAGGTGTGGGACCGCGCCTCCGTGAGCAGGACAGTCCATTCCCTAAATACAACCTAGCACTGAAGCAGTGAACAGTACAGTTTTTCTTTTTTTTTTTTGTGTACATCTCATTACCTGTAGTGTTTATTTTATACAGCCTTCTTCATTAAGGGTGTGAATAAGACTGGAAAGCACTGGGGTCCCTCTGCGTAGGTAATGTTTTATTACAGCCAATTGCATCATCAATTATTTTCCTAAAACTTATTAGAACAAAATGCAGGTCATCCCTCAAGAGACATTAAACATGTATATTTGACAGCAATTAACAGCTTGTTACAATTCAGGGGGTGGTGACTGCAGTAGGAATGGAACCAGTATGCACAGTTTGAAAGCCCTGCTGTAGGTTTTAGGTGATAACACTGACCCTGGCTTCACTCAGAAATCACGGCCTACTTGAAAGGCCTAAGGGTTGCTGTATGACAGAACACAACCCAGAGAATGCATCTGATTGGCTGTAATAAGCTCTGCTGTGTGGAGACCAGTGGCTGCTTGTTTCTCAGGTGCTCAGCAGGGTCCACGGCCAAATATTTACTGACACTGTCCAGGCAACATAGTATTCAACAGTCAGCTGGTGAAGTTTTCATTTACGGCTAGTGTGAGTTATGACCCGTTAGTTTGCCAGAACTGCGCGTCCTGAACAGTGTGGTCTAAAAACAAGCTGGGGTTTCCAGTTCAGCGCTAGGTCACGTTTGGGGCGAGGTACACGGTGGTCCCACCACCATGACGACGCAGGCAGGGTGGCGGTACGTACTTTGTCCCAGTCCAGTTTCTCCACGTCCACCAGGATCCTCATGAGCTCCGGAATGGCTAAGGCCGGGTGGGTGTCGTTCAGCTGAACAGCCACCTGACCAATCGAAAGAGGGGAACAGAAGCGTGTCCAAATATTACAGGAGCCGTGACGTTACAGAATAAAATGTGAACGTGCTGCAGGTGCCCTGCTGTGGGCAAAAGTGCTCCTGCCCTGCTGACATTGATTCCACTGGATTATAGGAGGAGACGGAACATGTTTGAGTTGGCAGTATTTTGACTGGGTTCCAACTGAAACTCAAGCTTCCAAGGTTTCAGGCTACATCCAACACTTTATGAAATATGAAAATGCATATTTGCATGAAACCAGGAAAAACGGTGATTTGCAGTTGCAGTTGTTCCGCAGCCCTGAGCTGGTTGGATACTGCTCCCCAGTCTCGGCACTAGCTGGAGAGCAGCTGAATCTGGAATGTAGAATGTGATGAATGAGAAAGACGAAAAGAAGGATGAGGTGAAGGGGTGCGGGATCCTCGCCTTTTCGGGGAACGTTTCGAAGGAGGTCCTCACGGGGTCCCGGCAGCCGAATTTGGAGGACTTGAAGCGGCGGATGATGTCCTGGAGTGTGGCGGCGACCACAAAGTACTCCTGCTTCAGACGCAGCTCCTTACCCTCGAAGAACTGGACACATGCACACACACACGCGCACACACACACACACGCGCGCACGCACACATGCATACACACACACACACACGCACATGCACACACACATGCATACACACACACACGCACATGCACACGCACACGTACACATGCACACACATACATACACAAGCACATCCACACAGGTGCACAGACACATACACACAGACATACACAAACACGCACACACACCCACACATGTGCACAGGCGTACACACACACATATACACACACACACGCACACAGGCGCACATATACACAAACGCATGCGCCCACACACACATACGCACACACACACACACGCATAAACACAAACACATATACAAACAAAAACACAATAAATTAGGGCAGCTCTTTATGTATTGAATGGCTCAGTTCAATATCCTAATGTGAAAACATCATCAATTATTTAAGACCTAAACATCTAATCAACCTAAAACACACTGAAAGCTTCCTAGAAAAAATCATCTCTGAAATTTGCCCAGGGAGCAGGTTATTCCTGGCCAAACAGAACATGAGGGCAAAATAATGCTTCTCTGTAGTCAGGCTAGCATACATTGTTCATTGTTCTTCAAAAGCATGTGATGTCCAGCCAGGCCAGATTTTCCCCCCCTACGCCCCTCTCACGCCCGTATGTTGCATTCAGCAGGGGTGCGTGCAGTGCTAACGGCTAACCACCAGAACCTTCCCCGAAATCTGCCAATTTTTTTCCGCAACAGCATAACCTGCAGGACAGAGCGGCAGGCAAAGCTTTCGTTCAGCGATACTGAGCACCACCAACCAGGGAGCTACCTCATTGGCTAACAGCCCGATTCGCTGACTGAAAGCTCCGAAACCTGCCGAGTCAATCGGGGGGCGGAGCTTTGATTCAGTGGGAGCATCCCGAAAAAGCTAACGATAAACAGCCAGCTTATCTCGCGCTCAGAACAGACGTGTTAAAAACAACACACAACGTGTCAGCCCACTCAGTCCCTGCCCATTTTTTTGCCGTGGTCTGAGGACGCCTCTGTTCGGACTGTTCCTGAATTAACTCTGTCGCTGCTCCACAGGGTACTCTCAATCTAGGATTGCTCTTATCACAAGTGTCCTGTCTTGATCCTCCAGCAGGGCCGTGCGCACTGCAGGTTCTGAGAATGCACTTCCTGTACGGCCGTGCTGAAGTTCCTGTGGCAGTGAGAGGCTGCCTGACAATGCAGCCAGTTTTACATCTTTGATGTCCTTATTAGGTCATGTCTGTGGAGACAATGACCCAACCTGATCTCTCTCTCTCTCTCTCTCTCTCTCTCTCTCTCTCTCTCTCTCTCTCTCTCTCTCTCTCTCTCTCTCTCTCTCTCTCTGCGTGAGCGACTGCCTGTGCTTAGTTGTGTTCGAGATGTGTCTGAAATATGATGTTTTTTATCTGCTGGTATGCAGGTCTAAATCTAAATCTAAATCTTAAAAGTTTGAGAAGCATTAAGAAGCTCTCTGTGGTTTAGACACTGTTTCAGTTTCACAACCCAGATCTTTACAGCGCGGTCTTCAAAGCTGCGGCAGGGTGCATTGTGGGTGGATGTTTACTGTAACTTCGAACTGTCTGTTGCTATAACATTACCAGAACTTGTTTTTGGTATTTCGCTAAGAGGAATCATGGTCAGGCGTCCCAAGAAAATTTTAACTCCCAGAGCATTTAGGACTTCAGCTGATTTTCTTTTAGATTTGTACCTGGTTTATATGGAAAGTTACCATTGCTAATTCTGCAGAGTGCACCTGCTCAGTCCTCAGTGGCGGCATTACAGCCACAGGCAGTAACTGGATATGAGCCGTTGTTCAGTGGCACTGTTTTTGAGACGGGAACAGTTCCTGCTCTCGTTCAGCCGTCGCTTTCGTCACTTACATTGTCGTTTGGGTACAGGACCCTGGATATGTTCTCCGCCAAGTTCCTGTCCAGCACCGCTTCGATATAATCCCCGACATTAACTGTGAAAAAGAGGAAGAAGGTGCTCTCAAATGACAGGAGTATAGACACACACTTATATATCATGCGCACGCACGCACGCACACACACACACACACACATGCGCATGCACGCACACACACACACACATGCGCACGCACGCACACACACACATGCGCACGCACGCACACACACACACACACATGTACACGCACGCACGCACACACATGCGCACGCACGCACACACACACATACACACACACACACGCGTACACACACGTACACACACACACATGCATACACACACACACGCGTACACACACGTACACACACACACGCACTCAATATCAGGCCATACCACAACGTCAGCTTGCTGTTTCAATCATCAAGGGGATTTAAGACTGTGGACAAGACCTTGAGTCTTTAATGGGGAGAACAAAGTTCATAGCTCTCAAATAGAATCTGATTTATGCATTTTGTTGAAAGATAATTGGAAAGAGCACTGGCATATTTTATTTCACCACATCCTTAAGCCCTCCACAGAGTCAGTTTAGTAACTGCAGAACAGTACTTTGTGTTCACAGTGTTCATGGTTGCGGCTGATAAATAATATAGCATAGAGGTCTTCGTGATATCCCTTCCTTGTCCTCCGGGTCACTAGTAAACCCCTACTGTAGACACCAGCATGAAAAACACTGTAACCAAAACCATTCAGCAGGGTCAACTGCCACAGTAGATATAAGTGGTGCCAGAGTAAGGTTCCATCATTTCCATAGTGGGCGGAGCTACAGCGAGCTGGTTCAAAACGATTGGTTCAGATCAGAGAGCCTCTGGTTGCATATTAATGGCTCCAGGCCATGTTTGTTTTCAATGAAGCCTCGTTCCGCTATCGCTAGTAAATACCCCATCCGCACTTCTACCCGGCGCCCGCTGTAAAACAAAAGCCACAAACTCATGTTTGGATAAGGAGGCGCCATCTGAAGTATGGCCAGGGGGTGCTCCAGGGGTGCGGGGACGAGACCCGGGCCAACCTGCTGTGCTGCGTCAGTCAGGAGCGTATCCACGGGCAACGCTGGCACGCTGCCACCCTCTTTAACCTCAGACCGCCCGCCGCACTGCCCTGGCGCAGGGCTCCGCTTGATGTTCTAGATGGTTCCGTTCTGAGCTAACTGCTCAAGTCGATAACAAATAAGCCAATTTGTCTCAGCCTGGATAGACCAGACTGCAGTGCTCATTAGCTAATACGCTTAGGAGATAAGCGCAGGGGGGAGGGGGGCCACACAGGGGGAATTACATTTAAAAAGGAAGTGCAAAGCAATAAACTTCCTTCCCTTTTTATTAGTCCCTTCATGTAAACCTACTGGTTCAGATTTTAGTGCTGCTTGCTCTGCAGTGCAGGTTGTGTTGATACTGTAAGTGCAGCAGCGCAGAAACTGCAGAGCTGCAGCTGATCAAAACCAGAGAGGAAGCCAGTCGGTGCTGCTCTGTCAGTCATGACATTAAAATAGCCTTAAAGTAACATTACTGTAGTCGTATGATATTATACCATACTGTATACTTGCTGTGGTTAACTGAGTATTAAGTTTGTACATTAGATTACATGCACTGTTTCAGTGTTGCATCTTCTATGTACAATTTGTGTTATATGCACTCTAAACATAGCAGTGTACACTAATGTTGTGCCACGCCCAGAAACGTCCAGAACACATTTGTGCACAAATTCTGCAAAAGTGCATAAAGACCGAGATTGCCAGTGCATTACTGATATGCCTTAACATGGTTATTTTACAATATTTCCATGGTAAAAATCCTGCATAGTATGCCTTTAATGTATGCAGCATTAGCTATGGGTAATGTGCTTCATAATAGTGTAGTTCTTCATTTTGGACGGATATGGACCAATGCTTGAGGCAAGGGGGCACCTCCCAAAAGGCAAACCATTCAGGACCTTATACTGCTCTGACTATAGACAGTTTACTCTAAGGCCTCTCATCAAGATGTGCAAACACTGGAAGGGATGAAAGTAGGCATACAGGTGGGTCAATGAACGGCCTTTTTTTCCCCCAGTGAAGAGTTGACCTTAGTTTAACCCATGGAGTGCCGGTTTCAGTCTCATCCCCAGCTCGCTGTGCAACAGCGCCCCCTCTGGCCAGTCAGCCCCTCAGACCTGCATGCGCTAGCTGCAGATACTGCGCAGTTTTCCAGCGCAGCTGCAAAACCCGCCCAGCTGCACGCTCTCTCTCTCTCTCTCGAGGACACTAATGATCCAGCGATGGGTCGGCTTTCACAGCTTTCAATTATCACTGGCCTTAAAAAAAGAAAATGGCGTATTCCCTGAAAAGTACCCACGGTGTACCTATCACTTGTCTTTAAATAGGTACAACTAATTGTAGCCTGAGGCTGAGCTTAAAATGAGGGTTTCTGAAATGCACTGATTATGAATCCAAAGAGAAGGCGTTAAGCTGGTTCTAAGGAGCATACATATAAATATGATTTGTATGTGTAGTGTTCATAAATAAACGCACAAAGAAATGCCCCTCCTAACACTTTCTGTGGCTTTTACACCTCCGTCCTTGGTGGCTGTTAAATTGCAGTCCCATTTGGAAGCAGGGCTATTGAAGCTAAGTGCCTGAGGAGCATGCGGTGCTGAGACTCACACTCTTGCAGGTTGAAGTCGTTGGGGGCCTTAGCCGACCACAGCCGCATGGTGTTCACCGTGTTGTTGTTGTAACCCGGGATGGGGGTGTCGTAGGGCATCGCCAGGACGATCTGCACCATGGACAGGCCGACAGACAGACAGACAGACAGACAGGCAGACAATGGCCTTACCATATTAACATTCTCATTTTCACATTTTCCCAACAGCTTGTAGTGCTAGTTTTTTAAAAATAAATAAATGCATTATCTATGTTTATTTTTCATGTTCTTTCTGTAAGTGTGCTAATAGTAGCTTCGCTACAGCAAATTGCATGTAATTTCACCCTTGCATGACTGCTATACCCTCATGGTACCAGCACATGATAAAACTGTGCAGGCAAGCAGTGATGGACAGCAGGGGCGGAGCTAAGGGGAGCACTAGCAGGTCCAGTGGGCCTCTAGAGGCAGTGTGTGTGTGTGTGTGTCTCTGTCTGTCTGTCTGTCTGTGTGTGTGTGTGTGTGTGCGCGGACGTGTTTGTGAGTGTGAAAGTGTGTGTATGTGCGTGCGTGAGTGTGTGTGTGTGAATGTGTGAGTGTGAGTGCGTGTGTGTGAGTGTGTGCATGAATGTGTGTGTGTGTGTGTGTGTGTGTGTGAGAGTGCGTGAGTGTGTGTGAATGTATGTGTGTGTGTGTGTGTGTGTGTCTGTATGCGCACACTGCGAGGCCCTTTCTCATATTTTCCCGGCACAAATCATTTCTATCTCTGTCCATGATGGACAGCAAGCCTGTTTTATGAGGACAGACTGACCTGAGTGTCCACCCACTTCACCCCCTCGCTGTCTTGCTCCACTCGGCCATAGAAGTGAACAGGAAGCATGTACTCAGGGCGGGCCTTCTCCCAGGGGTTGCCATAGCGCAGCCAATCGTCTGCCTCCTCCACCTGGTGGCATTTTAAACTCATTTAAATCTTTTTTTTCTTTTTAGAACAAAGGTTTGTGGGAAGGAGGCCTTGCATGAGTTTTGTTTTTCCAAGCTTCAGCTACTTCTACTGATTTCCGTGATAAAATTCTTTAACACAGAGATAAGGAAAGACTCTTTGACACGCATTACTTAACAGGTCAGAGTTTTTTGAGAGCAAGCTTAAACATTTTGCCGTCCTCCACACAATGTACGGCACGTAAAATATATAATCCATCATTATGTTCTGAAAACATTATGTTCTGGTTGATGTACTTTTCCAAAAAAGGCAGTGACCTTTCCAGCAGAGAACAAAGTCAGACACATGAATTTCAGCCACCCCCCCCTCCCCCCACAGCAGGGGAACTTTACATGAACTACAGAGGAGGAGATGACTGTAAACATGACAGAGCCAGGCAGACACATCCCCCCCCCCCCCCCCTCACCTGCCAGCCATTGGAGATCTTCTGGTTGAAGATGCCAAACTCGTACCTGATCCCGTAACCGTATGCGGCCAGGCCCAGGGAAGCCATGGAATCCAGGAAACAAGCTGGGGGGGGGGGGGGGTGAGAGGGGGGCAGGGGGAGGACAGAAGAGCTGGATCACAGCTGCTCCAGGTTTTTGGACACCCTGTCTGTAGTGTGAGGCGGTGTATTGGCACAGGACAGGGGAACGCTGTACGACCCCGCGCCGAGCGCTCAGAGCCCAGCTGCGGAGGAGTGCGCCACTTTTCTGTCCCTGAGAGCGCCAAACCCCAAGAGCCCCTCTGTGCGCCGGAGCGGCACGGCCTGCCGGTCACAACGGCTTCTTTTAACCGCCGTAATCAGAGGGGCGGAGCCTCAGCTAGAGTGGGCAGAGCCAGCGCCGCAGAGCCCGCTGTGTCCCGTCTGCAGGGAGCGCTCATGAAGAGGGAGGGCCGTCTAAAAGCCGATTTTTAGGCGAAGGGATTCAGCCCTTCGTTGCTCCCTAATTTGGGGCCTTGTGCCCGGGAATGCCTGGGTGAGAGGACTCCACCCGCGTCCGCGAAACCCGGGCGTCAGAGAGAGACCGTCGTCGTGACGGGACACTCCTGAGACGCTGCCACACCTGGAGTCTCACCTGTCTCGGCGCCAGAGCTTCTTGCTTAACGCACACTTACTGTGAGGGCTTTCTGAAAATACCTCTGGTAAATGCCTCTGATTCATTTGCATTCTAATGTGACAGCGCAAAGGATGCATGTGGTCTCTGCAATTTATCACCTATTTTCTCACCAAACACCCTAATCCAGGGCACGTCGCTCTACAAGGCTGAAATGTGATACATTACCATATATATGTGTGTATATATATATAGGTGCATTAACTGTAATAAGCAGCTTGGTAGGCTCTAGCATGGGGCTAATGCTAATGTCTCCTGGTGCTCCTGGTACACTGCAGTGCTCTGTGGTCTGGAATCATATTCATAAGTTGGCTGTGTCTGTGGTCTCGCAGAGTGGTGCTTATTTGGCTGTAGTGTCTGCCAGAGAGGGAAATTATTGATCGGTGGCGTGATCACCATCTACTGTCTATAGCTAACAACAGCACTGACAGCAATTGGACAATAACAAACAAGCCAGGCTTCTGAACCACTTTGCTACAAGCAATTAAGAACCCTGTATCTGTGTTTGTGAGTATGCGTGCGTATGTGTGTGAGACACATGGTATGGGACTTTTTCGAGAATAGGGTACACCCCTGTTACTCAAATCACGGTCCTCGAGGGCTGAGAACTGCTGGTTTTCCGCCCTCCCTTTACCTGGGAATCAGGTGTGAAAACACTGGCCAATCAGCACTAATTGTTCTGTTAACTTACCTGGGAGAAAAGAAGACCAGGGCCGGATTTGGATTCGAGGGCGAGATTTGAGTATCAATGGAGTTACACCCCCTTTATATACAGAGGTACACCCGCTCACCTGCAAGCCGCCCCAGTCCCCCGTTGCCCAATCCAGCGTCCTCCTCAATCTCCTCCAGCTCCTCCAAGTCCAACCCCAGCTGAGTGCGAAAAAACACAACACACATAGCGGCCTCCTCTTTTTACAAGGAGTGATGGGAGAATGAGGGTTCATGAACTCCATAAGAGCCTATTAAATTAGCCTATTAAAATTACTCACTTCCTTTGAGGACCTCATACTTCCCCCTCTGCTGTGGTGCTGTCACATTTTTTTTTTTCAATATTCTGTTGGCTGCATATCAAACTAATGACAGGCTGCGGGGATTGTTTCCTGTGAGGAGCGTGGGGGGTGTGGGGGGGGGGGGGTGGAGTGTTACTTTGACACGATGTTATGATCGAGGTGCTGCAGGTTCGAGTGTGCTGGTCGCCAGTGGAAACAGCGACTGATGGGAATGGGACGCTGTTGTGCAATAGCTAGCCTTCGTTATTGATAAGGGCTCTTCAGAAACGCTTCACGGCAAGAGCCAGACTCCTGTGATCCTGACGTGAACGCAGCGGTGAAATAGCATTAACCCACCGAGTCCCTGGCTGTGTTTTGCCAGTTCTTTGCTCTTTTTATTGTTGCACCTATGTAACCTCATCTGTATAACACATACACTATAATGTTTTTACCATTACTTTAAACTGTCTCAGGACTTCACAATGAGCCATCACAAAGGTTAGCCAATTCTGCCTAAAATTATATTTAATCATGTTTTTTTTTTTTAAAGTTTAATCACCACGCATCTCAGTTAATTCGTCAAACATATATGTTTAACAAAATCTTTGTTGAAAACATCAAAGTATTTAAATTCCCCTTCCTTAAAAATAGCTTTAGCTTTTTTTGTGCTACTTTTGCCATGCAATTCTAATGAGACAGTGGTAATGCAAGCGCCCCATCGCAAACCTCTCAGCGACACCCACAATGACATCCCCATTTACCCATCAGTCTCTGCACTAATGAGCTGGTCAGGCAGACAGGTGTAAACAGGTGTACAGGTGTACCTGGTAGATGGCTTCATCGCAGGCGTTCTGCAGGCCCAGGTTGATCATGGTGTTCTGCAGGGTCCGCCCCATGTAAAACTCCAGAGACAAGTAGTGAATCCTCTACGACACAGAGAGATAAAAGACTAGTGAGGGCTCTGTAGTCTAATGCTCTGTACCATTATGTCACAGAGAAATGAGAATATTAACGCATCAGAGCATCTGTTTGTTTAAACATAAACCGCTGAAAAAAGTCATACAGAGTGGAAGTAAAATACAATTTAATGCACATGTTTGCGTGGAGTAAAATATGAAAAGGAAAAAGGGCTCAAACTTATATGCCTGCATATTGAAGACATAACTCCGATAGCAAGTCATCTTTAGTGACACCATTTGTCCTAGGTTGAAAAGTGACATTCCTACAATGTCCCACTTAAAAAATAAATTAAAAAAACATTAAAAATAAACGAAACGTAGGCCCTGCAGTGAAGAATGTTTTTCCCCAGCATGACTGCAGACCAATGCATGTACGTTCTGCAGATGCTGTTAAGCCACTTACATATACCCACGTATAGAGCTGCCTATTAAAGACATTCAGAGGAAGCACCTTGGTTCAGGCTGCAACAGCAGTGTCCCAGCTTGGATTTGAAAATGGAACCGCAACGTTACAAGCCCAGTTCCCTAACCATTGTACTACACTTTACATTACAGACATTTAGCAGACACTCTTGTCCAGAGCGACTTTCACAACTTTTTACATAGCATTTTACATTGCATCCATTTACACAGCTGGATATATACTGAAGCAGTGCAGGTTAAGTACCTTGCTTAAGGGTATAACGGCAGTGTCCAACCCAGGAATCGAACCTATGACCTTTAGGTTACAATGGGTTACTAACCCATTATACAACACTGCCGCCAGCTCTAATGAGCTAATGAGTACGGTACATTTTTTTAGCTACAGTATAGATTCGGAGGGGGAAAAAAACAGGTATTTGAGAAGTCTTAGATTCTTGCCAAGAATGATGTTATCTCAGGTAGCCTTAAGCATTCAGTCTGTGCTGTAGCTAATTTCCTTCCATGGTGTGAAGCCCTTGCGTTGTGGTGTGACACACGACTAAATTTTCATTTGTGTTTAGCAGGTCATGGCTTTGACCTTGCGCCTTCACAGTGTTTCACTAAGTGGGTGCAGAAATGGGCCTACGGCTTCTGTCTATCACTGCAGGCTCTGTTGCCCTGTCACTTTGGAATGCAGTTTCCACTGTACGCCCTCAATGACAAGCCCAGCCTCTTTGGCCACAGATCTGCCATGGAAGGGAAACAGGAAGTAGCGATAGGCCTATCTGTGCTCTTTTCCCATGATTGCCTTTTTTTGCTCCGATATGACATGAAAGTTTAGAGCCTGACGCTCCAGTGTCCTCTCTAAAGGACTTATCAGATTTTAACCTGCTTCTGAAATTAGGTCATTGGAAGCCACACAATTACAAAAGACTTCCAGGAAGAGACTCTTTCATGAAAAACACAGGTGAGAGTTTTTTGCCATTATTACCGGCTGAGAACCTGGAAAGATGTTTTTTCCCCCCACTGGTAGACAAGTATATATTTCACTATGCAAATGTACTCCTGCATATGCAAATATCTGCACTGTGTGTTCCACAGATTTCAAAAAGGTACTTCCATTGAAACCCGCAAAAAAGAAATGGGGAGACCAAGAAGAACATTTTTCCATCTCAGTCTCCTTGCATTTCTCTTTTTTGATGGTTTGAATGCAACTGACGTTTTGAGACCTATTTAGTTATTTTTGGCTCATGCTGCTTCTGATTCATTGCCCAGGTGCGAACTGTCATCTTGCTGCTTCACATTATTTTTATAACCAGTCCCCCAGCTTCTCTTAATATATTTTTCTGAACATTGTTTTTGTTTCCCATGAGAATTATTTTTAAAAGTGCAAGTAATGATTAAAATCTAAAAAGTCACTGAATCTAAACTGTGTGCGCTGAGAGTTCACAAAATGATATCATCTAAGTGTTCTGTACAAAATATATGTACATTAATATTTAGGTTACACAAACAATAATCAATAAAATGTTCAACTTAATGAATTGCACACAAAACCTGTTTAATGAAAATGAGCAGTCAGAAAAAAATATATACATGCCATAAGCCACAAAAAATAGACAATAAGCATTATTCAATTGTAGGAATAAAAGGGTTGGTTACTGAAACCATGGTGCAACCAACTGAACCAGACTGTCATGCATGGACAATCATTTACACGTAGGCATTCTCTTATCCAGAGCAACTTACACCGTGTATGTTTTTTTAAAATGTATTTACAACCTGCTTGATATTTACATTCTGGTTTTCAACATTTTCTTCACAGGTAAGGTAGGTATCAAATCAAACCAGTTTGCTTAACTGAAAAGCTAAAGAAATCTAATGTGCTTTTGTACCCTCCCACCCTGAAGTTAAATGACACAAAACTGTCATCTGAAAAAGAGGCTTACGGACTGCAAATGCAAGCCCGCGCGCAACAGTTCCGCAGGAGCTGCTCGCAGCACCCTGTAGTTGCAGCACGTCATGGCTCATAAACGAGGACTTCTGCATTGTGAAGACACTGCAGTAACGTCCGGCTGCCCCTTCTGCAGTGCCTGTGCATTATTTGTGCGGTCTCATCCTCAGCCTGTGTTTTTAAATGTGTGTAAAGAATTCAAGGACCGTTGCTCTTACCTACTAAATACGTTGTATTTACAGTATTCAGTTATTCACAGTTTAAATCGTAGATGATGTTTGTTCGCTCTAAAAGTTTAATTTAGAGTACTTTCTCGGCTAAATATCCCATTAGTGAAATCTAAGATTTTGTTTACTCGTTTATTTCATCATCTATTTGTTTTTATGACTCAAACGAAATCACCGCCTCCCGTCTGCTGTACTTGGACAGCCCTTGTTAAAAATGTTTTTCGTAAAGATAGTCACAATAGAGACAAAATATTAGAGCACTTGGTGCTATTGAACAAATAAACCACACTTTCCTTTTTCAACCACTCCCGCTAGTACTTTCAAACCATTGTCAGACTGCATTCGTGTGAACTCAGACGATGAGGAAATTACACTGTCTGGCTTGGCTGCTTGGAAGATCCATCTAAATTTAAAACGTATTTGGGGAAACTAGTAAACGCTTTGAACACTGAGATTAGAATGACTGCGTGCTTGAATGAGTAGGAGGAGAACGTGAATTTCACAATTCCAGACGGCAGTTGTCACTGGACATTTGGATGTCAACGTCAAGCAAATTAAGTTACTGAAAATTTGATTCTAAAGGGATGTGACTTTCTGACCTAATTTTTATTCATTGGTAATTGAAGTGACAATCTGGTTTCAGACGACACTATCTTGGATTAGGCAGATGATCCTTATTGGTGCAAGTCTTTATAACGTTTTTTTTAAATATTCAAATCAACATGAAACTATGTACGTAATCTCATTATGCCATTTTACAACTTTTATTAGTATTATATTGTCAAAATGACAGCTGAATCGGGGCCGAATTTAGCTAGAAAGGTGATCCATAGCCTAATAATGGGGTGTGTGTCCCTTCGTGGTTAGTTTCATGTCACTGTCATGAAGGGTCTATATTGGCCAAGAGTTGTACTGTAGTTTGGGTGTGGTAGCGGCCAGGTTACTTATTTATTGATTGTCAGACCATGCTCTTGATAACATACACCAGTTGTTTTGATAAATCTTCCATTCTAATTAGTCTGTCAGACTACATACCCCTTTCACTGCAGCAGTGATGCACAGAGAGCTGATGGCGCGGTCTGGCTTTAGTTATTTTGCGTACATATTTGTTCTCGTCGATCTGTCAACGCAGCCTATTATGAACCTGTAGCTGGCTACCAGCCAACCAGCAACAGGTTGTTTAATCTAAATTCTGCCATACGAATGACATGCAAAAGGAAAACGATAAGTGAAAGTTGTTTAGGAATGCAGACATGAGTTCACTTCCTGTCTTTTGCAAAAATGATATTTTACCTTCGGGTCTTTCTCATAATAATACTGCTGAGTGCGAATCCAGCGTCCGACGAGGTGATCTCTCACTGTATGCGCCAGTGCAAAGAAGTAATCCCTTGGGGTCGCAACATTGCGATCTTTGACAAGCGTAAAGTGAAGATGCCTGTTGAAGCTCTTCTTGATTTCCGCAACATCGCCCAACCCGGCAATCCCTCTAACGCTTATCTGTTTTCTCTTCTCCTGGTCGGTCAGTGGCGTGGCCATGGCTTCGAATAACAGGGATTTCCAAACTCCGCGAAAGTGTTTTGACTAATATTTTGTTGGTCCGGGACCGTGGGGCGAGGAGACGGCGGATGCTCAGCTGTAGCAAGGGGACTTTGCTCAAAACTGTAACCCACAAAACCCCTCCTACTCTACTGCTAGAATGCACAGAGCGACTGCTGGACGGTTGCGTTTGTTCCTCATTGGTCGAGAGTGTAGCTCTCGAGACCCACAGAATGCGCCATGACGTAGCAGTGAAGCTTCGTCCCCCTGTGCAGAGCTTTTAAAGCTGCAGTGCCTGCATCCGACGTTGAGCTTTCTTTACCAATTTTACGTGTAGTAATCGCACAGGTGCAATTCATGTCGGTGCAATTAAAAAGGTATTTTTCCCGGTATTTATTTTCCCCCCTTTATTAAGCTGAATTCGGCAAAATCACACAGGCACTTTCCTTCCTAAAAGGAAAGGTGTCTGTGTGTCCGTGCCCCCACCCTGAAGAAGAGGGGGAGTTGTAGAAAATAAGCATCTGGATAATGTACAGTGATGAGCTGATTTTCTTGCAAGATTGGGTATTTTGTGTTCTGGAATATGAACACTGTATAACAGAAATCCACCCGTCTGGCAATAGTGCTGCCACTTTAATAAACCTTTCTATGGATACTGGGGATTCTCTTTTGAGATCAGACAGCTTAGGAAATGCAAGCTGGGTTTATTGTCAGGAGCTTAGTACTTGTTAATAGCCTACCTGAAAATAGCCTACTGGGCCGGGTGTTGGTGGAACCGTTCCCCAGGTGCAGAAACCTACGTTTTGGCGACACGCTTCAGGATGGGTGACTCAGTGTACAAACCTTGTCACAGTCCATGGTGACAGCAGAATTAATGTGATGGAATACTCTGTGAATTTGAAAAGGTGTCATGAAAAAGCAAAGCCAAGGTGAACTCAGCTGAAAGGATTAGACTTTGAATCCTCTTCGGTAGCTTGGATATGAGCCTGTCAAAGATGTCAGCCTTCTCCTTAAAAGAAACGGCAGACTGTAGGTGAGCCAGTGAGAAACTGCCCATTGCCACCCTGTCAGAAACTCCGATCAGAAGGTATATCAGTTCCCTACAGCTTGCATCGATTGCTTTGGTCTCAGTCCAGTTCCTACGATTGTGGAAGGATGCATATCTATTCAGTAAGTGCCTTAGAAGCACATAAAAGCCAAAAACTCCAATACCCCCCCCCCCAAGTTTACAGTAAGTGGGCTATATATTTTGTTTACGATTGGCTGATGCAAGACATTAAAGAGAAAACCCTATTCCTTTTAAAAGCATCAGGGTTCCTGAAGCAGTCTGGGTGTTCAATCCAATTACTTATGGTGGAAGGCAAATAAAAGGCCTTGGCCTATGGTCTGTTTCAGCCGCATCATCTGTCTCTTCACTGCTGTTTGGTTCTGCAGAGCAATGTGCCTCTGCCTGCAGAATCAGACTGACACTATACCTAAATAATAGTCATTTAGTATCAGTAGAATAGGCAGCATTGTAAGTACTCCAAAATTCACTTGATTTGGAATGTGAATGTGTGTGTGTGTGTGTGTGTGTGTGTATGTGTGTGCATTGGGCCTAATAGCGTGTGTTATTGAAACCAAGGTCTTCTGACAGCTGCTGTAAGCCAATCAAACAGTGTAAAATAGTACTTAAGAACATGGGAGATTGGGGAAGGAATCTGCCATAGTTCTACATGTATATAAACAGGGAGTTCCTTAACCAATCTGACAAGCAGAATCTACAAAGACAAATGTGTACAGTATGTTAGTGGAGGGGCAATGAGCCAGCTTGCTTTATTGTTTCATGACAAATTTCTATCATTTGATTCATTCATACAGTAAAGAGTCGAGACAGCAGGAGAATCGACATAGGGAAACCATGTGTTTCACAAAGAAGGCAAAATATTTGAAAAAGATGGGCGGCCATCTTGTCTTCATTGCCCGTGATTGCAGGGATCTGCTCACTAGGTTGACTGCGAGTTCATGCCACGCAAAGCCCCTCCTAGCGCCCAGCTGGTATCCTTGCCGTTTATCTTCCTCACCAGCTGCGAACGGAAACATTGCCGGCAGTTAGACGGTCCACATAATTCCCCTTCTGCACAGAACCTACCGACTGCACAATAACGACCAGGCCTTCCATTTCCGACGGGACCGGAAAGACCCGTCGCCTGCGGCCGGCGACGGAGTTTAAACCATCTGTACTTTTGGAGTTGCGCTCGATGATATGCAACAGTGGGAACGATCAGCAGGACATTGAGGGCCAATCAAATTCTTTAACAGGATGCGGTGCTACATGGGATTGCAGTCCTGGTCCAATATAGCAGTGCATTGTGCTGGTTTTTGCCAATTGGCACAAGAGCAGTTGATCACAGTAAGCTCACCATGCCTGATTATTTTGGTCTGAACTGGTTCCTGATTTAAGATGAAAATAGAAAGTATCAGACCCTGTGGCTCTCCAGAACAAGGGTCACAGGCCCCTGCCCTGCCGGTGTGAAACATGAAGGTAAATGGCGTTCAAGTGACAGTTATTTTGAGTATTACTGAGCGTGGTGCGTGCCTTTCAGCTAGCCCCACCTGCACCTTCTTCAGCATCACCTGCACAAGCTACACATTCATGTTCTTCTCAGTCTATGCGACCCTAACTGGCAGTCTGACTCTGTGCCTCACAGTTCTCCCCCAAACTGATGCGCACGAACGCACCCAAACCAGGCGCTCCAAATCACCACAAATTAGGGATAAAGTAATAACGCACAAATTAACAATAAAGCCAATATGATGTGTAGTGTATTTGACCTGTAACTTTTTGTCCTTTGGAAAGCCCAGCTCTTGCAGCAGCTCCGATATGTAGGTCAGGTCCAGGCAGAGGAAGGGGCCTTGGGGTGGAGCCTTCGCCATACTGTTGCACGCTGCAAAACAAAAAGAGGTGGGGGGGGGGGGTTGTTCCAGATCTTTTTAAATAATCTTTCCACCTGCAGAAAGGTTGTGAGTGTAATATGATGGGCATGTCATTGTGGCTGTACACAGGGTTTTGCTTTCTCTATTAACGCTTCAGAGCACCAGGAAACAGGATATAGTGATGATGGTGAGGATAGCAATGGCGATAACTGATTATTTTGATGATGTTATTTTGTGACTGTTTTTATGATTTAAATGCACTAAAAATGACATGAATATAAAGCATCACTATGGTTAATGCCACCATGGTGAGTAAAAAATAAGGCACTAAATAAGGTGACAGAAAGATCATCTTACCCTTCTTGGCGTCTTCAAGGTAGCCACTTACTGATACGTTGAATGCATCTTCTTTGTTTTCAGCTAAGGAGAGAATTTTTAAAAATTCTTCATCAATACTGAAGCACATTCCAGGCTGGCAGAACACGTATGTGGCTGCCCAGTGAGACACTTGAGTGCTGCCATGTAATTCACAACTGAAGACAGCTGTGCTCACATAACCCACTGGACCCATCAGTGTGTGAGTGAGCCCAATGAGTTACTGGGTCAAATATGGAACTGAAATCCATATTGCTCTCATAAACTCTTTACATGCTGGATAAATCTAAAAAAGATATTTCTGCAGTTCCCAAACTGTTTAAAGGAAACTAATTTCCTTCCGGGTTAAATTAAATCTTTCTCAATTTTCAGTGATCTACAGGGATTAGTTGATTTCGAAAGGGTTTAAAATATTTGGCTCAGGCCTGTTTTTACAGTAACACTGTGTGGACTATAACACTGTGAGGAACATCATTAATCGGAAAGGCAGGGCTCCTACCAATGACCCCGATGTCCACCGCTCTGTCATAGAAGTAGGAGATAGCGTAAAAGTCTGTTCCTTCGGCCTCCTTTACTTTTTCCACATTCTTGGAGGGGAGAACCTTCACCTTCTCGCGGCAGGACTCGTATATGGACTTCCCTGGAACTGAGAATTCTGATGAGTCCCCAAACTGATATGCCCTTCAGACCCCCGAGTTCTATTCACACGCAAAATGAACATGCTACTGTTTATGCTGTCTTTCATATTGCCATGCTGAATGCGCTGCATTTGACTATTTCTGTCAGACTTAGCGCTACAGAAATTATAAAATGCCTGTTTTGTAATGTGGAAAGTGCAGCAAGAGCAGTCTAAAATGTGTTTGCTGTTCATCTACTTCTCCAGGAACTCATTCATGCAATTTGATTGGCTTTCTGCAATAAGGTAAACATTGGCAACGGAAGGAGTGGTGGTGCCCGATTCTACAGATGCTCCAGGGTTGAGGTCAATTCCACTGCAGTCAATTCAGGAAATTAATTAAAATTCAAATTATGAATTGAGGAAAAATGACCACAATCTTCAGTGGAATGCGAGCTGAAATGTGATTGGCCTAAACTGCAATCCAGACTTCAATGTCCAGTAAAAATGATTTAAAGCCACAGAGGCACAATGATGTCCAGTACCTGGCTTCTGTCCTTTCAGAGTGTAGACCACTTCCGCATGTGTCCAGTTCATTGAGCTTCCAGGAGCCAGGCAGGGGCTGATCATCTCTGTATCGCCCTCTATTGTTGAACCAGGGAATACACACCATACATGATTTTAACACCAGGCTGTCTACATGTTCAGAAGAGTGCCTTCACTTGAATTCCTCCTCAGGCACGGGCATTTTGACTGATTAGCATAAACACTAATTACACCTCCTAGTGGTGACATAGACACAGTTCATATTTCTGTCCGATTGTGTTCCTTCTTTGTGACTTGTTTCTACAGGTTCCCCTGATTTCTGATGGACTTCTGACGTACCCACAACTTAAAGTGTCATCATAAAATACACAGAGACCATCACTGGGGTAAACACTATGTAAAACAAAGAAATTGATTACAAAGTTCTAATTTAATCCCCACCAGATTAAAAAAGGAAAAAAGTATTCACACCATTCAGCTGATGTCAGTTGTTTAAGCCAAGCTTCAGCTAAACCACATGAACAGGCGGCATCCTATGAATTAATCTTGCGCTTCTGTTATTAAACAATATCAGATAATGGCTTGTTTATGCATCTAGTCTTTAAAAAAAGGCAATGTTTGAGAAAAGGAGAAGTACATACGAGGCTGGCCTTCCACTCCTCCCAGGATCGCCAGCCTGGCTGACATCAGCCCAAGGCCCAGGTAGCTGGAGAGGCGAGACAAAGAACCACGCACTGAGCATGCTCAGAAACGGGCTAACAACCCTGCTAATGCATGACACCCAAACAGTGTTTCCTCAATAGTACATTGCCGCTCCATGGACTGAAGAACACGCAGATATACACAGGTAGTGAATAACTTAATGTTACAGTCTATGTGCAGCACTCATTATGAGTACAGTACTTTTTTAATTTGCTTGCAGATACGGAAGCCTTGATATTCAGTGCTGCCCTCCTACCATTGCAAATGCTGCTCACCTGTGTGAATAGAGTGTGTGGGGGTGATTGAACATCTTAAACGAGGTTATGTCATTAGTGGGCGAGGTCTGGATGGTTTTCTGCGGGGTAAATTACAGGAAAACATTATCAAAGTTTACATTGTATTGAACCAGACATCACTCTCAGATGCACACAAATGATTCAATTTACATGTACAGAACTGGCAAAAATTATGGAAATATTGTGCTTAAAGAAGTTCAGTACTCAAAACTTAGCCGCGCCCTTTCTTCTGTTTAATCTGTAAACCAGAAGTGGTAAGGACATTATGTTCCCATTACTCATTTTAAATAAAGTATACAAGCCAAAAAAACCTGCCGCCTCACCTTATCCTGTGGGGAGAAGGCGATCTGCATGGAGCCCCCTCCTAAATCCAGCACGCCGACTGTAGACTTATCTGGACCGTTGAGTTTCTCTGCAGGGACAGAAGGGCGGCGTTAGAGACCCCAGAGCTTCTCAGCAGTGGCCATGCGATGCCCTGTGAGGGGGAGGGGGGGGAGGGGGTGAGCCCCGCCAACTCTCCTCGTAGTGTGCCAAACCGCCAACTCTCCCTGTAGCACACCAAACCGCCAACTCTTCTTGCACTGCAGCACACTTCCAACCCTCTTCATGGTGGACCAAACCACCAACTCTCCCAAAGAGGTGTCGAACCCCCAGCTGTCCCCACAGAAAGCACACACAGACGTCTGCAGTTGCCCACATAAAAGACTCACTATCCTGTATCTGAAGGAGGAGTTGCTCCTGAAACAGATACAGTTCTCCAGGAACTGGGCTCCCCGGCCCTGTTTTAAGAGCACACACGAGCGTGTGTCCAGTAGACCAGAGGAGAGTGGGAATACGCATTGGGAACTGATATCCTCCCTCCCTGGGTGATGCTACTTGTATGCCCCATGGGACTCCCAGACACTCGGCACTGGTGCTGTCAACACATATTTCAGGACAGTGGGGCCCATCGCTGCGCCAAGGACAGAAACGCTAGGAGGAGTTTCATTCTGTGCCATATTGATTCATATTGATGTTGTGTTAAAGCTTTCTTTCATTGATTTTTACATAAACTGTATTGGATTACTGTATAAAAACATAGCAAAAGGGACATGAATGTAAATATGATCAGACATCAACAGCAAGAGCATGTTCAAAATGCAACAGTCTCACCTATTAAGAAGTTGATTGTGATCCATGCTGAAGTACCTGCATTCAGAAGGGAGGAGAACATGGAGTTAAGTTTAAAGTCAAGATGTGTATGAATGAGTAGCACCACTGTGCAGCACAGCTTTACAAGGGCAGGCGAGAAAGTTATTTACTTAAACAGAATTTAATTAAACAGAGTGATAATCGAGTTGAACACAGCCTATCGTTCGAGCCAGGAGATATACAGTACCGGGTCGATGCAAATTCAGTGCAATAGTGCTCATGCAGTCCAAACTCCATCTGCACCGGGGTTTTCTAAGGAAGGTACTTTAATGGAGATGCGTTTGCACAGACTGGTGATGCAGTGTGTCAGAGACAAAACTCTTAACATCTCTTAAGACGCAGCTGAGATTTCCAAATAGGCAATAAAACCCTAAAGTGAGTACAGCAGCCTGCATTACAGCTGTACACAGTCACTTAGCTCCTCTCTGGCCTGTCCTATATCCCCCTCTTCAAATACCACTTAGCAGGCATTTACAATAAGACTGCAATATTCTGAAAGGCTAGGGTAATCTCCACCATGATAAGCAGCACAGCACAAACTTTGAAAAACCCAGAATGAGCCCAGCATTAATTCAGAGAGAAATACCAAGGAGCTGTCCATTAGGCTCAGATCCATAAAACTATATCCTCCTGACTAATGTAAACCATAATGAAATAAGAGACTTGGGTAAATTGGTATTATCTAAACTTCAGCAGGGAAGCGTAAAAACTAAATTTAAGTGCTATATTCTAAATGTTCATTTTCTTGTGTGCGTGATGTTCTCATGAAGGAATACTTGCTATAAAGTGACCACTTATTGCTACAAAAATCACATGCTCTAGGCCCATAACCTTCTCAAGGATTGAACCTGGCCCCATCACTCATGATTAAATTAATCACTCTTCTCAGTATTAATGCCTAACATGCATTAATATCGCCGCGGAAGGAATCATGGAATTATCTGTTTAGCTTCCATTTTAGTCATCTATGAAGTCTGCCTTTTGTGTAGGAAGGTCAAAACAAGGGTGAACCATGACCTTTTTCATCTGTTTAAAGGCAGAAAATCTCTAAAACACTTCCAACTGATCTCTTCAGTGACTGACAACAATAAATGTAGGAAAAAATGAAGCTGCATTCACGTCTACCCCCCCCCCCCCCCCCAGCATAGGGAACATTTGCTGGAAAAGCTGTGGTTAAACACGCAGGCCATACCTTCATCTGTGCCGCTCATTATAGCCACGCTGTTATTCATCAACAGGAAGCTCGTCTTGTTAAAGATCTCCCGTACCTGGAGGCACAGCCATTTTCAAGCCGTAAGCATCAATGTTAACAATATAGCTGAAAGTGTAACTTCAGTGTAACACATGAAATGCATGTACTAGGCCTATGTGCTGTACGCCAATCCACAATAGTACATTACTCAACTAGATTATGTTTTAGGCAAGTCCTGTATGTTTTTGTTTTGTTTTGACACGCTACTCATTTTTGTCCTTTTAATATTGCCATTTTGCAGAAATTGTTTTTGCTTGTATACGATCACTTCATGTTTTCCTAACACAAAGATTTTCCACGCATTCTCATTTGTATTATGCAGACCTTATCTCATGTAATAAAACTTGCCGCCTATGGCAGCAAAAAACGTGGAGCATCTCAAAGTGTTACCATGAGAAACGACAATAAGTAAATAGAGTTGAAGTCTAGCTATTCATTCTGTTCTTCCAGATTGTGTTGGAAATGTGTTTATATGAAGGTATTTATAATGCAACAGAAATGTAGCTAATGTAACCAATGATTGCTAGTATAGATTACTTTTCATTTTATCGTGGTTTTGGAGCGGGATTTTCATCTTGCCTAGGGTGGCAAAATGATCAGATCTGGGCAAGCTCTCACTCGCAAGGACGAGGGAAATATAGGGAAATATTAAACAAACACACAAGCACACCCTGGAGGTAGTGTAAAGCTTGTGTAGATCATTAAAAAAACGTACTGCTCAAAGTCCAAATTGCGCAAGAAAAAATGTGTAAGTCAAAAGGCTTGTATGACATGTCCCTCCCCTCCTCTTGCTGGTGCCTCTACCTTGTCCAGAAGGCGTTTGGCTTTCTCCTCAGGCAGTAACCGTAGCCCTGCTGTAGCATTTAGGACCAGGGGTGTGCTGTTCCACTTGGACTTGGGTACAGTCCCCTTGGCCACCTCCAAAAGCTCCTGGATCCCGTCCCTACACTGAGGGACCAGCCCAGCCCCGCCCCGCAAGGACAGTGTAAAATAATGTAGCATAAAACACAGTCATGCAGTAAGTCAAATAAAGGGTACAAGGTAATTCACACTAAAAATAAGGAACGTGGCATTCTTAATTGTCACAAAGCCATCTACCTTATCTGTATCATTCGCATACGCAGACAGACTTGGGTTTATTTTTTTAGATGTTGCATTGAACAAAGTTACTGCTCCTAGAAAAAAAGAAAAAGTGTCAGAACAATATATTATACACCTCACATAATGTTGACTTTTCTAGACAGTGGCTTTATGGAGAGTATACAAATGTCAGCCACCGCATGTGCAGCATTAGTAAAGAAACACACATAACACACCATGCCCTGTTGTTCAGTTCAGTAGTAAAGCTAGATGTGACTGTGTGCCTCTGATTTACCTGAACTGATGTTGTAAATGCCTTTTCTAATGTCTGTATGTGCCAAACAGTGAGGCTTATATTCATATTGATGGCAGGTGCTTATTGGCCATCAGAATATGACAATCATAGGTTTGACAATTAAGCCAAAGCAGCACTTATGTGATTTAGCTTAATATTTCAATGCAATAACTGTGGTCATCCTGACAGCCATCAACAGAGCTAAATAGAGCAATGCTTCTATGCTTCAATAGGAGTTTGAAATGCAAGCAAAGCAACATTAGTGCTTCAGTCACATTAATAAATCATGTCCTATGTTCCCAGGGTCCTATGTTCCCCAGATTTATATGGCACATAATGGGAATGTGACAAAGGGTCCTATGTTCCCCAGCTCTACATATGTGCTCTCCCAGGGTCCTATGTTCCCCAGCTCTACATATGTGCTCTCCCAGGGTCCTATGTTCCCCAGCTCTACATATGTGCTCTTCCAGGGTTCTATGTTCCTCAGCTCTACATATGTGCTCTCCCAGGGTCCTATGTTCCCCAGCTCTATATAGCACATTTGTTGTGTTTATATAGCTGTTTTGAAGCCTTGTTCCAAAAAAATAACTGGATAATATTTATGAAATATTTTAACTTGAAACGGGTCAAATTTGACCCAAACACAATAGGAGAGTTAAATGACCAAATTTATGTAAAGTTCAACTTCATATTAATTTGTACAATGTGTGATTTAATCTGCTCAAATACAGAATCCAATCACACTTTCTCCAGATCTGTGCGTACCAAGGCTCTCTTGGAAGCAATGTGAGACTTCTGGCATGCTGAACACTGAGCAGTGACGTACCATTTTTTCCAAGCAGAAACTTGAAGACGTGAATCCGTGTCCCAGTGCTCCCTGCATCCATTATAATCCAATACTGGAAATGGTCCCCGCTGAGCTCGGGCGAGTTCGCTGGGGGCGTCGGCTTGGAGACCACCGGCTTTGTTACACATGTCAGGTAGACCATCATACTGGTCAGGAGAAGAAACATGCCGGATAACTTCGGAAACTTCATGTTGTCCCAGTGACAGGGACGTGCTGCTGCTTGTCCCAGACTTAAGTGGGCCCCATTCCTGGTCATAGTGCTCACTGCCACAGAAAGTCTTGGTTATTACATTGGAGAGATTTGTTTTTACAGGTATCAACTCTGTCTCTCCCTCAGAATGACTCATATCTGGCTCCCAAATACAGCCATGTTAGATTGACCGTGTAGGCCTAAATCTGGCTTATCTTGGTTATTCATAAAGACATTATAATTATTTTGGCAAAATGTATGAAAGATTTTATAATCTAAAAAGCTTTCCACGAAAGTTTGTATTGCATTCATATTGAGGAAACAACACAGACAATATTTCATAGTCACATCTTGTTAATAGTTCTCAATTATGGCTAATTGGAGATAGCTTCCATGCCAAGCAGTTTCCCAGTTTTATGTACCTTCCCATGATTACTTTTAGACAACCTAACACACTTTAGACTTCAGTATTCCACAGATTACAGAAACCAATGCAGTATGCTATCATTTGAAACCTTGCTGTTTTTATAGATGACCGTACCCCGTTTATAGTGCAATATAGATGATAATTTTTTACTGGGGGAACATTTCTTTTTAAATCTCAGATCATTTCTGGGGGAGAGGATCAATCCATTATTTTGATTCTAAATTTCCACACACAGATTGATGATCAATACAAACTTCATATTGCCTTTCCGTGTCTTTTATTAGCCTGCTCATATCTTTCGACCAGGTCGTTAACAAAAAAGAGAACGTGTTCTCAATCATTTACCCAGTTAAAAATATTCAAATAAACATATTCATTTAGACACTGAAGGTGCATTTTTGGACGCGTTGTAACAATTGATACATTGCAGAATTTGTCGAACAGATTTTAGCATGCACATTACATTTGTGAATAGACACGTGCTCAGTATTATAGTTGAAATCGTACCTCTTACTACGTTATTGTGTAAGGCAACCTTTTTTCACCAAGGACCACTTTTATGGGAGAATTTTTCAAGGACCCCCTCACATATGTATCAAACAAATAATTTCATATCAGGACTATTTCTCACACTCCTGTATAGTCTATGAGTATGTCATTCATATTTTATATGATTTTAATGAATGTATAAGATATTTAGCCTAATCTTTTTAAAATTATAATAATAATAATCTACCACAAAAATGTAGCCAATAATTTTTTGCGGACCCCAGTTTGAGAACCACCTGTGTGAGGGACAATCTCCGACGAGGCAGTCAACTATTGGGAATTATACAACGGTTTGGCTGAATACTCAATTCTGATTGGCCCAAGGGTGGGCATTAATTCTTGGTCTTTTAACAGTTCTAAAATCAATGTGCTACAAAATCCAGCATTCTAATGCAGTTAAAACAGCAACATTATTCTTTCAATTTTGAATTATTGTTACGCCCCCTCCCCTTTTCAGTGTCCAATTTCGCAATTGATGTCAATGTTAAATCACGGTTCTAGTTACTGGCTTCATTTAGGGTTGCTAACCATCCCACAATAGCCTATACTGAATCGTCCCTTATTTGGACAGTAGAATAGACTAACAATCTATAAAGAATCTAGGTAACAAGTGACGGTGAACCTATCATAAAAGCTAGCTGGCATTCAAACCCGGTTTCAGAGGGTCTTGGAGAAACGCTATGTCTACACTGCGTGACCGCACCATTTTAAAAAGCACGACAGAGCTAGGGAGATGAATTTGATTGAGTTATGGTTTCATGCAGTTTTCTTAAATAACGTAATTACAAAAATGACCAAAATTGGTAATAATTATATGGTATAAAACAAGAAGGATCTATTTTTTCTTGATAGAATTGTTTTCATAGAACTAAGGACCAGAGGTTTTTGCTTAACAAAGGTGCAAATAGAACTACTACCAGAGTTTTTGCATAACAACGGTCCAAATAGAACTACCAACGAGAGTTTTGTTTGACAACGGTAACACAATAATCCCAAACGGCCACATATAATATTTCAATTTCAGGTGATTAAGTCGATAAAAATCAATAAATATTAAAGTAACCATTCATAGTCATTGTTGGTAACCCATGTTATAAGTGGAATAAACTACCTGAATTACCTGTGTATGGATCGTTTTCCCGTTAGTCTAGTTGGTTTCTGTCGAATTATTCACCTTTCACGTTGACAGCAACAGCTGACTAAATAGACGGCTAATTTGCAAATGGGTGTTGCTTTCTGTTATCATTTGTTCAATGGTTTCTTTTTTATTTTCAATAAGTGAATTGAGTTAACCAGTCTGCATTTGATTATGTCTGCAAGCGTACTAGGAAGATGACGCATGTAAAAAGCAGGCAAGATAAACTCACAGCGAGCTATTATTTGAGTGAATGCCTGTCTCTTATAAAGGGATAGTTCACTTGGTATGTATCTATTGTGTGCTAAGTTAGACATGGTGTCAAGCATCAGAGATGGGACCATTGACTCTTTACCTATAGGTCTACCCTTTATATCGCAATCCTCCTTAAATAATTTCTAGATAACAGAGGCTATGCCAAAGGGGCAATTGAGGTCACAGTAGTCGGTGTAATCTTTTAGTAATCTTTTACCATGAACAATAGAACTACTGTAAGAAATGGTGGTGATGCTTAACATTGAATTATGCCCACTACTGGCTATGCAACTCATTATATTACATTACATTACATTTATTTGGCAGACGCTTTCATCCAAAGCGACGTACAAAAAGTGCATTTCATGGTCATAGACAACTACTAAACACAGGTTCAATAAGATACAATACTTATTTTGTACAGCTAGTTCTAGCCAAGAACACAGTTTAGTTCACACAGTGAACACTATTCTGACCTAACCTCTGCAAAGCCAACTAAGCAGAAGAATAAGCTACAGTATTAGGACAAATACAAATTACCAAAAAGTGCTGGGATGGGGACTCTGCCTCCTGGCATCAACTCACCGGTCCTATTTCTTCATTTGAAGTGTCCATCACCTTCCACACAGCTAGATTTAGGAGTAATATATGTATAAGTATTGTTACGTTAAGAAAATTTACTCAAGCAGAAGAAAAAGTAACCCTTTTAAAAGAACAAAATGTGTCTGGTCAGAGAACTACTCAAGTGCAAATTCCTTATGTGTTAAATACACATTTTATTTATTTTTATTTAACCAGGAAAACCTAATTGAGATTGAAATCTCTTATGCAAGGGGGACCTGACATGAAACACAAAGTTACCCAACAAGACAAAATGTGCAAACATCAAATGTGGAATGAGACAGAGGTGTAACAATAATTAAAAGTAGAGAAGAGGTTAAAAGAGGTTAAAAGCAGGAGCATACTTCAGTCACAGAGTCATGAATTGCGTGTTTAAAATCCACAATTGAAATTAATCAGTCAAGTTTAAAATTCTTTTACAGGTTGTTCCAGCTGTAGCATGGAGTATGACCGTGTTCAAAGGGACTGCATTAAACTTTTCGGGGAGAAAAAAAAAAAAGACTGCGTATGTTTTAGTGTTACAGAATCAAAAGGTACATACACTCAAATGCCAGAGCCAGGGTTATAAAGATAAAACAAGATATGATACCCTTCAGCAGAGTTCCTGCGTTACTATGCAAATCGGCACATCCACCACAGCACATAGTGAAGGGCATGTAATGTAATGTATGGACCTGAGAGAGACCATATAACTGAACAGAACTGGAAAAAGTAATGAAGTAAAAGTAAATTTTTCCTTCAAAATTTACTTAAGAAAAGTAGGCTACTATAGAAAATACTGAGAGAAGTACACATCCCTCTAAAGTCTACTTAAGTAAATATAACAATGTACTTATACCCACCTCTGGGTATATGCCGGTATTAGCAATCATATGCTTTTAAGTGAACTACAACTGTGGTCAGCAGGTGTATTAACCTGAAGATAGTAATTGGTAATGTCAGGATTGCAGACCTAAATATGACAAAACAACTATTTTTCTGAACTTACAATGATTCCATCTTGGCATTGAAGCCTTATTACATTATGTCTGGCTCACAGAGATTGAATGTTCAAATTCCAATTTATTTGGTCCAGCTACATATTCCAAGAGGAGCTTGCATGTTTGCAGCACTGGAACCCTGAGATATACAGAACTGCGTTGAGTTATACGTGTTAGGGAGGCCAAACCTGTTTTGGCGATCTTTCAGAAAACATACTTTGACAGTTTATTATTCTTAAATAATGTCACAAGTGCTGCAGTATAATCAAATAACAACACGTAAATTGGTAACTTGCCAGAATATAACAGTTGTTTGCTTTAATACGACTTAAAAAAATTAGCTGCTCCCTCAGCATGTAATCAGTCTTGGAGGGAAACGCATCACATTCAACTTTTAGGGTGGGGATTATCCGTTTTTCTTCAACAATATGAACCAATATTCTGTGGTATTCGTACAGTAAAACTAATATACTGTACGCATTTACTGGAATGTATTGTTGTGGGATGCAACATTTAATTATAGTTGTACTCTCAAAACACAATACGTGCCAAAATGTCTCAGTTTCAAACAGCGGTTTCAAAATTCCATTGAAGTTGGGGACTGGAATCGATCAGGCTCATGTCCCCATTGTCACCCTAATAAATAAAAAAACACCCATTCATACAACTAAAATCCTTTATCCCATACTGTAGACACACATCACGTTTTCAACATACAAAAATGTCAAGTTGGGCCTCTAGTGGCGCAGTCCGTAGAGCACTAACCACATACTCAATGTGAGCCGTTGGCGGTTTGAATCCGACAGCCGACCTTTGTCGCACGTCTCTCTCTCCCTCTTTCTCCTCCGGTCACACGGGGCGACACAGGAGAGAGACAAGCGACCGGCTTCCGTTCATTTTCAATGAGAGAGTTGGCGGTTTACAGCGACAAGAGACAAGCGGCCGTTGGCAAAGCCAACTAGGCAGGGCGAAAATAGGCTAGAGGTCTATTTTATGCGAATACTGAGCGATGCGACACGGCGACTACCAATGGGAGTGAAGGCAGCGTGACACACGTTGCTGAAACAAATGACCCAAAATTTTGGTTCCAGTCAAACATGGAGGAGAAGCTCATTGGGGCAGTGTCGGGTTTCCCCATACTGTACAATTTTTCTCTTGATACGTACAAAGATAAAAATTTTAAAAATGATGCGTGGAGAAGGGTGTCAGAAATCGTGGAGATGCCTGGTACACATATATACCTGATTCTACTAAACAAACACTAGCGTCTTTGCTAAGGATCTTGATTAGTAGAATCAGGTGTGAACTGCTTGGTTGGAATGAAAGCCTGCACCCACACCAGCCCTTTCTGGATAAGATTGAGGACCCCTGCTCTACATTGTTCTATCAAATAAAGGGACCCCCCCCAAAAAAAATAAATAAATAAATAAAAATACTAATACAAATTTTTTTTTTAAAAAAGCCAAGGTACTCACACATACAAAGCACTGTCTATACTTCAAGTCATTCATACAAACTGCCAGAATCTTGGCCTGCCATTAAAAGCATTATCAAAATTATGCCAAGTTACTGTACTAGAAACTATATTGGCTATCTTACCTCACAAATTAAAATCTGTATTAATGATACCCAATGTTTCCTAAATTGTTTACTAGGCTAAATTGCGAGCAAACCATAAACGCTGTTTGAGTAAATAGCAAGAGAACATGCCCATATCATTTTTAAATTGGCGAAACGTTTCGAAAATATCTGTGAATCGTATAATAGCAGTGTTTGTTTGTGCTAGGTTACTGTAGGAATTCACATACAAAGCAGTGTCCTGTGGAGACCTTTCTGTCATTGTGGAGTAGGCTGATTTCAGACATCAAGTGGAAAGTGGTATGACTGCTGTTCCTGTTAAATTTGGCAAAGACCACAAAATTACAAGTGGAATATTACCCCATAGGTTTGGCTTTCAGCCTCTGTACTTGGCCGGGTGTTGGCGATTCTCTCCTATTTGAATTATCACACTGAGAATGTAAATGTGAGGAAGGGAACCGATCCCCAGGTGCAGCAGCCTGTGTTTTGACGACATGCTTCAGAATGGGTGACTCAGTGTACAAACCTTGTCGTAGTGCATGGTGACAGCAGAATTAATGTGCTTGGAATACTTCGTGAATTTAAAAAGGTGTCCAAACAGTCAAAAAGGTGTTGTGTGAAGTGGTGTCATGTGATTCACTCATTCACAAAGCAAAGCCAAGGTGAACTCCACCGAAAGGATTAGACTTTGAATCCTCTTCGGTAGCTTTGATATGAGCCTGTCAAAGATGTCAGCCTTCTGCTTCAAAGAAACGGCAGACTGTAGGTGAGCCAGTGAGAAACTGCCCATTGCCACCCTGTCAGAAACTCCGGTCAGAAGATACATCAGTTCCCTACAGCTTTCATCGATTGCTTTGGTCTCAGTTCAGTTCCTACGATTGTGGAAGGATGCATATCTCTTCAGTAAGTGCCTTAGAAGCACATAAAAGCCAAAAACTCCAATACCCCCCCCCCCCCCCTCCAAGTTTACAGTAAGCGGGCTATATCTTTTGTTTACGATTGGCTGATGCAAGACTTTAAAGAGAAAACCCTATTCCTTTTAAAAGCATCAGGGTTCCTGAAGCAGTCTGGGTGTTCAATCCAATTACTTATGGTGGAAGGAAAATAAAAGGCCTCGGCCTACGATCTGTTTCAGCCGCACCACCTGTCTCTTGACTGCTGGTTGGTTCTGCAGAGCCATGTGCTTCTGCCTGCAGAATCAGATTAAAACTGACACCATACCTAAATATTAGTCATTTAGTATCAGTAGAATAGGCAGCATTGTAAGTACTCCAAAATTCACTTGATTTGGAATGTGAATGTGTGTGTGTGCATTGGGCCTAATAAGGTGTGTTATTGAAACCAAGGTCTTCTGGCAGCTGCTGTAAGCCAATCAAACAGTGTAAAAAAGTACTTAAGAACATGGGAGATTGGGGAAGGATTCTGTTCTACATTCATAGTTCTACATGTAGAACCCTGGCGATAAACAGGTAGTTCCTTAGCCGTTCTGGACAAGCAGAGTCTACAGAGACAGATGTGTACAGTATAATAACAGAGGGGGCAATCAACCAACTTGCTTTATTGATTCATTACAAACTCTATCATTTGATTTACAGAACAATAAGGAGTCCAGACTGCAGGAGAATGGATGTAGGTATATTGTGTGTTACACAAAGAAGGCAAAATAAACATTAACTGAAAAGAACGGTCAATCCAGTGTGTGGATGCAGACGATCAATGGTAATAACATTTGTCATCAGAATGACTGGATAACCTTGAATAATTTATGAAATCGGGCCTTCTGTCTGGATGCTCATCATATTTTTCTCACTTGGTGAGAGGACATTCTTGATGTTAAATACCAATTTATCCTAAAGAAGCAACAGTCCACCTCAGAAGTATACACTAGCTTGGAGTACACCATGTCAACAATGATCATGAAGGAATACTATTAAGGAATGGAAAATATACGTCTAAGTATACATCCATTGCTCTTAGCATTACTCTTGCTGAAATTTGGAAATCAGCCAGTAGAACTTTACAGAATTACCTGTGCATTTCATTAACTATGTATTGTATAGTCAGAGGGGAAGCTGATGTACCAGTTACCCCATACCTTTCCCCAAAATGCATATAAAATGTAAGTACACACAAAAAACACCATTTTCACATTCATAACACACTTAACGTGATCAAAGAACCACTCCCCTTAGCCAAGCTTCTTCATACTCAACAGTACCCCCTGTGTTGGGTTACCCCCAACAAAACACATTCCTTCAGCATACAAAACACATTTAACCATCTTTGCTCAGCTGAGCAATTGCAAATGTAGCAACATACCGCCAAAAAAAAGTAAAAACAAACTTCACCGTCTAAAATGAGTATAAAAACGAATACAATCATCGATATCGATGCCGACCCACTCTGCAGCAGCAGCGCAGTTCATTTGGCACGATGGGGCGGCCATCTTGTCTTCATTGCCCGTGATTGCGGGGATCTGCTCAGTCTCTCAAGTGCGACTCGACGTAATGGAAAGTCGCTCCTAGCGCCCAGCTGGTCTCCACGTCGTTTACCTTCCTCGCCAGCTGCGAACGGAAACATTGCCGGCAGTTAGACGGTCCACATAATGCCCCTTCCGCACAGAACCTACCGACTGCACAATAACGACCAGGCCTTCCATTTCCAACGGGACCGGAAAGACCCATCGCCTGCGGCCGACGACAGAGTTTAAACCGTCTGTACTTTTGGAGTTGCGCTCGATGATATGCAACAGTGGGAACGATCAGCAGGACATTGAGGGCCAATCAAATTCTTCAACAAGATGGAAGATGGTAGATGGTGATGTACAGGGGATTGCAGTGCTGGTCCAATATAGCAGTGCATTGTGCTGGTTTTTGCTACTTGGCCCAAGAGCAGTTGATCACACAGTTGGCTCACCTTGCCTGGTTACTCTGGTCTGAACTGGTTCCTGATTTAAGATGAAAATAGAAACTAGCAGACCCTGTGGCTCTCCAGAACAAGGGTCACAGGCCCCTGCTCTGCTGGGTGCGAAACATAAACGGCGTTCTTCAAGTGACAGTTATTTTGAATATTACTGCGTGCGGTGCATGCATGAGCTAGTGCCACCTGCACAGGCTACCCATTACTGTTCTTCTCTGACTATGAGAACTGGCGGTCTGAAATGCACAAATTAGGGATAATGTAATAACGCACATCTCAACACTAAAGCCAATACGATGTGTAGTGTATTTGACCTTCAACTCTTTGTCCTTTGGAAAGCCCAGCTCTTGCAGCAGCACCGATATGTAGGTCAGGTCCAGGCAGAGGAAGGAGTGTTTGGGTGGAGCCTCCGCCATACCGTTGCACACTGCAAGACAAAAAGAAGTGGGGGGGGGAGGTGTGTTCCAGATCTTTTTTAATAATCTTTCTACCTTAAGAAAGGCTGTGAGTGTAATATGACGGGCATATCATCTTGGCTGCACACAGGGTTTTGCTTTCTCTATTAACCCCTCAGAGCACCAGGACACAAGATATAGTAATGATGGTGAGTTTAACAATGGTGATAACTATTTATTTTGATGATAATGTTATTTTGTGATATTTTTTTTATGATTAAAATTACATAAATGTAAAGCCATTACCATGGTTAATGCCACCATTGTGAGTAAAAATAAGACACTGAATAAGGTGACAGAAAGATCATCATCTTACCCTCCTTGGCGGCTTCAATGTAGTCATTTACTTTAATAGCACCTTCTTTGTTTTCAGCTAAGGAGAGAATTCAAAAAAAATTCTTCATCAATACTGAACCACATTCCAGGCTGGCAGAACACGTGTGGCTGCCCAGTGAGATGCTAGAGTGCTACTGTGTAATTCAGTGCTAAAGACGGCTGCAATACATATTTCTCTCAAACTCTTTACATGCTGGATAAATCTGAATCTGAAATCTAAAAAAGATATATCCACAGTTCCCAAACTGTTTCAAAGGAAACTAATTTCCTTCCGGGTTAAATGAAATCTTTCTCAATTTTCAATGATCTACAGGGATTAGTTGATTTCGAAAGGGTTTAAAATATTTGGGCCAGGCCTATTTTTACAGCAACACTGTGTGGACTATAACACTGTGAGGAACATCATTAATCGGAAAGGCAGGGCTCCTACCAATGACCCCGATGTCCACCGCTCTGTCATAGTAGTAGGAGAAGGCGTAGAAGTTTACATCTTTGGCCTCCTCTGCTTTTTTCACCTTCCTGTAGAGAACCTTCTCCACCTTCCTGAGGCAGGACTCGTATATGGGCTCCCCTGGAACAGAGAATTCTGATGAGTCCCCAAACTGACATGCCCCTCAGACCCCCAAGTTCTATTCATGCCCAAAATGAACATGCTACTGTTTATGCTGTCATTCACATTGCGCTGCATTGACTATTTCAGTCAGACTTACTGCTACAGAAAATATAAAACGCCTGTCTTGTAATGGGAGGAAGTGCAGTCTAAAACGTTTTTGAAGTTCATCTAATTCTGAAACGTGCTGAAATGCGATTGGCCTAAACTCTGCGATCCAGACTTCAATGTCCAGTAAAAATGATTTAAAGCCACTGAGGCACAATGATGTCCAGTACCTGGCTTCTGTCCTTTCACAGTGTAGTCCACTTCCGCATGTCTCCAGTGCTCTGAGCTTCCAGGAGCCAGGCAGGGGCTGACCAGCTCTGTGCTGCCCTCTACTGTTGAACCAGGGAATACACACCATATACGATTTTAACAGCAGGCTGTCTACATGTCCGGAAGAGAACATTAACTTGAAATCCTCCTCAGGCACGGGCATTTTGACTGATTAGCATAAACACTAATTACACCTCCCAGTGGTGACATAGACACAGTACGTATTTCTGTCCGATTGTGTTCCTTCTTTGTGACTGCATATTTGCAGAAATTCATTTAGCAAACATTCACCTTGTCAAACCTATTTTTGAACATCAAAATACTGAAACTGATGGGTTTACGAGAAGAAACACAGCACTTTGTCCAAAAAAATGGCACCACAACAAATGGGGAGCATGCTCCATCTAGAGGCCAAGAGATGAAACTACAAGATGGGCTGTGTGTAAGCACAATTTCTGATGCTGAATTCTAGTTTCCCACAACTGCAAGGGTCATCATAAAATACAGAGAACACCACTGGCACTATGTAAATTAAAGAATAAACAAAGACATCTGATTACAAAGTTATAATTGAATCCCCATCAGTTAAAAAATAAAAAAAATAAAAACCTATTTACACCATTCGGCTTATGTCAGTTGTTTAAGCCAAGCATCGGCTAAACCACACAAGCAGGTGGCATGTTATGAATTAACCTTCGCTTCTGTTATTAAAAGATCAGATAATGGCTTGTTTATGGAACCAGTCTTTAAAAAAAAAAGGCAATGTTTGAGAAAAGGAGTACATACGAGGCTGGCCTTCCACTCCTCCCAGGATCGCCAGCCTGGCTGACATCAGCCCAAGGCCCAGGTAGCTGGAGAGGCGAGACAAAGAACCACGCACTGAGCATGCTCAGTAACGGGCTAACAACCCTGCTAATGCATGGCACCCAAACAGTGTTTCCTCAACAGTACACAGCCACTCCATGGACTGAAGAACACACAGATATACACAGGTAGTGAATAACTTAATGTTACAGTCTATGTGTAGCACTCATTACAGTACAGTACTTTTTTCCATTTGCTTGCAGATACGGAAGCCTTGGTATTCAGTGCTGCCTTCCTACCGCTGCAAATGCTGCTTACCTGTGTGAATAGAGTGTGTGGGTGTGATTGAACATCTGAAACGAGGTTATGTAATCAATGGGCGAGGTCTGGATGGATTTCTGCGGGGTAAATTACAGAAAAACATTATCAAAGTTTACATTGCATTGAACCAGACATCAGTCTCAGATACACACAAATGATTCAATTTACATGTACAGAACTGGCAAAAATTATGGAAATATTGTGCTTAAAGAAGCTCAGTACTCAAAACTTAACCGCGCCCTTTCTTCTGTTTAATCTGTAAACCAGAAGTGCTAAGGACATTATGTCCCCATTACTCATTTTAAATAAAGTATACAAGCCAAAAAAACCTGCCGCCTCACTTCATCCTGTGGGGAGAAGGTGATTTGCGTGGAGCCCCCTCCTAAATCCAGCGTGCCGACCGTACTCCGATCTGTATCGTGGAGACCCCCTGCAGGGACAGAGGGGCGGAGTTACAGACCGTGCGATGACCTGTGGGGGGGGGGGGGTCCTGTCTGTTTGTCTGAATAAAGATGGTTTTCACACAGAGCACAGAACTGAGTCTGCTGGAGGGTGCTGGCAGGTTGGCCTGGGCATGACACAGCCTTGGGTTCACCCCAACGGTGCGCCAAACTGCCAACCCTCCCTGTAGCTAACCAAACTGCCAACTCTCCCTGTAGCAGAAACGCTTACACTTATCTTTTATTCCCAGTTTTATTCAGTGTCATATTTATCCATATTGATGTTGTGCTAAAGTTAGGCGGTAGTGTAGCACAGTGGGTAAGGAACTGGGCTCATAACCGAAAGGTCATAGATTTGATTCCTGGATAGGACACTGCCGTTGTACCCTTGAGCAAGGTGCTTAACCTGAATTGCTTCAGTATATATCCAGCCGTATAAATGGATACAATGTAAATGCTATGTTAAAAGTTGTGTAAGTCGCCCTGGATAAGAGCGTCAGCTAAATGCCTGTAATGTAAAGCATTCTTTTATTGCTTGTCACATAAACTGTATTGGATTAGTGTAAAAATATAGCGAATGGGACATGAGCATGAATATCATCAGACATCAACAGCAAGACATCAACATCAGTCTCACCTATTAAGAAGTTGATTGTGATCCATGCTGAAATACCTGCATTCAGAAGGGAGGAGAACGTGCAGTTAAGCTTAAAGTCGGGATGTGTAAGAATGAGTAGCACCACTGTGCAGCACAGCTTTACAAGGGCAGGAGAGAAAGATCTTCAGCGGTGATTAAACAGAATGATTATGGCGTTAAACGCGGCCATGAGACCTACAGGACCGGGCCAATGCAAATTCAGTGCAATAGCGCTCATGCAGTCCAAACTCCATCTGTCTGCACTGGGGCTCTCTAAGGAAGGGGCTTTACTGCAGATGTGTTCGCACAGACTGGTCAGTGCTGCAGACAGGCCGGTCAGTGCTGCAGTGAGTCAGAGAAGCTTTGGGACAAAACTCTTAACGTCTCTTAAGACGCAGCTGAGATTTCCAAATAGGCAATAAAACCCTAAAGTGAGTACAGTACCCTGCATTACAGCTGCACACAGTCACTTAGCTCCCCTCGGGCTTGTCCTATATCCCCCTCTTCAAATACCACTTAGCAGGCATTTACAATAAGACTGCAATATTCTGAAAGGCTAGGGTAATCTCCACCACAATAAGCAGCACAGCACGAATTTCAAAAAACCCAGATTGAGCAGAGTCCACCATTACTTCAGAGAGAAATCCCAAGGAGCTGTCCATTAGGCTCAAATCCATAAAACTATATCCTCCTGACTAATGTAGCCCATAATATAATAAGAGACTTGGGTAAATTGCCATTATCTAAACTTCAGCAGGGAAGCGTAAAAAAAAACTACATTTAAGTGCTGTATTCTAAAAGCTCATTTTCCTGTGTGTGTGATATTCCCATGAATAAATACTTACTGTAAAGTGACTACTTAATGCTACGGAAAACACAAGCTCCAGGCCCATACGCTTCTCAAGGATTGAACCTGGCCCCATCACTCATGATTAAATTAATCACTCTTCTCCATTTTAATGCCTAACATGTATTAATATCGCCACAAAAACAATCATGGAATTATATGTTTGGCCTCCATTTTAGTCATCTATGAAGTTTGCCTTTACTCATCTATCATCTTCCTTTTGTGTAGGAAAATCAAAACAAGGGTGAACCATGATCTTTTTCATCTGTTTAATGTTTTAAAGGCAGGAGGTCTCTAAAACACTCCCCACTGATCTCTTCAGTGGCTGACAATAACAATAAATGTGGGAAAACAAGAAGCTGCATGCACATCCCTCCTTTTCCTCCAACAGTTACCACCCCCCCCCCCCAGGCCATACCTTCTTCTGTGCCGTCCATTATAGACACGCTGTCCCCCCTGGACAGGAAGGGCGACTCAGTAAAGACCGCCCGTACCTGGAGGCACAGCCATTTTCAAGCCATAAGCACCAGTATTAACAATATGGCTAAAGTGTAACTCCAGTGTAACACATGAAATGCATGTACTAGGCCTATGTGCTGTACGTCTGAATCCACAATGGTACGTTACTCGACTAGATTATGTTTTAGGCAAGTCCTGTGTGTTTTGCAAAGAACAATGGCAGAAGCTATTCGCTAGATAAAACAAGCTTCCCAGCTCTGTCGGGGTTCTTATTTTGATTGGGTTACTTTAGTTCTCAGGTCAGCCAAAAACCCATTGTAATAACACATAATAAAGCTATGCTATTATGTATGTGCACCTTAATAAATCTTAGTTTTTGGAAATGGCAGATGTCTTGCATTATTTGCTTATATTTTCTTGGGATGTCAATGTCCAAGTTTTTTTTTTTATAGTATTCATATTTCTCTGAACTTATGAATTTATTCCGTTGCAAATTTCTGACTGCTTACACCGCTCTTCTTTCAGGGAATGGTTCTGCTTAATTTGCCTAGGGCGGCAAAATAATCAGATCCTATCGCAACAGAGGACTAGGGAAATATAGGGAAATATTAAACAAACACACAAGCGCACCCTGGAGGCAGTGTAAAACTTGTGTAGATCATTAAAAAAACGTACTGCTCAAAGTCCAAATTGCACAAGAAAAAAAGTTAAAGGGCTTGTATAACCCTCCCCTCCCCCCTTTCTGATGCCCCTACCTTGTCCAGAAGGTGTGTGGCCTTCTCCCCAGGCAGCAGCCGAAGCCCCGCTGTAGCTTTTAGGACCAGGGGGGTGCTGTTCCACTGGGACTTGGGTACGGTCCCCTTGGCCACCTCCAAAAGTTCCTGGATCCCTTCCCTACACTGTGGGAACAGCCCAGCCCCACAAGGACAGTGTAAAAAAAAAAATGTAGCATAAAACACAGTCATGCAGTAAGCCAAATGAACAGGGTACACGGTAGTTAACGCTAAAAATAAAATAAAACGTGACATTCTTCATTGTCACAAAGCTGTTTACCTTATCTGGATCATCCGCATATGCAGACAGACCTGGTTTTATTGCTCTGAATGTTTCATGGGATAATTGTGGTGCTGCTAGAAAAAAGAAAAGGAAAAGTGCCAGGACAGTGTATTATACACCTCACATGTTGACTTTGGCTTTATGGAGAGCATAAGAATGTCAGCGACTGCACGTGCAACAGCAGTAAAGAAACACACACATAACACACCATGCTCTTATGTTCAGTACAGTGGTCCAGCCAGCTGTGACTGTGTGCCTCACCTGGATTTACCTGAACTGATGTCGAAAATGCTTTTTCTTCTTAACCCCTTACGGTGTGAGATCATAAATATGTGATTAGAACGTTCTTGACTGAACATTCTAATGCTGATGTAACGATCACTACTGGTAAAAGAAAGCAATGAAATTCTAGAACACAGACTTTGAAAAAGCATTCCAAAACGACCTACTCTTCAAAGGGTTTAAAAATGCCTATTAATAGTGAGTAGTGACTTTGAGATGCATTGAAAGAGATCCTGTTGGATAAGTTCAGTGATGTCGTGAAACTACAGCCACAGGCTGAGCTCTGCAGACCCGGTGGCGGTGCAGTGACATGTGTCAGAGTTGTTTTTCCATGTTCGGCACAACAAGCTAGTGCGAAAGGATGCACAGCATCGCATCTGTGACAGGAACACCCCTTTTTTCATTTTTGGATCATTATTATCTCCGAGGGCTACATGACGCTTCTGGTGATGTGCTGTATTCCTAACGGCTGAACATGCTGCTTTCATATTTTCTTTCATAGAACAGCTATAATTCCGCTCGATTGTTATATGAAGCAAGAAGATTGCATATTAAGTTGGTAATAACTATTAACTGGTACAACACACGGATATACCATTAAACATGAAGACTACATTTAGAGAGGAGGGCTATTGCTGTATAGTTATTTTGGTCTTGAAGAAGTGACAAGGAATGAGAGTTAACATGATATAGGCTTAGTTATGTTATGTTCCAGAACATAAGACCCAACACACTTTACCATTTCTTTAGACCTTGGCTACCGAGCTCCAGTGCTAACGTCTGAGTCCTAATGCCAAACAGTGGGGCTTATATTCATATTGATGGCAGGTACTTACTGGCCTTCAGCATATGACAATCATAGGTTTAACAAAAAAGCCAAAGCAGCACTTATGTGATTTAGCTTAATATTTCAATGTGATAACTATGGTCATCCTCGCCGCCATCAACAGAGCTAAATGGAGCAAAAACGAATACAGAAAATGTTCTCTTCTCCATTTGGACCATATGCTTCAATAGGAGTTTGAAATGCAGGCAAAGCAACATTAGTGCTTCATCCACATTAATACATCATGTTTGAAGCTCTGAACCTTGTGCTTCCTATAGGCGTAGTCAGTGGTCGTGTTAATGCAAGATTCTGAATTTTTACACAGAGAAAAAGAGCCAATACAATACACTGTGTTCTATAAATGCAAATATTCTTGTTTTTTTTTTTAAAGATTACAATGGATGATGACCCAGACTTGAACCATTACAAGTGCCATAACAAAATTATGAACAACATTCCTTTGTTGTGTTGTCATTGTGAGTTCCATATTGTGGTAAAAAGTTATTTTTATCAGAATGCAATCAATCGGTGTAAAACACAGATTTTGAACTATCCTGTGTTCCATAGAAACAGCAATCCAAGGGATAGCATGATCACTGTAAGTAAAAAATATATATATCTGGCAACTTTGACAGATCACTATTAAATGACCATATTTATATATAAGTTCAACTTCACATTCATTTGTACGACGTGTGATTTAACCTGCTCAAATACAGAATCGATCACACGTGATACACAACACATCTGGAGCCTTGATACACACTCCCGATCTGTGCGTACCAAGGCCCCCTTGGAAGCGATGTGAGACTGCCGGCATGCAGAACACTGAGCAGCGACGTACCATTATCTCCTAGCAGAAACTGGAAGACGTGAATCCGTGTCCCAGTGCTCCCCGCATCGATCATAATCCCATACTGGAAACGGTCCCTGCTGAGGTCGGGCGAGTCCGTTCTGGAGAGATGGTACGGCGGCGGCGGCAGCTTGGAGACCCCCGGCTTTCTCACGTATGTCAGGCAGACCACCAAAGTGGCCAGGAGAAGAAACACGGCCGCTAACTTCGGAAACTTCATGTTGTCCCAATGAATGGGACGTGCTGCTGCTTGTCCCAGACTTATGTAGATCCCATCCCTGGTCACAGTGCCAACTGCCAAAGAAGTCTGGGTTAATACACTGGAGAGATTTGTTTTTACAGGTATCTGTCTGTCCATCCCTCAGAATGCACTCCGATATCTGGCTCTCAAATACAGCCATGTCACACTGACCGTGTAGGCTTAAATCTGGCAAGTTGGTTATTCATAAAAAACATTACAATAATGTTGGCAAAATGTATGACAACATTTTTATAATCTGATACGATGTTCACAATAGTTTGTTTTGGTCTTTATATTTAGGAAAGAACAGACAATATTTCATAGTTGCATCTTGTTAATAGTTCTCAATTATGGCTAATGGGATATGGCAGTTTAGTTTTGTGTGTCTTCACATGATTACTTTTAGACTATCTAACGCCCTTTAGACTTAAGTATTTCACAGATTACACAAACACAATGCAGTATGTTATCATTTGAAACCCTGTTATCATTTTTTTGTATATAGATGACAGTACACCATTTATTTAAAGTGTAAACTGGATGATACTTTTTTATTTCTTTTTTACTGGAGGAACGACGGTTAAAATATTCAAATAAATATATTGTACATTTAGACAAGCATTTTTGGACGCGGTGTGAAACATTTAACAATTAACATTTCAGAATTCGTCGAACAGATTTTGGCGTGCACTTCTTGCACATTAATGAATAGAAACGCGATCAGTAGGCTAACTACTATTGTTGCAATTGTACTTCTCATTACGTTATTACATGTATCTAAAACATTATGGCGTTTGTTCAACCTATAACAGCTAACGTCCACGACGACTGCTGTTTTTGGTTGCAGTGGTAATTAGCCAGTTAGCATGATCTACAAGACACGAACACATTGTCTAAGGTAGCTAGTAGCCCAGCAGCTAGTTAGCTAACTAACGTGGCGATAGATAACTTGCTACAATCCTTTAACCACAGGAGTAAACGCAATAAATTAGTCATGATATTTTGTACTAACGTACATAACGCGTTGACCATTTTTTCATGTTCATGTTAGTCTAGTCTATGCATTCCTGCAAGCTGGCTAGCAATATTTGCTATAGCTAAGGGGGTCCATTGGTCAGCTAGCAAATAGCTGCTTATATTTCTACATCAACAACCAAAACTTCTCTGGTGGCTAGCTATGTTATTTATTCAGCTATCCATCAATCGTCTAATCGTTTCTTAAACTTGCGCCATAGTAGTCTAATACAGTAATGTTAGACTACATTCATTTTTGTACTAGCTAGTGGTAGCTAGCCAACTCGACATCTAGCTAATTAACAAATCATCGTTATCCACACATATGTAGCTAATACAACCGTGGCATAGCTACCTATGTGTGGGTCGTCTTCCCGTTATTTGGTTTCCGTAGAATTATTCACCTCCGTTCACGTTGACAGCAACAGCTGGCTAAATAGCTAACGTTAGCTAGCTAGGCTGTTGTTTTCTGTTATCATTTCTTCAACGGGTTCTTTTTTATTTTCAAAAAGTCAACTGACCAAACCAGTCCGCATTTGATTACGTCAGCAAGTGTACTTGGAAGATGACGCATGGGAAAAGCAGGTAAAATAAGTTCACAGAAAGCTGTTGGGTGAATAAGTATCTCTTAAGAAGGGATAGTTCACTTTCAGGTGCATGCATCCTGTTATGTATTTCGTTTTCGTAAATGTTTTCAGTTGTTTTCAGACAGTTTCCGTGCGTAATGACCAGCTGGCTTTGTGGTGGCTGGTGTGGGGGCATCCTGAACTTTGTGGTCTACACAGCATTAAAATGCACTACCTCCTTGAAATAAGTCTTCAGACATAATATGTTAAAAAATAATAATAATAATGACATGATGTGGAAAGCTTAATTAAAATGTTGCACAGATTTAAAATTCAAACCTAGGCTGATGATGAGTTATGCTTAATCACTGGTTTTCGAACTATGTCCTGGGGAACCCTTGTGCATGCTGGTTTTTGTTCCAACCACAATTGCAATCCCAGAATTTTAGCAAACTGTTAACTTTTCTTAAGTGCTTTTCATGTTTAGAGGGATTATTTCCACTCTTGAGCCACATTGTATCAGAAATAGCTGTGCTTATTGTGCTATATTGCAAACAATTGCTTAAAAAAAGTCACAAATAATTTCACTGGTCAAGATGGAGGTGAATCAATAGGGTGAAAGTATGGACATCAGGCCACCAAAACTATCCATTTGGTAGATAATGATGAAATCAAAGGCAAAGGAAATGATAATGAGACAAACACAATGTGAACATGGGACTTAATGACATGCATAGCTATTTCTGTGTGCGTGTGCGTGTGCGTGTGCGCGCGCCCGTGCGCTCGTGTGCTCTAGGATATAGCGTATGTGTAAATCTAGGATATAGTTTACTAAATTACTGCAATTAATTAATAATGAGTTTGGCATTAGTAATAACAGGACTTGTTTGTGTTGTTTTGTTTAGTCAGATTTCAGTGCAATACCATACAGTGAGTGAATGCGAAGAGTTGGCATTACTCATGTTGAAAGGTAGAGGGAGCTGTTATTCCAAGCAAACTTTTCCAGTTAAGGCTGTGCTGTTTAATTCTTTAACTTTGACTCCAATGGACAATGTTTTCACCAGTAATGTATGAATAAAAACAGCGCATGCCACTCCACTTAACTGCAAGATATGCAATTCCTAATAACTTTAGGGACATCTGGAACATTTCAATGTAACATTTCAATTTCTGTTCATTAATGATACAACATGTTGCCTTCCATTTCTAAAAAATAATTTGGCAGCTGGAGGTAAATTAATGTATTATTCATGCAAATCTCACAACACTGAAAGGTATGTGAGTCATGAGGAAAATAATTCCTCATTAGGCCTAATTTTTATTTCTCATAGAGTAGGGAAGCAATCAAATGTATGGTTTTGTGTAGTTTTCATATAATGTCACTGATTCTAATAATTCAGACCTAATGATCATTCTGTTTGAATAGTCTTTGGTCTTCGAGAAAATGGAATCCAACATGAAACCGTTCGTTCATAAATAATGAACAGTTTGTACCGTTCATATTTTCCACAATGAAATTTGAAATAAATCTTTTAGAACTTAAAAAAAAAAACCACATAAATCAGAAGAAATGGGCGCAGCAAGATACATTTTTAAAAATTTTCCCTGATTTAAACGTATTCTTCGGATACTCCTGAAACATTTGCCAATATGATCTGCATCATACGTTCTCACTGGAAACCTCCACATAAATCAGTTCCTTACATTAAAAAAAATCAAACCTGACAAAGCCTCTAGAACCACAAATAGTAGTGGTTTGTTTAACCGAAAGCTGTTGACAACAGGTCCTAAATGGATTACCGCCCTTTTGGCAGTTCAAAAAGCCCTAACATTTCTCTTCAGCCCCTCCTCCCTTCTTTTTTTTAAAAAAGAAAGAAAGAAAGAAAGACACAGTAGCCAATTACTTTCATATTGTCTCCTTTGACAATATGGCACCAGCTGGTCTGTCTCTGGCCTGCTCGCGTCAGAAGGACTTCACCTCTCCTGCCGGCGATTAATAGTTTTGTTAAAAATGTACCGAGCTTGGGCACTGGGCCTCGTGGGCTTTCCTATTCATTACCTCAATTAACGATCATTAGGCCTGATATATGGGCCAGTCTGTTTCTCAGTGCACACACGCAATGCGCACACACCCCTCGCACCCGCGGCACTCACGGGCACAAAATATATGTATATTAGCAAATCAATGACCCACATTGCGGTGCTTTGTGAACATAAAGAGGTGGGGGGCGGGGAGGGGGGAGGGGAGTGGTTTTGGGGGAGGGGGGGTCGAGAAAGGGTGGGTTTGGCGAGCTGAAGAGGTTGGGTAGATATTCAATTAGGGTTTCTTATTCAATGTGTCAGTGGAAAGAGAGGACGCTGTGAAAGGACCATATGCTCGTGGTGTGTGTCTATCTAGGCCACAAGGTTCAGGAAAACCAAACTGTTTATCTTGTGCACTATCAAAGATCAGGGTGGTGGTGATGGTGCTAGTGGGGGTGGGAGGTTAGTTAGAGAACCCAGAATCCCCCCCCTCCCCCTCCCTTCCCAAAAAAAACAAACTGTTGCAGTCTTGGGTTATGGAGGACCAGCATCTCACCACCCCCAATGGGTCACACATGAGTAAGCCTATTGTATATGTAGCAGTCATTACAGATGCCCATTAACAGTCAACACACAAAGGACCAGAGGCCGCTGTGTTGGCGACCTGCAGCGTACATTGTCCAGTGCTATTAATTTGTTAAGTGGCAGTTTGCAGGCTGCTTCTTGCTCAATTTGACACAGTTGGCGGGGAGAACTGATAACGTGATGGACAGAGAAAAAAAAGAAATAAATAATGTTTTTGCAACAGGGTGATAGATTGGTGTCTGAAGCTCAGGCTTAAAATAATTTCCTTTATTCTTTCCTTCATTATCCTCAGGAAAAAAAAGGAAAATTCTGGAGGACAGATAATGAAAAACAGTGTTCCTGTGTTTAGTTGTTTATTTTTTTATTTTTTTATTTTTTTTTAACAGCCGCAATGTTTTTATTATATAGTTATCTAGATAAATATGTGGGTTTTGCTGGAAAGAAAATTACAGGGACATTTTTTATTTTCCTGTGCGTGCGTGTGTGTGTTTAATCTGTCGCTAAGCTATATTTCCTGAGATATTTTTTTGATGTTTCCAGAGTAAAGCATCCATACTAGACATGGCATATAAAGACTGCAACATTTCCAGCCTCTCACCACACTTTGGTCTATATATGTTATTTAATCTTTAAGCTTTTAATAGCTTTTTATCAGTTAATGGGGGGTCAGACAACGTGCTTAATGGTTCGGTAATCTTTTTCCTCCATTAACAAACGTTTTTTAATAATAACGATGATAACAACAAAAGCACGTTGTTGAGTGGATTCTAATCGGCCCAGAGATTTACATACAAATGACATTTACAAACAATTCCCTCGGATCATTCAGCGCCACTTTCAATAAAAAGATCGCTAATCCAACTAAGTTGTTAAGCGAGGCAGAAATGTAGGACTTAACACCAGAAATGAAAATGACTACAGTAAATGACCCCTCCCCCAAGGTGCATCTGCCCAACAGCAGTGGCCATTCATATAGATCTATATACTGTGCAGTTGTTACAAGCCACATCTGCTCAAGGAGTGCACTCTTTTCCTGAAAATATGTTTTGATTTCTTGGACAGATTTTCTAGAGTTAATTTCATCAAGATTTTTTTAAAATTCCAATTGTAGGCTGGTATGAGACAGATTGACAGTATGTTTAGGTTAAGCACAGTGTATTTCCATGTTCCTCAGCTATTAATATACCTAAAACAGGCCTTTTGTTTTGAAATGAAACTACTCCAGAATAGTTTACGTTAAATTAATACATTAGACAGCTATTGTAATTCCAGAGTTTAGGCATTTAACAGAAGAAATAGACTAATAAGTCTACAGTAAAACAGACTCCAAACCCTGTAGGCTTGCGTTGGCAGACTGAAACCTTTAGACATTGATAAGGTATGCGCTGTCAAAATGAAATATTTCAGAATCCCTGAAATGGTGCCACCTGTATGCATTTTTATTGCCATTCACAACAAAAATGTGTAATAAAACAAAGTTCATTTAATTATTAGATGTGGAGAGCAAATTGAGCATGGGCTGATATGCATAAAAACATGGGCACACACTTAATATGAGTTTGAGTTATGCATGTGGTTATACTGTATAATGTGATATGCAGTGCAAATAGAACACCAAATCAGGTGCCCATTAATCTGTGATTGACTATACGAATGATGCCATGCAAACTGTGTATGTGCAAATGAAATAGAATAACCTTAAAATAGATTTGAAACTCACTTAAAGAGCTAATTAATTAAAATTATATTGGTATAAAATGCTAAATGCTAAGGTATTAATAATACATATGAAATATCAAATGTTCCTACTGGCAATGTATTCTGGAAACACTTTATTTTAAGACTCTGCAGCAAGGTTGAGGACTATGGGAAATGTAGTCAGTTGTCTGTAGTCAAATGTTTACCCAGTGTAACAAATGTAACTCGGTAAGGTGAAGTACAGATTACTGCAAAGATGAACCAGCCCTCTGTCGTCATTGAGAAATGTTCCATTTGACCATTTCTGCTCTCTCTAATAGCTTGTTTTCCAATCAGGTTGCCAGATTAAGCCCCTGGACTGAGTACACCCTCAATAATAAGAAAACTCCTTAATCGCCTTTGAAGCACTAAACAGGGTATAATCCAGGTCTTATTGGTTATTCTGGATACGCAAAACTCCATGAAAAACCAGGACCCGTTGTATTTCATAGATGAAATGACAATAAATCGACTTTAAGGGAATTAGTTTATTGTTCATTATTAACCATAGTGGCTTTTCAATAAACACAATGGGGGGATTCTCAGAAAATCTCATTGAACACAAATTTTAATTTCATTTCCACGACGCAATCATGTCAAGTCAGCTTAAGTGATCCAACGGTAATAATCAATTTCTCTCTTTATTTCTGTTGACTTCTGCTTCACAAAATCCTGTGACACTATTTACCCCAGTCCTGTCTGCTTTAACAGAACTGAAAACTGACTTTATATCCAATAGGTTATCTAGTTCGCTAATAGGGATGTTTTCAGTGCTGTTACAACAAAATCTGTTGTGCAGAGGCCAAATCATATATATATATATATATATATATATATAGACATGGTGATGCTGTTCCGATTCAGTTTGTTTCACTTTTTTGTGTGGAAAAGATTTCCTTCTGCCCTGGTACATTGTCAGAGCAAAGACAACAACATGATGAAAAAAGATCATATGTAGTACAAGACATAACAGGCAGTTCCCTCTCTCCAGATGTCCATCTCTGCCTCCTAATCCATAGAAACCCTAGTCTTAACAGATGAAAGTGGAATCTTCCATTAATTATTATTCTAATATACTTACTCTGAATTATATCCCTATAAATCCTTAAAATTATTTCCTAATAATCCTTCTTATGGAATCACATGACCTAGATATATTGGCAGTAAGGGTCACATTTTTTGCAGTGGCTTGCATGTGCTGTGTGTGTGTGTGCGCGGCCTTGCGTGCGTGTGGTACAAGCAAGTAATGACGACTTTTTGCATCTCGTATGATGAATTGCATAAGTAAAAGGCATCGTTGTTCTTACACTGTAAGCAGATGACGTTTTACCACAGGGACATCATTACAATATTAAAAATCTGACTGTTATGCAAACAAGTTTAAGAAGAGCAGTGTTTAAGAATTACACAGTGACACACACCAACCTGAACCTCTTCCTCCTTGAGTAGTTCCAGTAAAGCTCCTCATCTGCAGCACCCTAACCAGGTGGGGGACTGCTCATTCTGGTTCCCCCCCCCCCTCCCCCAGCCCTCTAATCACATTGCAATTCTGCAATCCCTGTCCAACCCCATGATTTTATCCTTAGATACATGCCAGTCCTGCTTTGTGATTGCAAACCCTGCCCTGCTGATTTGCCATCAATTGCATTATCTGGTTCCAATCCAATTTTCATTTTCTAGTACCATTTTTAGATCGAGGGGGGAAAAGGGGATAAGAAGGTAATACCACTGCGATTCATTATATAAAGTTTTAATGGAAGGTAGGGCAAATAATAATAATAATATAAATGGGTGTAATTTAACGCTATTTACTTTACTTAATGCCTTCCGATTGGTCAGGCTAATCTGCTGGAACGTTCAGTAAATCACAATAAACCCGCCCTAGCTCCGGCTGATCCTCTGACCTGGTGTCCTTCACCCAGCATTCCAGGTGAGCGTGTGGGGGATGGCGGCAACGCTGCATGTGATGAAGGAACCGGCGGCAGTGTAGTACATATTTCCAAAAACTGAAATATAGATATTTCTACAATTCCCAATTAAACTGTTTCAAGGAAACTAATTTCCTTCCGGGTTAAATTAAATCTTTCTTAATTTTCGATGATCTACAGGATTTTATTGATGGTGAAAGTATTAAAATATTTGACGCAGTGTAGCACAGTAGGTAAGGAACTGGGCTTGTAACTGAAAGGTCGGAGGTTCGATTCCCCAGTAAGACACTGCCGTTGTACCCTTGAGCAAGGTACTCAACCTGCATTGCTTCAGTATATATCCAGCTGTGTAAATGGATACAATGTAAATGCTATGTAAAAAGTTGTGTAAGTCACCCTAAATGCATCTGCTAAATGCCTGTAATGTAATATAATGGAACCATTGCAGATCTATCGTGCCCTAAAGAAAGGTAGAATACCTGACAGAGCTAGGTGCTGTGAATCCTGTAGTGTCTTGGGGCTCCAGGGTGATGTCATTAATATATGTACAAAATACTGTCTGCCATTACCTCAATACTAGCTACTGCGAAAAAGAAAATGCAATTATTGCTGATATCTAAATATGCAGTATGTAATTATGTTCATCATTATATTTGATCATTTTAAATATGTTGAAAAGTGCAATGTTAACAAGCCCTTATAAGCATGTTATAATACATCTATAAAGGTCCTTAAGCTTTCTTGAAATCGTGGGGTGTATTCTCTTATGCAGACATATTATTGATGTAAATTTTAAAAAAAAATTTCACTTTTTCCCACACTAGGCCTATATCCCAGACATCCAAGTCTTTTCAAACGGTTTTGCTGTATGCATGTCATTCATATGTTTGATAACTTCAGTTTAAGTGCATAGGCTATGTTTAACTTTTAATCAGCATTGTTAATATCCACTGTTGTATTATGAAAAATTGGAATTTGCGCCAATAAGTGAGTTTTTTGCTAGAACAAAGGAAATTAAAATAAATTATACTGTAAGCAATGAAATTACCGGGACTTTTTAGTGATAAAATTGGAGGGTGGTGCTAAGGGTATGATTGATGCTCCATGTTCATAAATCCCTTCCCTTTGAGCAATCAAAACTTGTTGATGTTGATATTTGAGCAACATATTTCTACGCTAATTTTGGAGTTTCTCTCAGACGAAACATACTCCCAACTGAGATTATGTTTTTCTATAAAAACAAGTCACAGTTACGTGACCTTTTTAATATCAACATAATAACGAAAAAGATTCCTCTCGTAAAGCTGTTTCAATCAGATTTGGGTAGAATTGAAGGCAAAGCTGATTAAACACAACTTGCTCTGGAAATGCAGACGTGTCGAGCGGTTTCGGTTTTGAGGGAGCGTCACCGTGAAGTGTCAAACGCCAGTTCTACCGCAGAAAATGCCTATGATATACCTGTAGGCAGCGGGCGTGGTTGTCACAGTCCGCAATATGGGCTCGTATGGAGGAGTAGCCTAGCCTAAAACCTGCCGAAACTCTAAATACTTGAATTGTGATTTATGTTACTTTTATTTGTTGTTATTAACCTAATAATTTTGTGACGTAGGGTGAATTCGGGTAATCTGGGACATTTTTTGCAATTTTACATTACATTACATTACATTTATTTCGCAGACGCTTTTATCCAAAGCGACGTACAAAAAAGTGCATATCATGGTCGTAGGCAACTGCTGAACACAAGTTCAGAAAGGTATAATACTTATTTTGTACAGCTATTTCTAGCTAAGAACACAGTTCACACAGTGAACACTATTCTAACCTAACCTCTGCAAAGCCAACTAGGCAGAAGTATAAGCTACAGTATTAGGACAAAGACAAATACAAGTGACATGAAAAGGGGGGTTTTTTTTTTTTTTTTTTTTTTTTTTAATTAAAGAGTGAAATATACAGCATGGTGGTGGTTAATCTAGGTATAGTCTGAAGAGATGAGTCTTCAGGCCACGGCGGAAGATGGGTAATGAGGGGGAAGTTCGGAGAGGGGAGAGAAGTTCGACAATTTTGATTTCTGCGACTTATTCCGATATCTATCTAACACATTAGATCGACACATTAGACCTTTCTGAAATCCCTAAGATGTTTTCTAACCACACCAGGAGTAAGAATGTAGATATCATACCCAGAGGAGACATGCCACAACTATTAGTGTTCTTTGTGCCACTTTGCGACGCATGTTGCTGATTGGATGAACTGTCGATACAAAACACCAGGGGGTGCATCCACCATTCGACTATGCGCAGGAATGAGAAGGCGCTTCAGCAACATCATGAAACTAATTTGCGATCATGTTGGCGGGTTTTGCTGAGTTTAAAGGAAATTGCCTTACTAATTATTATGTTAATTGTTTGCAATGACTGTCATGGGATTGTTTCAGATTTTTTGAAAAAATAAGAAACTTGCAGATGGCTTCATTTGAAAGCCACCGGCATGCTCCGGCAGTAGCCCTATGATTTATCAGCGTAAACAAGCGCTTTGGAAGTTACAGACCTACATTTTTTGTTCTTATGATTACATGAATGGGCAGTAGAAATCAAATCAATCACTTAATGCATTTTGCAGATAAATTATTGAGGCAGAGTGCTCAACCTGTAACTGAATGACTGTTGATATTTCCTGTAGTTTACACAATCCCAGTAGGATACACAACTCAGTGTTATGCTTCATTTAAAACATAGGTTATCCCCTTTCCTAATGCCTTTCCATGAGGGTTAATCCGAGTTAACTTGGATTTAAGACCTACAATGAGATAAACAGCAAAAATTATGTGCTGGGAGAATCAGTAAGATACCATGACATCATCGCTGCCTTCTCGCGTTGACTGTTGAGTGAGGAATGTATTGCAGAAACATGTTACTAAATATGGAAATTAAACAAGTATCAATTAAAAAGTTTTTCTTAATGTGCACTTTTAAAAGCCCCAAAAAGGGGATATACGGTGAGCTCCACAGAGAGAGAGAGAATCTTAGGTGAAGTCCCCCCTTTCCCAGTTTGCAAAATACTTTTTGTCAGAGTTAAGATCTTTTAAACTGTATACAAAATGGTCCCTTGAATTACATAGCAGTGTAAGATTGTGGAGCTAGGCATTTGTACACTCAGGGATGAAGTGTACTTTAACCTGAAAGTGCACCTTACCTGGAAGTGCACCTTTCTACTCCTACCTTATGGGAGCAAAGAAAGGGGTGGAGCTTAATCCATAAAGAAACCATTTGAATTGTTCCGGGCCATAGTGGGAAGGAACCCTGGCTCCTCTGGGCCTGGAAGCTCAGATACCTTCAGCAGCAGAGCTGAACAGCCCTGTTACGAAGTGGAAGGGATTCATCTTTCCTGCTGTCACACACATACACACACGCGCACGCACACACACGCACACGCACACGCACACACACTCACACACACACACACACACACACACACGTATGCACACACACACACACACATGCGTACACGCACACACGCACGCACGCACGCATGCACACACACACACGCGCACAGTCACGCACACACACACACACACACACACACATGCACACACGCACACACACTCACTCACACTCACACACACACACACACACTCACACACACTCACACACACACACTCACACACAGCTTACCTTGTGAGGACATTCCCCAGTCTCATTAAAACACACCGGGTGTTTTATGGGGACACGGGGCCAAACTGTGTGTAGAAACTGATCGGACTTCCAACAGGAATAAAGGGGGCCTGGGCCCTGAGTCTGGTGATGTCTGGGGAGGTTGTCACCGAGCATGTGTGGGAAATTAGCCGGGGAGCAACTGCTTTACCTCGGGCGACAGAGGGATGCTTCTGTTCGCCCGGTTAGAGCTGTGCACGCCCCATTGCACTGCCGCATGCCTTCTGTGAGCCCCGCCATGCACGGCATGCTGGGAAACCGGGCCCTAATTGCCCCTGACAGGGGGAAACGCGCACTCGATGAGGTTTTATCTGCTCTCTCCCAAATCCCGCCGGTTTTGAGGCACGCAATGGGGTGGGGGTAGCATTACCTTATATGGTCATAAAACTAACTCGTAAGTATTTTATGTTTTTTTTTTTTTTTTTCTCCATACATTTGCCCAACACTTAAGGGGACGTGGGCTAAAATTCATTGTCGAATTGTGAATTGATGTTTGGATTTTTTAAACCGATTTTCTTCTTATTTTCCTTTTCTCCCTCTTTTCCAATCTGTTCTTAGCCTCATTTGCTCTAATCCTGACTCTGCCGTTGGTGGGGTAGACCAGAGCAATGCCGGGGCAAGACTCTCTGTTTGACTGTAAAGCCGGGCACCCACCGCACGCGTATCGACCGCGAGCGCACTACGCGCGTATTACGCGCGTAACTGAAGCGTAGTTGAAGTACTGTTATTACAACGGCAGCGGGCGACGTCGTCTCCACCAGATGCGAACGCGTCGCGAACCGGCTGCGAAGCTCGCGCGACACAAGCGAACTGAAGCGTAGTTTTTCGCTTCTGTTCTATTTTTTCGGCTTGTCGCGCGTCACGGTGGCCTGTTTATACACAGAAATATGCTATAAAATGCTAGGTATACATGCTCTGATTTATATTTCATCCTTATATGACTGGGGGTGTGTCCCTAGTTACCTCCCAGATATTTTATAAGCAGCTAAAAAATACAAGCCTTTTCGTTTTTGTATTGTCCTTGCAGAAAAACAAAAAACAAAACAAAAAAAACTGGAACCTGGGGAAAAGGCAAACTTAGTTTCACTATCTTATTTTACGGAGGGGGTGGGGTAAATTTGAAAATACACCACAGAAAGACGTAGCCTATTGAATGACGTAGAAGTGAATGCACCGAGCAGCGGTTTGTTAGCTCGAGTGTTGGAAGGTAGTTTTTAACCAACCATTGCTCAGCCTATTTGACTTCTCCGATGTCTTCGTTCGCCGTGATTAGCTGATTTTACTAAATCTGATCCTATAAATGTTTTGACGCGAATGACAAGACGACACCGGAATTCCCAATGGTTGATTACGGATTATTTATTATTATTATTATTATTATTATTATGATCATTACATATTCTTCGTGAAATTGGCACGCTTGTTAACCAAGCAAATAAATTAATACGATTGAGATTGATTATTATGCAGGCTACGTTGCGATTTAAGCTTATGGTAATTCTTTAAAGCGTTTACTTTCTCACGTATTTACATGTGTTAAAAAATATTACCGAATTAACAGACTGAAAAAGGTCTCTCACTAAGTATTCACTTACCCATAATCAATAGTCCTGAACAAACGTGAAATACACGATGTAATCCCACTGCAGACTTCAGTGGGGAATATAGAGCTTGAAGCAAGCCTTTGCGCGACACAAACGGAACCAGTGGAGACACGCTACGCGCCGCGCCGTGCTGCTTCGCCGTGCTGCTTACGCGACGCTTACGCGACGCGTGCGGTGGGTGCCCGGCGTAACAGTCTGCACCGCAGGTCTGCACCATGTCTCAATCTAACTTTACCAAACCCACGCACACCTTCCAGTCGTATTAGAACGAATGTTTCGAGGGTATACGAGACGCGATGACCCGTTGGACGCGTTGTCCCATGATGACTATTTTTTAGCAACACTTATCGATGAAAATAAGTGATTTTCACCCATACTTCTTTGTACGAGAGGTCTGTTTATATTTCCCTCCTTACTGGAGATTTTGTCAGTTTATAAAGGCACCCTTGATGGGTTCCCGCAGTCACCTGACAGGGAAGCGCATGCAGGGCTGCTGGGATCTGCAGTCACTGAAGAAAGGCTGCTGGGATCTGCGGTCTCTGAACAGAGGCTGCTGGGATCTGCGGTCTCTGAAGAAAGGCTGCTGGGATCTGCGATCTCTGAAGAGAGGCTGCTGGGATCTGCGGTCTCTGAAGAGAGGCTGCTGGGATCTGCGGTCTCTGAAGAGAGGCTGCTGGGATCTGCGGTCTCTGAAGAGAGGCTGCTGGGATCTGCGGTCTCTAAAGAGAGGCTGCTGGGATCTGCGGTCTCTGAAGAGAGGCTGCTGGGATCTGCGGTCTCTGAAGAAAGGCTGCTGGGATCTGCGGTCTCTGAAGAAAGGCTGCTGGGATCTGCGGTCTCTGAAGAAAGGCTGCTGGGATCTGCGGTCTCAGAAGAAAGGCTGCTGGGATCTGCGGTCTTAGAAGAAAGGATGCTGGGATCTGCGGTCTCTGAAGGAAAGGCTGCTGGGATCTGCGGTCTCTGAAGAAAGGATGCTGGGATCTGCGGTCTCTGAAGGAAAGGCTGCTGGGATCTGCGGTCTCCGAAGACAAGGCTTGCAGGCTTCACGCGGGCCTCGCTGAAGGAACAGATTGAAGACAGATTGTTCGGGTTGGGTTCGGGGGCAGGGGGAGGGGGGAGAGCCCCGGCCTTACGGAGACGAGGAGTGGCTTTGGTGGGCCACATTTAATCAGCGAATGTTAACGTGGGGCATCTGTTGCCGGGGCAGTGCCACGGGCCGGAGGCACATCGCGGCGCGTGGCACGTCCCAGGCCCCTAATCACGCCCCTAAGAATAGTCCTATTCCTCGACATGGCATTTCCATGCTGAGAGTTAATCCCGATATTTTAACCCTCCCCCCCTCGCAATCTCGTGTAAATACATACATCTGTAAATACAGGTATTATTAAAATATTGTTGTTTTTTTTTTTTTTTAAATGACGGGTGCAAATCTCTGGGTGGGAATAAATCCCTGTCAGCAGTGTGCATGTTTCATTTGAAATTAAGAGGAAAAAAGTAATAATAATAATAATAATAATTTTATCTTAGTTTGGCTTAGCGTTTGCATCTATCCTCACCGACAGAACAATAGAGTTCTTGATTGCCAGGGCTGGAACATTAGATGGTCAACATAAAACATTTAGTAATCCATCAGTAAAATTGTACTTTCATATCCTTCCCAATCACACCAGGCACCATATGCTCCATACCTTAACATATGTGATCTTGTCTGCTGCGGACTAAAAAAAAAAAAGGGCAATACTTTTATTATATTAATCCCAAGGAAGCTTTTAAATATTACAGTTATTCAAAGGCAGATTTAGTTTTTATCTTTGATGTAATACACTTATGATTCTTCCCTATTGCTCTCATAAATGTCTTCATCCACTTAATACTGACTCCGGCAGTTGCTGCTCCTTGCGTCAGCTCTGGGAAGGGAATTTTTATAAATGTTTGGAATGTTACGTAGGGATGGTCGCTATGGAGCTAGCCATAGTGCTGCTTTCTTCCCTCCCGACATCGTTGTTAAAATATTAACAGCACAAAAGACCCCGAGAGCAGTGCACCCGATGAGCAGGAAACATCGGTACAAAAAAGGCCCCCTTCGCACGACAGTTGTAAACAAGCCCACTTCCCACACACAATACCCCCCCTGCTCTGTGACTGGCCCTCTGTGCTTTTGTTCCCGTGAAACGTCCCCCTCACGGGGAAACGGTTGAAAGTCTAGCCGGCCCAACTTTCCCTGGCTTCGGACCAGCCTCGGCCGTTTAATGAGTCTTCCCCCCCTTAATTGACTTGATGATTTCTTTCTAATTAGCACACTTCTGGGGGGAGAGATCACCCGATAATAAGCTAAGTCAGTCGGACAGGCCTGTGGCGGGAGGGAGAATGGCGGCTTTGTGGAGCTAATGGAAGCAGACAGACCCTTTTTTTTTTTGGTCGGGCCGTCCCGGGCCGGGCGGGCCCCTGCGCGGTTTGCGGGGACCCGTGTCACGGAACGTCCCGGCAGCCTGCAGACAGGAAACAGCGGCATCAATGGGGCCCTAATGACATACTGGGGCCCGCGAGAGCAACAATAAGTTCTGTCCTGAGCCGGGACTGGCCCCTCTGTGGCGGGACAGCCGGGCTGGGGGGCGGGGGGGCAGGGGGTGGGCAAGGCAAGGCTGTGGGGGAGTGGTGTGTGTGTTTTGGGGGGGGGGGGGGGAGAAGCTCCTTGGCACTTGTAGGCAAACGCTGGTCTGATCAGGCAGCCGGTGCTGCATGCTGCGCTTAGTCCCAAACTGTGACATTTTGCCACAACCACTGCCTCCGTGATTCTGCAGGAACTTCAGAGGGGCCATTTTTTGGAAGGTGTTGGCGGTGATTACCTAACAAGGCAAGGCGGGTGGATAGAGGAGAAAAATCCGAAGGAAAAGAAGCTCTTCTCAAACTTGTTTTTTTTTTTTGTCCTTGCGACTGACTGCTCAGACTATCATTCTTCACTCCAGTTCCTACTCAGGCCTTAATATTGTGTATACGTATGACAGTGCTGTAGAGAATAAGCTAGACTTCAGCTTTGTGCTTCACATGTTCACATGTGTGTGATATGCTCTACAAACACGCATGTGATACTACACAACAACTTGGATCTAACATCAATGGAAGTGTAGTGCAAATGTACATGAGGCTTTGCCTCCTTGGACAATTGGGTATACTCATGCCCCCCCCCCCCCCCCCCCCCCACACACACACACACACACACAAACACACACACAACTCCAGGCTTCCGTCTTCACACAGCGTGAGCTCTGAAGAGTAACAGTTTTTCCTTCAGTTCATATTAGTGTTCCAAATTGAAAGAAAAGTACATTCTTAGAGACCTTTCCCCCCAAGTTCAGAATTTTTTCCCCCTATTCACACAAACATACGTATATTCGTGAACTTCTCCTCAGCTGGTGCAAGAGCGCACACACTTTCCTCAGAAGCACATATACTCTCTTCAGCAGCACACACACTCGCCTTAGAAGCACACACACTCCACAGAAGCACACATACACTCTCCTTAGAAGCACACGCACATTCTCCTGAACAGCTTGCTTACGTTCTGTAGTTCAGTCAGTCCTAAGCTGCGCAGTCATTGCATCCGGAGAGTGAAATTAATGCAGACTGCAGGCTCCTTGACTGACCAGGGGTGGTCACTGGTGTGTCATGATACGAGAACAATCCCACCAACCGTATTCCTCACACCCTGGCTGACATTATAGCCAATTGCACACTGCCCTGCATGACTGTTGAGTACAGTCTCCACTTGACACCAGAGCTTGGAGCACTACAATAAACTGCAGCATTAGAAGGATCCCCACCCAGCTGCCAAAGTATTGACTTCTTTATTCTTGCTCTAAATAAAGTTAAAGCGCAGGTATACTGAGGAAAAAGTAACAGTAACAGTTTAGCTTTCACTTCGGCTTGTCAAAGCTTTGACCTGTTTATTGGGTGTTCACTACACTCAAACTGGGACCCACTTATTCATCCATATTTACTATATACAGTACATAAAGAGGCAACACTCTATACCCTGTCACTCAACTGCAAGAAAAAGTACACAGAGTACACAAAATATATGGAAGTCATAATGTTTAAAAATAAAAAATAAAAAAACATCTAAACGCTGACCTATCTGGTCATCTGTTACTGAACTGATATTTATACAATCCCTTAACATGACTTGTACTTCAACTTGAGTATGTGTGTATATATATATATATATATATATATATATATATATATATTCTGTTTTCCCTTCCCCCATATTAGCTATTGTGAAACAGATTTGATCAAAAATCATCATAAACTTTTAAGTATCAGCACCCTTAACTATTAATTGTAATTTTACAATTGGTTCGGCGTAACAAGCTATATGCTGCTAAAATTGTCATTTTGAATTTATATTGTGTACAGTGTCCCATAAGCAGAATGAGCGTGACTGTACAGTACTAATCTTTAATCATAAACTATTATGCCTAATGCGCACTGACAATGCGCATCGTCTTATTGTTTGCGTTTGTGACAGATTTCATGCCTCTGCTTCTACTTCGGAGGTGAGATTAAGAACCAAGTGAGGTCCCCCCCCCCTGAAAAGACAGACCTCAGACTCCAGACTATGAGTGATCCTTGGTGTCTGGGTCTAATGGACAAACTTTAATCCTTGTCACGGAGTTGTTTACATGCATGAATTAGGTTAATCTACTAGGAGGGCCTATTTGCATAAATATGCATTTTGAAATAATTACTGCAAAGAAATTGGGGGTGCATCACTTGATTGGCAGGAGGTCGACACGTGGCCAACGCCATTGTCTCCTGTGTAAACAATGGGCTGGCAAACAATTAGCGACAATACCCATAAACACCGGTGCTACGGGCTTTTGTTTGGGTGATCCGGGGGTACGGTCTGGGCCCGTTAATCTGAGAGTCGCACCACTGCAATTAATCCTATCATTTACAGCACTTCCTCAGTGCCCTTCGGTCTGAAGTACCATAGAGAGGTTTATTTGATAATTAAACTGAAATAGAACTGGAAAAAAAAAATTATTTTTGAAGGGAATATTTCTGATTGTATGAAGCATAATATCACCAAAAATATCACAAAATACATATTGAAAATTTTAATCTACAGAATAACAGGCTTGAAAATGACTCCTAAATGAAGATTTTAAGAAAATAAATGTATTAATAGGTAGTGCTCTTGTGGGCACTATTTCAGGCCAAATGTTTATGATATGTAGATGGATATCTAAGTTATGTTCACCGAACACTTGAATATGTTTCTTTTATACACTAAAATATATAAATAGGCCTAGGTATAACAGCAGGGTTACAAATTCTCATAAGTCTAACATCTTTAACTCTGAAACTGGAACTGTCATTGCAGGGGATAGGAGACCTACAGGAACTTCCACAATTATAATCTTTTTAAATGCTTTTGATGATGGATTTTTTTCCATTATTGCACTCTTTTCACTTATACTCCATTGAGATGGGAGAATAATGGGCCTTATTGTAGTGGCCAAATCAACAGTAACAATAACAAGTGATGGTGTTAAATGAATCTAATAGATTGTTTTGTTCAAAAATATGAACCAATAATGAATAAAACAACAGGAGACCTTATAAGGCTGGTTTATCACCAATATATTCATAGCAGATAGTTTTTTAAAGACGCATTGCATGCATGGATACACGTGTGCGCACACACACATTCGGGCACACACAGTCAGATAAAGCAAATTGGCTTTTTTTATTTTTATTAGTTCCTTTAAAAATGTCGTCCATCTTAGTCCCAAGTGGACCCTTTGGAGGTTTTTGTCTCTTTTCTCCGGGGATTTTTGGAGCAAGCCGCTTCCTAACGCTCTGGCCTTTCCCACCTGATGCTTCTTTGTCTATGTCAGATTGTCTGTTTGCATATTCCTCCCATTTCCACTCCCCCATTGCAAAAAAACACAGCTTATGTTCAGAGGAGGCTCCTGTGTCCCAGAAGATTGCAAAATCAAACTATTCACTGCTTGCTCTAAAAACACTGAGGGCATCTACACAGCAACTACAACAGACTGCTCTAGCCAACACCCGCCCAGCAAGCTTTGCACCATAAGCAAACTGGAATCAATATAGGAAGCCATATCAGGAGAAGGAATTCTAATGTGAAAGCACACTTAAGTGAGTACTTTGTGATAACTGCTAAGTGGTTTGTGAAGAATCCAAAACGTTAATCCTGGAAGTATGTTATTTTTTCCCCTGCAATCAATTAATCTTGTCTTTGTATAATTATAATCCATGGCCAGAATTAAAACATAAGTTATGTATACACTGTGCAGTGCTTTAAGCTCCTTGTTATAAATCATAATGAGGATTCAGTCCAACTTTCCCATTTTCGAGTACTCAGACACCGTTTTAAAACCATTTGTTGTTTTTTAATAACAAAACAAAAACCAATATTGAGACACTTTTCCACTCCGTGGAACTGCATATTAGTGAACCTGAAAGCATGATTGTTTCATTTTGATTGTATAAAAGATTACACATGGAGGGAATTGTGGGAAATCAGATTAAAACTGAAGGGGGGGGGGGGGGGGGGATTGGTTTTGCGCCTTTAATGTGAGCAATATTTGGTGGCTGGGGGGGGGGGGGGTGTGAAGGGGATGAAACATCTGTTTAGCCTTGAAACACCTCTCCCATCGTGTCAAGCTCTTTGCTTTTGGAGTTCTTGAAGATCAAGCAAAATTGGGAACGTGAACCTGCAATATAACTCATTTTTTTGTTGGGGGGGAGCTAAAAGCTATGTAGCTTTTAACAATTTCCACTTCAATTAATATATTCAGTTAGGGTAGAACTCCGATCAGATCTTTGCTAACATGCAATGTATGGGTTATGTTAACCTGCCTGTTACACCCATATTTGACTGCACAACAATATGAATGTGAATTAAGATACTATATCCTTAATGCAGTTTCATTTAACAGTTAGCATGTCATGTATCCTAAAATGTATCCTAGCATTATGTGTCCTAAAATTATGTTGGCCTTTCTTGGGAAACCTGTGCTATAAAGCATTCAGATGCCATTTATTCATGGTGTAAAAATGTAATTAAGCAAAATTATTTTAAAGTGTAATCTTGGTTGAAAAAAATGTAGCCTTCGGAAATTATGCGGATATATATTTTTTGTATTAGACTGTGCATAGGGTACACAAAATAGACAATTAAAACTGTGAAAAGCAACAAAATATTTATTCGCACTGAGTTGCTTTCATTGGATGGGTTTAGGCATTTAACCCTTTGAAGAGTATGTTTTTTATTAATTTTTTTATTTTTTTGATGTTCTTTCAAAACTCTAATTCAGTATTTTAGAACTCCGCGGCTTTCAATTGCTAGTGGTGATTGTTTCAGTTGTTCAGAACATTCTGATCACACATTTGTGATGTCACACCTTAAAGGGTTAAATCTGCCTTCATTTGAACGCGGCGGAGCGGCGCTGCCTCCAGTTCCCCGCCGGCGGGCCGGCAGGACGGCGGTCGGAATTAGGGCACGTGGCCCGGCTATTAGTCAGCCTCCCGCCATGTGTCCATGTGCCCGGGGACGGCCGGAGAAAATTAGAGCAAAAAGCGATTTTTTGACGTTACGCTCTTTAAGAGATTAATAATCTTGTGGCTGTGGAGAATCGCCTGGAAATCTTCTCAGGAAAATAATGAGCAGAGAAACATTTACTGATTAGTTTAATCCCAGATAATCACCACTGATGACACCATGAAACCCTGCCTTGTAATCTGGCCCTTAAAATAACATTTTTTTTCCTTTCTCAGTTCTCTGCAAGCACAAAGAGAAATGGGTTTTTTTCATAATATACTTTAAGTGATTCTATTTTCTTTATAATATCGAATGTAGTCTTTCTTTTTTCCTTAATCTTCTTTAATATGCTCCTTTGGACTTTTATTTTGTTTTTTAAACGCTTATAGAGAGGGTTAGACACTGCTTATGCTACATTCCTGGGACCAAGCTATAATAAATTAAAATGTTCAAACCTTAAAAATAATCACCTTGACACAATGGTCTGGAAGAAGAAAATCATTAATACACTGGAATACATGTACTGTAGACAAGTGGGTATGGTTTTTTGGGTATAAAGTTAGCAGATGTGATTATATTGGATATGAATACATTATTGGGATTTATATTTAATACCCACATGATGATTATGATTATTATGGTGATAATGCTGCAGATAATTAATAATAATAATAATAATTATTATTATTATTATTATTACTATTATTATTATTATTATTATAAGAAAAATGAGAAGTTGGTGAAAAAAATCTGAAGACAATGCTGATGGTTACATTACATTTATTTAGCAGACACTTTTATCCAAAGCGACGTACAAAAGTGCATATAATGGTCATCAGAACAACTTATGTGATAACAATGATTGTGATGATGGCGATGACGATTATGATGATGAAGAGGACAACTACAATGATTACAAGCAGACACTTACGACTAGGTGAAAAATAGTGCTGGTGGTGGGGCAGGGGGGGATGTCTGGAGTGGATTCCAGAGAGAATCCTGGGAGAGAGCGAGAGCTGGAGATGTAGAGGATGGTTGGGATGGATGGTGAGAAAGGAGACAGTCAGAGGAACAGGGACTTCAGGGGAGAACTGCAGATTGGCGGGAGAATTCCAGGTCGGCTGCACTGACTGTTCATCCACGGAAGCCACAGAACAAAAAGAACCTGTTATCCAAATGAGTGGTAGGGCGAGCAGACAGGTGTTTCCTTAGGAACCAGGAAGAGTATTTATTGAGGAGCGGGTATTTTTTCCTTACTAGCTGTGGTGACTAGGCAACTCGTTGGTTTTCCCAATTACTCACTGGTACAGCCTGGCAAATTGGTCTTTATTGCATGACATGTTGTGACTTTAATGATAAAATACAACAGTTTCTGATAATCACTGTTGTTACTGGAGCATCGGTGGGGCTTAAAAGACCATGGAAGATGTGTTTCTTGCATTCTTGTATTTCTTTCATCTAAAAAAACTACTCCAATCACATATCTTTTTTGTAATATTTTACTGGGATACAGTTTTGGCCCGAATCCCATAATTTCTGTTTTGCTCAATTTAGAAGGTCACATACAGTACAATAGATTGTAGAGGCACTGGAATAATTTATTGATGTGATTGCATATCACAGATTTTCTGTCAAAATACGCATATACCGCAAAGAGATTCATAAACATGCACAAGTTCACCTAACCCCTAACTGCTCCCAACGAGCTGATTGGTACCTTACATGGCAGCGTTTCACCCTTGGCGTGTGAGTGTGTGTGTGTGTGTGTGTGTGTGTGTGAATGGGTGTGTGTGAATGGGTGAATGAGAGGCATCAACCGTAAAGGTCTTTGGATAAAAGCGCCATATAAATGCAGTCCATTTATGTTTATATTTACGGAAGTCAAAGGATTATCATGTTGTTTATTTTTCATAGATCTATTAATGCTGTTTTTACAATAATACCCCCCCATTAATGATATTCCAAGTTTAGGTTTATCAAAAACCCTATGAAATAGGGGTGGAATTTATTCACAGCAGAAAGTACATAGATACACAGTACCCAACGAATTTATATGTCAGTGCGTGCGGTGCAAATTTAATTTTATAATATGCGGGGTTTTCCAGAACTATAGCTCCAGAACCATTGTCCTGATAAATAGGTATTATATTGCAATGGCGACGTTGGCCCTGCAGTTCTGCACGATTCTTTCGTTTTATTTTGCCGATTTGAAAACCCACTATAGGCTATCTCGTGAATTATCGCATAGCTGTTGCTTATTTCCCGGGTTGTCAACGTTGCCAACGTTAACACCACGAAATTGCTCTTAATGGACAGGGAGTCTTTTAAATCAGATTTTTAACGGCTCTTTATTTAAAGCGATAGATTAAGACTAGATTAATTTTATGCAGTTTATTAAATTATCTCCTGTAAGAAGATTTATCTATTTTTTTTTTTTACAAATAGAAGGACTGACTGATGACACCATTTCGTTCAATTTAAACGCGTTTTTCATTTTACCTGAAATGTAGGCCTATTTGAACCCCCCACCCCCTTCACTCACTCGCTCACTCCCAACCCTCGATCGGATTAGTTGTACTTGGGCATAACTTTCCGAATTACTTTTCCACATTAGGAGCCTCATCATCCTCAGAAGCATCAGCATTAACTTAAACTGCTGAAATAAAGCTGATTCCGTGGACACGTCAAAACAATTAGGGTTTTATCCTAATATCTCTTCAGACAGGAAATTTGGTGGAAGGTCGGATTACGAACTCTAATTACAGATAGAGATTTTCTACACGTTATTTTAATAGGTGAAAGTCGACTTACAAGACCACGTGTCCAGCGCACCGAATTAATATGGAACTTAATGAGGGGAGGGATAGCTAAGAAATTGAATAACACGATAATATCTTGGGATAGCAAATGCCGACCAGTAATCAGTGCATAATCTTGCCTGCAACATGTAGGGCATCAAATAAGCCGTGTGTGACGAGCGTGCTTCTTTTAGTGCGCTTTTCACGTGCGCGTGCAGTGCACTCCACTCACTCTGTGACAGAATGCTCAGGATGGACCTTTGGGACGGTTCCATTATTTCTGTTCAAACCTTGTTTCTTTTTTATTTTAAAAATATCCTTACTGTGATTTTTTTTTTTTTTGATGCATCCTGATTTAATGGCATTTGTTCTGATTAACATAGAACATAAATATTTAGAACCACTTTAACCAAGTCGCCGAATAGGCATTAGACTATAGCCTGCTGAAAGCAGTCGTATCAATACATGTGAAGGATATGAAAGGCTATAAGCTATTTAATTAAAACTAGGGGTCATACTTTATTTCTAAAACATGCATAATGCATATAGCATACTATATAAAATTATGAGCAACATTCTGAAGTAAAAAAATTGATTCATATAATATCAAACAATGACAGTTCACTCTGGATGAAGAATAAATAACGCCTTAATATCACACGACGTTCAGAATCTTAAGAAGCCTGGCCAAATCTCTCTGAAATAAATGATAGGCTATTTTTATTCCCGGTACTGGCTGCAGTATATAGGCTAGCGCGCATGGATGGATTTTGAAATATATTGACAGTTTCTGTGATTTAAAAAATGGTTTTCAATTGCATACGAATATGCTATGTTTTAACTTCCAATTTTCACTTGACGGACACCGTATACCTCCAAAAGCCGCAATAGAATACAGCGAAGTTATCTGGTGCATCTCGCCTGAACGGTGAGTTGGTGGTAAATTAGGAGGACGTCCCAATGATATGTTTACCCGAAGTGTTTGGTAAACCAGGGTCATTTCAATAGTCCACGTTCTCACAGATAATTGACCGCTACGGTATTTTAACGAGAACACTGAAATGTTTACAATCTTACATAAATTGACCAGCCATGACAAATCAAGCCAATCAGTTTTGTGGAGTAATAAACACTACAAATTCAAAGTCTTCACAAACTAACTTCTTTTACTAACCTATAATCTCCAACCTTTGATAGCTAAGCACAAATAACCCGCCATTAAAATTACAATTATCCTAAATGAAAGTTATTATTTTGTTAATCCCGGGAACAGCTTGTCAGGGAGATTTGGGTCTTTCTTTAATAATGTAAAATTAATGTGCCTTGTAATTATCTTTATCAGGGGCATTGTGATTAATCTAGATGTTTAACAGACAGACAGAGAGAGAGACAGTGATTGAAAAATACCGAGATCTGCAAAACAGTTGTTTTAAACTGTTATTAAATCGTTTGCGTAAACAGGTGAGAATGGCGAATTGGTGCGTATTCTTGGGTGGTTTATAAAACGAAATATATACTGAAATTAGTAAAATGCAAACCACTTCCTAAATGCAAAATCGGTTGTGTGCGAGACGTTGTTTCTGAAAAGAACAAGTTCCAAGTGCAATTCGCTGGACTTAGCCTCAATGAACTTAGCCTAAATGATATTTGAATATGGAAGGGCCTATATAAGTGACATAGACACCAGCTGACAAATTAAATATTATATTAATATGCATATTTTAACCCGGTAATAACATTGCACAAAATGAATTTTAGTTAAATCCTACAGCGCTCAAAAACTAAACCAATGATTTCTAATTATTTTTAATTTTTAATTTGAATATTTCCCCAAGATTTAAGTATATTCTGAAGGATGTAACATGTTAAATAGGACACCAGACTTTGGTTTAATTGACTTTTTAAGAGACTTGAACTTTTGAATCAATCATTGAAGGCCAGATGTACTTAAGGGTTTATTTAGAAGTAGCCTATAGTTTAGTTGCATAACGCTTGTAATGCCATTCTGAAAATAACCTATACACCCAGAGGAGACGCAGCATCGCTTGATATACAAAGACATTACAAATCGTTCTAATAAAATGAATGCCAATTTCCTGCGCATTTGTAAAGACTGATTTAAATGTGGCCTAGCCTATATTAATACAAATGTATCAAGCCTCAAAGATAAGTGAAATCTGTCATCAAGAGAACGACTTAGAACCAATTCAGAGAGAGAGAAAAAATCCTTATCGGATTTAAAGGAAAATTGGTGGCAATTAATCCTTTGGGATTGAAAAAAAGGGAAACGCCTCTTGTAGCTTTGACAGATCTCACAGTAGATCTGATTGGACGCTGGAGTTGTCCCTGTTGTACGGCACGAGGATAAATTGTACGCCTTATGCCCTCTCCCGTTCCATCATCACTCTGAACAGTGGGAGGGAAGAGAAAGTCAAAATACAGATGTCTACCATGACAGGAAGAGAGGATTCCACGGACGAAAAGCCCAAAGTCAAGATTTTGGCGCCGACTTTTGGAATCGACAAAGCGCGGCTCAATGGACCTGGGTTTAGATCTAAAGGTTTTGCAATCACCGACCTCCTGGGTCTCGAGACTGATTTGCAACCCCATCAAGCAGGACCCGGAGTTGGTGCCAACGGCGACGGCCAGAGTGCAGGGATTGGGGGCTTCTCTTTCGCCGGGGGCTCCTTGCCCCTTGGTTTGGGGTTCCTCTGTAGTCTAGCGGCACAGCAACCTCCCGGGACTCCCTGTTTTCTCCCGAGCCACATACCTCTTCTTCAGTCCAGGACGGAGAATCATTTTATGCAGAATTTGGAGCCGCAAAGGGAGAACTATTCCGGTATATATTTACCTAATTTTTAAAATTTCTTTTCTGAAACTTTCGGATGATGCTATTCTTCAGGTGAAAGTTTCGTTAGGTAGTGACAGCTATACCAAAATGGAACGACAGCACGGCCTCACAGAGCGACCATTATAATTTAAAGCAAAAAAAAAAAAATCAGGCAGCCAGGTCAAGTCACATGTTTTAGATTTGCCTCACAGAATTTTAAACCTTTTAACACAAAATAGCCTAATTTTTCTTTCAACCATTTAAATTAATTTGCCAATCGATTTATTATTGGGAAGATATATTATTTATTATTGGGCTTAGATTAGCCAAATCTTCCATGAATATAAAATACATAGCCTAATGTTAATAGAAAAATGAAGGGACGCGGAAATCCCATTTGTTTAGTCTGGTGAGTGTATCCACTAATCATGAATGTGAAAAAATGTAACTTTTTAATTTATATTTTCAGATGACGACTGTCTTTCTGGAGATCGAAATGATGCAAAGAATTCAGGAAATTCTCAAAAGAGAAAAAAGAGGAGGCACAGGTAATATGATCTTTTTTCCCTTCTTTTTACAAAATATTATTTTATTCTCATCCCAAATAATATGTATAAAATGCCTGTTGGAGACATAACCATTAGTAAATGTACTATTTGATTGGCTACTTTAAATGCAACGGACGTTGAGAATTTCCATCCACTTTTTCTGCAGAACTGTATTCACGTCACATCAGCTCGAAGAACTCGAAAAGGCTTTCCACGAGGCACATTATCCAGATGTTTACGCAAGAGAAATGCTCGCGATGAAGACGGAATTGCCCGAGGACAGGATACAGGTAGGCTGTAACCTCGATGCAAATTGAAGCTCTACACGACGTTTTGACATATAGGATGAAACTGTGACCAGTTAATTAATTTACGTTGGTTTATAATTCGGTTGTCTCCCCGCTCCCCCTCCAGGTATGGTTCCAGAACCGTCGGGCCAAGTGGCGGAAGCGCGAGAAGTGTTGGGGTCGCAGCAGTGTGATGGCTGAATACGGGCTTTACGGCGCCATGGTTCGCCACTCCATCCCGCTCCCCGAGTCGATCATCAACTCCGCCAAGAGCGGGATGATGGGGTCCTGCGCTCCCTGGCTTCTAGGTGAGCCAGCAGGTTGTTTCGTTTATTTATAATATACTACTCAATTATGTATTTGATTGACTTTTGAATACATAGCTGAGGTGTTTTGTGACAAAGTAAAATTGAATTTTGAAATTGAATGTTTGAGTTGAATTGTAATGGAACTGTAAAGTTAACCGTGGACTGTATTAACCTACAGCTTTAGATTTAAAATAGGCCTATTTATAGATATTTTAAATACATATTTATTAAGACTATTTTAATGTGCTGCTCTTTGAATCAGAAAACCTGTAGTTAAGATACACCAGATGAACATTAACCAATTTTGAATTAGCCTTGTGATCTCAAGCCCTTGTGAGCCAATTCGATAACTTTTTGTGCCATTTTCCTTTCTATATAGGCATGCACAAAAAGTCAATGGAAATAGTGAAGAAGCCGCCAGGCACACCGGAGTCCACTCACTCGGATTCGTACCCGGAGGAAACAAAGGTGAAAGACAGCGACATCGCGTGGGCGAACAGAGCCAACACAACGGACGACTCCGAGGACATGGCAATAGACCTATCCAGCACTTCCAAGCAGGACAGCAAAAGCACTTTGAAACCCGCGCCGCCCCCCAAGGATACCAGGAGTGATTCTGAAAATGAAAGCTAAACTGGTGTAAATAAACGTGAACTCGGACAATATCGTGTATAATGCACGCAAAGTACAAACAAAAAAAAAGACAATGTAAACGAGACCCGTGCAATGTTCACATCGAGTTGTTAGGAGTGTGCTCGTCTTCCTATTTTCAATTATGTCATAATTATGTGTGAAAATACGTTTTATAACGTATTAATAATGTTAAATATGAGAGATTAATTCATGTTTTTTTATTTCTAATGTCCATTTACTCTGTATTTTCTGAAATGCACTTCTAATAATCAGGGGTTTTTACATCAAGCTGGTTCTGTCCACATTTTTTATTTTTATTTCTTACAAACATCAAGTACTGAGCTTCTCTTGAACCATTTTCCTCTTTTTCTGAAAAGCTGAAAGGCTTTAAAATATCCATGGCAGCTGATGGAACATTGTATATTCAGGTGCATATGAGAGCAAAACTGTTACTCTGAATGTCCCGCTTCATTTCTATGCACTATAAAATACGTTTAGAGGAGCTGAAAGCCATATTTTTCACAGTCGTCGTGTAGATCTCGTGCTGTATAAAAAGAGGAAAGAACATTCTTGGTTCTCGAAATGCAAAATTGTCAAGCACTTTAGCCGTGTGGATGTTGAATGTTATTAAAAAGTTTGTTTGTGAAAATAAGGTAGTACCAGCAACATGAACAAAACTACATATTGGAAAATAAATTTGATACGCCATGCATTTTTGTCTGAAGACATATTTATGTTCACATTATATTCATTATCTCTCTCTCTCTCTCTCTCTCTCTCTCTATATATATATATATATATATATATATATATATATATATATATATATATATAAAATGCAAAATCAACAGATCCATTAGTTATTACAGCAAAGGAAAGCTCCGTGTAGTTCCTTTAGTAAGACGGTATGAATAATTATTGAGATCACCAGCAGTTCTTTTGCATTTCCTCTGACACAATCACTACTTCTAATTATTTTTCTTGCGTTTTGCATTATTTGAGTATTAAGATAACACGACGTGATTACTAATAAACTATCCACCAATAACATGTAGGCTATAATCATTTACATTTAGTACACTTACACTTGTTCCTGGTTATGATTATACATTTTGTTGTACGTCGCTCTGGATAAGAGCGTTTGCCAAATGCCTGTAATGTAATGTAATGTAGTAAGTTTATTGTAGGTCGATCTCTTCACTCTGCTGTGCTGCTTCCATAGGTGTGTGTGTGTGTGTGTGCGTGTGTGTGAGCGAGCGAGAGGTAAATCTCCACTGAACTGTATAATACAGTTCAGTGGAGAAATCACAGAACTGATCTGTAGTTTTAATACAGTTCAGTGGTTGCGTCCCTTTAATATTTCCGGTACCGCCCGGAACTACTCAATTCGTGTGCATCACTTGTGTTGTTCCTCCCAACACATGTGTTTTGGGCAATGAACTGTTCAGTGGTTTGGGGACTCGAATGGTCATAGCAATAACGCGTTTTCTTCTATGAAGTGTTGCTTATAAACCGTCCATTGAAATGCCGATTCCTGCAATATTTAAAACTCAGTTGGCCTCTGTTATGGATCTGTTGGCTAAAGCGGTCGTGGTAGAAATGGAGAAACTTTTTGACGACTGTTTGTCCAGTTCTGTTATGTTTCGACTGAAGATGTGCTCTAAGAACCAAAAGCCAAACAGTCAACTTATGGACTCCGAGTTTAGGACGGTGAGTTGCGTCTATGATTGTGTCCAGCTTTGAAAGTTTTTGCTCTACGCGACTGTATATATATATTTTATCTGCGAGATAAAAACTGGCACTATATGAGAGACTGTACCAATAAATTCCATCTGTCACCCGGACATCGCACCGTAATTTTTAGTTTCAGAGTGTTTCTGAGCATTTGGTGGATAATTTTCGGATGCAAGAGTCTTAAATGATTTTTAGAGGTTTGCTTTCAACATGCTCCGGTAGTCACATGGGTACTACCTCGCGAATATGTTGTAAGCCGTTGTAATGATTCCTCTCTAAAATGTACTTTATATGATGATGGTACCTGGTTAAATAAAAGAGATCTAGGTAGTACCTTGTTATTATATATTTTTGCTATGGACGTTTACATCCTAACCTTTGTGAAAAAAAGAAAGAATTAAATAAAGAAAACCACTTTTATCGGTGATTTTTTGCGTGAAGTGGTGTTTGACTTGGTGCCGTTTCAGGACCGGATGCTCTCTATTGTGGAGACATTAACAAGAGAGGCAATGGAAAAAATCAACAAGCTCTTGGATCAAAGCCCTGCCATGATACAGTTGGAAAGGACCCAGTCTGAGTCCAAGGGAAGAGCCATGGAGGGCTCAGCAAACGCACTCCGCTGCTCGGTTGTTGTTCAGGTTGGAGAGGGATTCAGAAGGGCAGGAGGTAAGGTATCGACAGTGTATCCTGCTGTTTTATTATGCCTGTGACAAATGCTATTCGATTTAGTACGCAAACAAACACATTCTGGGACTGAGTTTTAGTGGCAGAACTAAGCAATTCAGCGCTATATTTTTAATAGAAAGAAATTTTGAGATGGTCCTGCATAGTTGGTCCATGCAAGTCTTGATGTAGTAAGAGATGAGAGATGTTCTTCCACATCTACCCAAATAAAAGTAATTCTAGAAGCCCTACATCTCTCATAACAGAGCCTGCCTGTATTACCACACATAGCCTAATAGCTCATCAGAAGGACAGTGAGTCAAGGGAACTTAATCTGCATCCACACAAAGCAAGTTTACTTTTTTTTTGCCAGTTTTTCAAGCCAAAGTAAAGGCAGGGGTGGAGTTATTTGTACTTTATTTACTTCATTAGCTGTGGTCAAGCTGAATATTACTAGCTAGCTATACATGTGCTATAAGTCTGCTGGTTGGGTTCAAGTGAATGCCTTGTGTCTAGAGTGACCATGAAGTGGCTATAGTATTCATTGTCAGGGAAATTACCGTTTCCCATCCCCACATACCCAGAGGTAAGATCCTTCCCCAATAACACAGAGTCACAGCACTTTCAAAGATCAATAAGACTTTTATTCAACTTGCAAGGAGAAGAAAGAATGAGAGAGCACTCACAAAACTCTCTGAAGTTTCAGATGCATAGGCCGTTCCTTATATCCACAATCTCAGTAACTTTCCACTGGGCACAGGAGGCGTGTTTCTCCTTCTCACCTAAACAGCTGCCCCCTGCCCTAATTAATCCTTACCCTCCTTAACAGTGGACACCCGGTCTGACAATCTTGGTCTTCTCAGCTTTATTTTGTCTCCCGATAAGATTGACTGTACAATAAAATTCTCCAGGCTGCGGTGTCATCCACCAGTCCACCCAATATGCGGAGAATAGGACAATCTGTTTTTCACACTTAGGCCTTGATCATTTATCTTTTTGTTTACTGACCAATTCTCAGACAGTGTGTCTTATCACTTTCCAGAACTCAGAACAGACTATGCAAAGGTCTAAACACTTGATTTGAAACTATTTGCTATAAAGAGTATATTTCAAATCACTTACATTGGGATATATGGTATAACAATACGGAGGAGTGTACGGAGTGTAGCACAGTGGGTAAGGAACTGGGCTTGTAACCGAAAGGTCGCAGGTTCGATTCCCGGGTAAGGACACTGCCGTTGTACCCTTGAGCAAGGTACTTAACCGAAATTGCTTCAGTATATATCCAGCTGTATAAATGGATACAATGTAAAATGCTATGTAAAAGTTGTGTAAGTCGCTCTGGATAAGAGCGTCTGCTAAATGCCTGTAATGTAATGTAATGTAATGTAACAATAATCAAGAGAATAATAAAGGATATATTTAATCATGTGATTGTCTCTATGTTAACACACATATACTGTCAATCAGAAAATTACTCTTACATCATTAATGTACTTCATACTAGTATGTTTACCTTGTCGTAAAATAATTTGCTATGTGGTTTTATATATATATATATATATATATATATGTATGTATTATTTTGTGTTGGATGTGAATGTTAAACACTGACCTCTGACCTCATAGTTTCAGAGGAGCATCCTCCCACGTCCAGCCGGTGGAGCGAAGGAGAGCCCTCATCAGCGGAAGAGGAGACGACTCCACGTCAGTCTGTCATCATGAGAGACAAGGTCAGACTGAAATCTGTCTCTCGGTGTCTCAGACTGAGACTGAGGCACTGTGACCAGTTCCTGTTTAGATATGCAGCAGTGGAACTGGCATGACGAGATTCACAACCAAAAGTAGATAAATATGATATCTGGCGTGACAAAATTTGAATTACCTCGTAAATATGTCTCTCCACAACGCAGAGTATACAGCTACATCATGTGGGTCCACAGTTGTTACTTGCAGTACTTGCATACGTGCCTTATATGCTGTGATATTGCTGTTCTGTTCAGCCTCCACACACGGAAGAGCAGAAAGCGGAGTCCCCTCAAGAGAGGGATGGGAGAATTGGGGAAGATGTCCCGAACGACGACTTACAGGAACCCCTGACATTCAGGCAGAGGCGTAAGTGGTGATATATTAATATCATTAAGAATGATGTTTCACCCTGTGATGCTGCTGTTGGCATAGCTGTAATTGACACACCGGTGCCTTCAGATGGCTTGCATTCCGACCAGCACAGAGTGAGAACAGTGGAAGGTGAGAAATGACAGTGTGCTAGAATGTTCTCTCTTAAAATGGCCGCACGGGAGAGACCATGTGACACGGCAGGGGCAGCGGACTCACGAGCAGCCATGACAGTTTTGGCACTGTGATCCCGTCCCTATCCGTGACCCCCCCTGAGTGGGTCTGAGTAAACTTGATGTATTTGAAAAAGTGTACAACTGAGAGAGATCAAAAAAATTGGGAAAAATGTGCAGTTGAATATCGGTAAATGTTTTATGAATGCAGTAATGCACCGAGCCAGTCGCCAGTTCTCTCTCCCGCCTGTTTGTACAGGTGTGCTTTACACTATAGCAGATTGGCATAACTTGGCTAAGTAGGGTTCTCTGGGAGAAGAACCGTCCGTCGCGCGTTCTTCATACAGGGTGTAATCATCCCAATACGTGTGATGTATTGTCATTAATCTCCTCACAGATGCAGTACAGTCCGGTGCTGATGCTGGAGAGACATTGTCTAATGAACATGCTGAACGGTACACTGAGGAGCATGGTGTACAGCCAACACCTTCAGAAAGCCAAGAGGAGTGCGTTTCGCAGCCTTCACCTGTAAAATTGAACTCGGCCATCGACAATACCCACAATTCAACGCTTTCAACTGCGAAGAACACGAAGGCCTGCCGGGAAGCGAGCAATGGAGAGAAACGGTTCCATTGCACCCAGTGTGGGAGGACCTTTTTGAAACAGTGTTACCTTAAAGCTCACCAGATTGTTCACACAGAAGAGAGACCATTCAGCTGCGCGCAGTGTGGGAAGAGCTTCAGGTCAAAAGTTAATCTCAGTGTGCATCAGCTGACGGTTCACAAAGGAGAGAAGCCGTTCAGGTGCGAACACTGCGGCAAGACCTTCGGGATGCAGAGTCATCTTAAAGCCCACCAGAGACTTTACACGGCAGAGAAGCCGTTCAGCTGCTCCTTATGTGGAAAGGATTTCAGAGTGAAGTGTAGTCTTAAGCTACATCGGCAAATGGTGCACGAAGGAGAGAGACTGTATCATTGCGCACAGTGCGAGAAGCTGTTTAGCACACCGGGTGAACTTAAAGCACACCAAGTTGTGCACACGGGAGACAAGCCATACAGTTGCGTGAAGTGCGGGAAGGGTTTCACGGCAAAACGTAGTCTTAGCGTTCATCAGCTGACCGTGCATGACGGAGAAAGGCCACACAGCTGCGACAAGTGCGGAAAGAGCTGCGGCACAAAAAGTGGTCTTAAAACGCACCAGAGGCTTCACACAGGAGAGAAACCGTATCAGTGTTTCGAATGCGGGAAGAGTTTCAGCCACCAAACCTCGTGGAAGACCCATCAGGTGGTCCACACGAGAGAGAAGGCCTTTTGCTGCGACGTGTGCGGGAAGAGCTTCAGCGTTTTGTCGAACCTGCACAGGCACCAGCGGACGCACACCGGAGAGAAGGCTTTCGGTTGTGCGGTGTGCGGCAAGAGTTTCACCCAGGCCAGTCACCTGAAAGTGCACCAGACAATTCACACCGGAGAGAAAAGGTTCACGTGCGAAACGTGCGGGAAGCGCTTCAGTCAGAAGAGCGCGCTCAAATCGCACCAGAGAGTTCACACGGGAGAGAAACCGTACACCTGCGCCACCTGTGGACAGAGCTACAGCTCTGCGAGCTATTTCAGCAGGCACAAACTGATTCACACGGGAGAGAAACTGCACAGCTGCGCCGAGTGTGGGAAGACCTTCACGCGGGAAAGCAGTCTTTATTTACACAAACGCACTCACACTGGGGAGAAACCGTACGGCTGCAATGAATGCGAGGCGAGCTTCAGCCTGGTGCAGAACCTCAGACGCCATCAGCAGATACACACGGGAGAGAAACCGTTCAGCTGTGCCACGTGTGGAAAGTGGTTCAGACAAGCTAATAACCTTAAAGCACATGAACAAATTCACATGGGTGAGAGAGGACACACCTGTGACAAGTGTGGGAGGAGTTTTGCGTACTCGAGGAAACTCAAAGAACACAAGTGTGTTTGCTTGATAAGTAACCTCGAAGATCTCAAATCTTGAATACTGGCGAAGAATACAGTTGTTTTTGCACTGTGGAAAAAGATGATGTAGCAGCTTTGGTTTACAAGTCCCATGTATTTATATTTGTATGTCGATAAAGGACTGTGTATCAGTAGCAGAGTTTTAAAAATAGATTCTGCCATTATCAGACAAAAAGTTTATTTTCGAGTCCAACAGTCAGAAGAGTTATTTTTTTCAGAAAGATGCATCTTATAATGTGAGGTACTAAGTTGTGATTGTTATAGATTCTGATGAAACAATATATTTATTATAATAATGCATATATTTAATAATGCAACAAAAGCACTCAAAACAAGTCAGAAAATGTAACTGATACCATTTTTATTGAATTAAAATCCATTTATAGGTTAAAAAAGTCAGATTTTAATTCTACCTTAAATCCAGGGAGAGAGGTAGTGTACCTGAAGTAAAGACAACAGTACTGTGCTAGGAGAACCCCAGTTGTAGGCATGGGAAACGTCAGCCTTGTGTTGCTTCTGTAGGCTGAGTTATAATACATTGCTGTCAGCGTCGCACCCATACAAAAAGACAGACAGTCAAACCACAATGTGCAAAAATAACCGAAACTGATACCATCACAGGAAGTGGCATTGTAGCAATGGAGATACAAGGACAAATCATCTCTAGCTCTCATAACCTCACGACAGCATTACAGATCATTTTCTGTATACTAGGAGAGCACGGTCAATAACATCTCGTTTATCCATAAATTAACTGGGTCAAGGCCAGTGTGCCAAAGCAATCGAGCGACTGAAAACAACAATTACTAGGAGGAGCTAATGGATCGTTATCCAAGTATCGTAGATAATGCGCATTAAAGATATTTCTTTGTCGTGAAAATGAAATGTCAACAAGCTGTGTGTGCTGTGTTGTTGGGACTTCCTTAGGAGGATTATAGCTAAAGCTACAGCTGACGAGCATTTTGGCAACTGCATAATTTTGTTTACAAATATCACACCGCAATTCTGTTTCGGTCAACAGAAATATGTTGTGTTTGCATGGTTAGTTTCTTTTGTAATTTAATTTGTCTAATTTCTGCTTTGACTTAAGTATTTATCGCTTGAGGCTAATTGACATAGCAATTCCTTCTAAAATTAAATACATTCTGAATACCGTTATTGGCTTTTATTTCATGCTTTTTAACCCAGTTTAAGTTAAATTGCTGTTGTCATATCTTAGTTCCTACAGGTGTTAAAACTATTTTTACATCTCGTTTTTGTTTCTGAATTATCAATGACATCATGGGTTTCTGACTGAGGGTGTTTAGGTATTCTTACAGTGCCCTTTATTATGAAAGCATTCCTCCTTTGTCCCTAAACCTTGAATAACTAAATGTGTCAGCATGTTAAAGAAACAAAAATAGCATTATGAATTCTGAATCAGAAGGCTGACAGATTTTTTGCCATTTTTACTCTTCTCTTTCTTTACCCAAATATAAATGAATAACCCACAGACTTTTGGCCAGTGTTTGTCTTTGACAAGAAAATTAACAGACATGAAATATTTTCAAGTATGTGCTTTTAAAAAAATCTTCAACACACTTTGTGTAACCGTTTTGTTTTTTTCATCACGTGTCAACATGTTATGTGTTGCTCTACATTCGTATTAATAAGTCAATGTTAGCAAATCTGTGGTAAATCTAAAACAAATTTGTTTGGAGTGGATAATTGGTTATGTCACTTATGAATCCTCTCCAATTCTTTGACCTATATGACATGGCTCTTGTTTACTGAAGAATGCAGACTGTTTGCTCTCCACATCAAATGATTAAACACATTGCTTTGTTTATCTAAGCCCTATTGTAGGGGATTGAACAGCTAAATATACTAAGCACCATGACCACTGTTCTATTATGGTTTATTGTTCTTAAGATTCATATTAATATATAGTCATGTTTTTAATGCGGAAGTTAATCTTTAAACCCCACTCCCGTAATCACTTATAATTCCCACTTAATGGTTTGCAAATCATATAATTGCTCTGCCTACCCTCATTTTGTTTTCACTAGGACTTAACAAGCTGCTGCATTCAATCTAATTTGTGTCCTTCATGTCTCTGAATTTGAATAGCACCAAATTCGTGTTGTATATTTATTTTAATTCAACAATTCCATTGTTTACAATGCACTCAGAACCCTTTTTTCTCTCAATGACCTTATGAACTGAAAAATGATGATGATATTTATGATGAGATCTAATGTACTAGTCCTAGGTTTGTACTAATGCAAACCTGACAGGATGATTGTGGATTGTAAAATAACATGATGGAAAGGGTGTGGGCACACCTTGGTTTTAGACATAATTATGTCCAGCCACCTATTAACATTAACATAAATATGTTACAATATTTATTTTATCTATAGAATATTATCATGTAACTACAAATATAAATTAATAATCAAAACAACAACATAAATCATGTTTTAAACACTGAATGTAGCATCATCAATAATATTCTTTCATCCAGCAAATTACATTGTTATTTCTTGTTCAAGAATCAACATTCATTTACACGTACAGTAAGTATTCCAGAAACAGACAGCGCTAAGGCACTGTGTTCTGGAACGAGTGAACTAATCGACATTACAGAGCATTAAAACTGAAAAAAGCAATTTTGGAATATGAAGTACTGAATTGTTAGGAAATCAAATTATATCAGTAATTTTCATTGTTGTGGACTGGAAAAAAAGGATTATTTTGGGGATGGGGTGAGATTAAAGAGACTTAATTCAGAGGCAGCGTCAACATAATTTACAAAGAAAAACATTACATTTATTGAAATAATACTAATAAAAACCTGACCCACAAAGCCACAGGAGAATCTTTACAACGGTCAGCACAGTTATGCCATTGTACCACTTCCTGTGCATCTATAGCAAGAGTTCATAATCTGGTGTATTGCTAAATGGAAATTATATTGAAATGATAATCTCTTCATGTTCTAAAATGTACCAAACCACTGGGCTCAAAACAAACTTGGTGCATCTAAGAACACCTAACCTGCATTTAAAACAATGGCTTTCTTAATATATTGGTATCATGCATGAAGCCAAAAACAGGCCAGCGGATGTTTTGGCATTCAATCGATCATCAGCTGTTGTATTTTCCTGCAATGCTGGCCTTAAAGATAAGTGTAAATCTGGGTGGTCTGTATAATGTCAGCTTGGCTGGTTTTGAGAGGAAAAGGCTCTTTCGAAAAGCCTTCATATAAAGAGAACTGTCTTGGTGAGCTTTACAAACGGAGAAGCTGTCCGTTGAGATGTGTATCTGGGGGAAGTATGTAAATACAGTTATACAAGTAAATTTTATTTATAAAGCACATTAAAAATGCTTACTTTTAAAAATCTATTTGTGAATAAAATACTTTGCTACTAAATCTGAATACCATTAATTTTATTACATAGGCTATATAAAGCACGAGATACTTATTTTGGTTACCTTTTGTTATGTTAGTACTTGTTCCAAAGTAATATTTCCGGTTTGGACCGGAACTAATAACCTCAGTGTTTGTTGCTCTCCAGTCGCTTTTGTAGAGGGATAGGATAGTTATGTCATAGTGCGTCCACACGTTATGTATGCATTTAGCCTACCTATCTATGTAATTTATAAACCGATGTCTTAATTAATAAAGGCGTTGTTGAGATTCACGGCGATATGTCGAATCTTAGTACATTTCAGACTAAGTTAGCTTCTATTATGGATATACTGACTAAAGCGGCCGTGGCAGAATTTAATAAACTTGTTGGTGAAGGTTCCCCTCAGTCTGCTGACTTGAGTTCTGGCATGTTGAGTCAGACTGAAAACGATTCTCCAAAGAAAGTGTTGGAGAGCGAGTTTCTAGCGGTGAGTTATGTGTTTCTTTTCAATGGCCGCGCGTGTCTCTGACACTGCGCTAATGGGAGATGCAAGCATTTGCTGTTTTATTAACTGTAGCTACTGTCCTAATATTTAGCTGAACGATTGCACTGAATCGAAGTTCTGAATGCCTAATATGAGCGTATTATCTATTTAAAAATGCATTCAGAACCTGGTTTCGACGTGGGGTGAGGCATGACGTTACCTGAGAAACGCGAGGTGTTTTCACTGCTAATGAATCGTGAAGTTTGGTTTTAAATGGACTTTTTCTTAATAATCGTGTAATAAAAAGCACGTGTGCAACAAACACATATCGTCCCTATGTCAAGCCTGCATTTCTACGGACTGTATTGGCTCTCTACCGCCAACTAGCGAGTTGCTGCCAAAGTAAGCTCTATAAAGCTTTTATCAAAAGGTATTTCTAAACATTTTGGTTTTACCACGTAGTTTAGGCCTGGCTCGCTGTTGGGTTTCCAGTTGATCATAAAGGTGTTGGATGGGGTTGAGGTCAGGGCTCTGTGCAGGCCTGTCAAGTTCTTCCACACTGTTCTTGACAAAACTATTTCTATATGGACCTTGCTGTGTGCCCTGGGGTACTGTCATGCTGAAACAGGAAAGGGCCTTCCCCAAACTGTTGAGGAAGCACAGAATCATCTAGAATGTGATTGTATGATGTAGCATTAAGATTCACCTTCACTGGAACTAAGGGGGTTAGCCCAAACCATGAAAAATAGCACCAGACCAAGGGGAGTCCACATACTTTTGATCATATAGTGCATCAGGGGCGCAGGAGAGATTTTTGAAGTGGAGGGGACCAAACTGTGAGCAAAAGAAAGGTCTCAACTTTTAAGCTTATACAACTACCCCGATCCGGGGGGACGGATAGGGGCCCCTATGAAACTGGGGGGGACGTATCCCCCCGTCCCCCCTGCCACCTGCGCCCCTGTAGTGTATATATACACATTTTTATTTTTGCCTGGCATAATATGAGGTTTTACTGCTGTTTTGTTGATCTGTGACACTGCACAAACATGTTATTCTGTCTTGCCCTGAATTTTTTCTCCCACTTTCAGACAGTACGTGCAGCTGTTTTACGAAAAATAAAATCATAGCAACGGTGTGGGAAAGATGTACTTTCATCTTGTTTGATGTGTTTAATGCCAATTAAATGCTCTCTTTCAGCGCCCTCTGTCTGGAGAAAACGTAAGGTGGTTTGCCCTTACTGTAGGAGAAAAAAATTGTGTGTTGTTTAAGCATGACTTCATTGCCTTAGAAACTGTTGGAAAAATGGTTATGGTGGTTGTTTTGTCAATAACGCCTGAAGTTTCTGTAACAAACAAGAACCTGAATCCGTGCGGTGTAAAACTGACAGAAAAGTGTCATTTGCCAGACTTTGAAGGCGGCAAGAGTGACAATACATTACACTCTCATTTCTAAGTTGATTGACATGCCTATTTATATATTTTTAAAAACTTTTTAGTTAGTCATGGGGATCCTGACAAAAGAGGCGCGGGAGAAAATCGGCAGACTCGTGGAGGAGGGCTCTGCGGCGCTGCGTCTGGAGAGGTCCCAGAGTCGGAGGGAGAACGAGGTCCTGAAGAGGAAGCTGCAGCTGATGGAGAGCCAGCTGAGGACAGTGAGAGCGCACGGGGAGGGGAGAGCACCGGAGAGCTCAGCGAACACACCCAGCTGCTCTGTGGGAGTCCAGGTTGGCCATGACCGCGGGGGACAGGAAATAGGTGTGTGTCTGTAGTAGTATGCCTTTTTTTTCTTCTTTTGAACCCACATACCATGCTGCTTTTGGATACTCATTGTAAATAAATACTGGGTGTTTTAACGCCACGTTTCTTAGCCTAACCTGCTGTAATTGTAATTCAGCTTTGCATGTGGTGAGCGTGGGCTGCTCCACAGTAAATTGCCCCATGGGTTGATTATCTGCAGGCGACCTTTACTGACTCTGCCAGTTGGGAGCCCCCAGGGTTGCTGATAAAGCCTGACAATATATAGAAACCTGATATGTAGGATTTAAGTACTGAGAACTTACAGACTTGGTTCATATTTATAGAATTAACAGCACACTGCAGTTACACTCCCATAATCACACAACCTTCATCTACCATCACCAGTTTCCTCTTTTCAGTTATTTTTACAAGGGTAACAAGGCCACAAGTGCCGAACGTACGCTCACAATAAAAACCTCCCTCTCTTTGCGAACACTAAAATATTTTATTTGTGGTGACTGTCCCCGCAGATGTAGACGAGGTCTGTGCTAGGGAGAGTCTAACCAATGAGAGCCAGCACTGTGAGGAGGATCAGGTCCCACAGCCCAGTCCAGCGGAGTTAAACTCTGACGTCACCGATCAAAACGGATACGCTGTGAGTGGTGAGTTTCAGCTTCCTCAGGTGAGGAAGACTAAGATGGCCGTGCACAGTGTAAACACACCATTACGCACACAGTGTGTGTGGTGAGGTCTGTAGCCAAGGAGATGGTTCTAAAATATACCTGTGACTTTTTACAGTATTGTGTCGCTTTCAGGGTAAACCGACTAATTTTAAATCCAAACTGTATAAAAAGGCTTATATCATTGTTTTTGTTCTCCTTGGCTCTTAATGTGTAGCATAACTGTTAAAATAATGGTTTTTATTGCACAAATGATTGAGTCTTTGCTAAAGCTGTGGCAAGCTCACCTGCAGTACAGAACATGCTCAGAATGCAATCACTGTTGTACTGCATGAGTGTCAGAATCCAGTCCAGCAGGGCCGCTGTGTCTGCTGGCTTCAGTGCGTTTCTGCACCAGTGATTCATTTAAGTCACTGATTGGCTAAAGAATGCACACACCTTGTTCTCAGGGCCTTACCTGGCAGCTGACTAAGAGGAAGCCAGTAATACCTGCAGACACTGCAGCCCTCCAGGACCTGAGTATGGCACTTCTACTTGTAGCGTGAATAGACAGTTTGATTCAGGTTTACTTAATAAAGTTGTTGCAATAATGGCCTCAGCTGGACTTAAGTCTATAGACAAACATTTAACCTGTGATTAAACGGGTTATTCTTTCCCGGCTGTAGTCCTCTTACTGTAACTGCTGAAGTAACTCACGGGCAGAACATAACATCCGATGGGCTTGTATGACACTCCCTGTCTTGCGGATGATGTTTGTCGTCTCTTCTCCGGCAGATGCGGTGCGTTTGAGTGCCGTTGCCCGGGCGGGCCTCCTCGCTGATCACCAGTACTGCGCAGAGGTGCGTGAGCCGCCGCTCGCCCCCACCGAAAACCCACCGGGAAAACGGGGCCCCCGGCCCGCTCCGAACTCGGAACCGAACTCGGCCGTCACGGGCGAAACGGGGCGTGGCCAGCGGAGGAGGGGGGGCCCGAGGAAGAGAGCGGGGGGCGCTCAGCGGGAGGCCGCGGGGGGGCCGAGAGCGGGCGGCCGTGCGCGACGCGGCGGCGGGGGGGGCGGAGGCGGGGGCCTCAGGTCCCAGCGCAGTCCGAACGCCCGCCAGCTGGCCGCGCGCGGGACGGAGAAGCGCTGCGGCTGCTCGCACTGCGGCAAGCTCTTCCTGAAGCAGAGCCACGTCCGGGCGCACCAGGTCGCGTCCCGGGACGGGAAGCCGTTCCGTTGCTCGCTGTGCGGCGAGGACTTCGCCGCCAAGTGCAGCCTGAAGCTGCACCAGCGGACGGAGCACGCCGGGGAGAAGCTGCACCTCTGCTCGCACTGCCAGAAGCCGTTCGCCACGCCGGGGCAGCTCAAGATACACCAGGTCGTCCACACGGGCGTCAGGCAGTTCCGCTGCGCGCAGTGCGGGAAGGGGTTCACGGCGAAGACCAGCCTCAACAAACACCAGCTGGCGGTCCACAGGGGGGAGAGGCCCTTCCCGTGCGACACCTGCGGCAGGATCTTCAGTCAGAGGAGCGGCCTTAAGGGGCACCAGAGGATACACACGGGGGAAAAGCCGTTCGGGTGTCTCGACTGCGGGAAGAGCTTCCGGTCCAGCAGCTCGTACAAAAAGCACAAGGTGGTTCACACGAGGGAGAAGGCGTTCTGCTGCGAGGTGTGCGGCAAGTGTTTCACCGCTTCGAACAACCTGAAGAGGCACTGGTTGATACACACGGGGGAGAAGCCGTTCGTCTGCGCGGTGTGCGGGAAGAGTTACACTCAGTCCAGTCATCTGAAGGTGCACCAGAAAACGCACTCGGGAGGACCCGCTTCTGCGAACGCCCGCGTCCGCGTCCATCAGAATATCCTCACGGAGAAGAAGCGGCACGGTTGCGACAAGTGCGGAAAGACCTTCACGTGGGAAAGCAGCCTCCACGCACACCTGCGCAGTCACACGGGCGAGAAGCCGCACCGTTGCGACAAGTGCGGCGCGAGTTTTGCCACCGCGCCTAATCTGGCGCGGCATCAGCGGATACACACGGGGGAGAAGCCGTTCAGGTGCGGGACGTGCGGGAGGAGTTTCAGACAAGCGAACAATCTCAAGGCGCACCAGCAAACGCATTCTGAAAAGAAGCACTTCTGCGATAAATGCGGGAAGGGTTTCGCTCATCCACGAAAACTTAAAGACCACAAATGCGTGTATGTTTGAAGGCGCAAACTATGGAAGGAGGCCCATTGACTTGATCAGTTTTTTTTTTACAGCAGTAAAATTATACTGGAAAGAGAAGGCATTGTCATGCTACGACAAGTATGAAAAAAACCCACATATGTATTCTGTCAAAAGAAGAGGAAATGGATTGGCCAGACCCATGTTTAATGAAACATTCGAGCTGTGGCTTGGAGCATTTGCAGGTGAAGCTTAATGTTTGGCACTCAGTTGAATATTTTTGGGTTAAGTTGCTGCAACAATGGTCATCTTTTAAAGCGACAGACCCCACACCTCCATAGTTTGTGCAAACCTTCATATCAGACAATTTGATATAATGTTTAATGGTTACTTTTAATCCATTCTGGCACAAAAGCTGGCCTTTTTTGTGTGTGCAGTTTGGTTATTCTGTCCAGGCACAGTTGTAGAATGGTGTACCTGTCCACACAACAATAGCGCTTGGTTTCCTTGTGCCCCAGGTAAACCTCTACATATTTCCCGATAAGAAGTGAATGTGTAAATACATTATACTGTAGGTGATGGTCTCTCTTCTGGGGGGCACCTGGGAGAGACGCAGGGTAGCTCTCAGTCCTTCTGGTGTTTTTGTGATTTCAAAAGATGGGGATAGTTTAGGTCTACTTTGCTGCCGTCATTAGCTGAACTCCTAGTTGCCTTCCATTCATAGAAGAACCCAAAGCACACTAGCAGGAATGGATTTATTACACAACCTTAAAAAGACACTAGTTCTTATGTAGATTGGCATGCAGCAAAGTGCCATCTGTCACTATTAGTTGCATCCGAGAAAAGAAGAACAAGGTAACTGCGTGATGATGTACAAATCAGCCCAAAGATTAATAGATATCTAAGGGGCAACAGTGAAGTGAAAATGCACACACACAAAATGGGGTCATTTGAAGCCCTCATCACTATATTCTGAATTTGACATTTTGAATTCGTGATTGTCGACGTGAGAGGGTGGCAGTCAAGCCTGCTTTGACGTAAAATGTGCAACATAAAACCGCTGCACGTGTCGAAGGCTGTAAAGCATTAGTCAAAACTGTTAAATGGCAGGAGGTTTTTAAACCCATGAAAAAGGATGGTCTGGAAGCTATGCATGATCGTTTCTCATATGCAGTAATGGTGAAATTCAAGGAACGAGGTCCTTGTGATATGTTTTATAGTTATATTTTTTTACAGGTATCTGGCCAAACTCTTGTGTAAATATGTGATATATCAGGATTCAGGACATTAATCCACATATAGAAAATTAGTCTAATTTGTTAACTGCTCAGTTTACTAATACTAGCAAATCAATTTGCCATTGTTTCCGCTGTGTCATTCATATTGAACAGCTCTGACGTTCTAAAAAGCTGTTGAGAGATCAGTTGTCTCTTCACTGTGAATGATGTTGTGACGTGGGTTAAATAAATAAAGATGCAGCCAGTGCCTCTTTACAAAGCTGAACGAGATAATTATTTTTTTAATGTTTCTGTTAAGTGTTCCCACTTTACTGGTTATAGTACTGATAACAGGTATGAACATTCGTTATGTGGAGAAAGTAATACTTGCAGAAATATATTTGTGCTCGATTCACTTTCTCCATCCATAAAGTCAAGTTCAGGTGGGATGCTTCCATATATGAACGCTAACGCTTTGATAATGGAATCGACACAGCCCACACCTGCAAAACCAGCAGCAGAAAACCAGCAGAGTTGGAGAAATGGGTCAGCTGCCCGGAGTGGCTGAAAGGATTTTGGTCCAAACCTCATTTGAATGCACATTATCTAACTGCACAAAAGAGCGGAAAGGACACATGAGGACAAGTTGGCAAGATGCCAATTTTAAAGAACGCCACGGGGTTTCTTTTGAAAAGGTTTTTTTTATTTTTTTTAATTGTGTATTTTTAAGTTATATCAAGCCAAATATTTGCGACTGAGCAATGCTATTGTGAGACGCTGTTTAGCATGGCAAGAAAACTGTCATGGTACCGACTTGTTTGAACAGTTTTAAGAAACAGTTCACAGCTGTAAGAAACCGTGCACGTGCGATGCGTGTTGGAAGAGGTTTGGCAGCAAAGCAGGTGGGAGTTACTGCACACAGGAAAGAAACAATGCAAATGTTCTGAGTGTGGAAAGAGTTCCCGCTCATGAAGTTCAGTGTTTCCAGCTACTTGAGTCAAGGGAATTGGGAAATACACAAAGGACAAATAGTAGTTCACAGTGTATGACGTGGGCGAAAAAAATTATGCTCAAGCTAGTCATGTAAAAGTTCGCCAGAGAATACGCGCAAGAGAATTGGCTTGCAACATCTGGGAAGTGTTCCAGTCAAATGAGTGTTCTAGAACAGAAGTCTTCCAAGTTCCAACCCCTTACACTGCGTTTCTGACTCAACACGCCCAAGGGTTTGGCATGATGTGTTCGCTACGTGCAGATAGTAATTGGATAGTATCTTGAGAAGCTCACTGTGCTCTGTTTATGTTTTCAATCGTACCATCTGTGCTGAACTAATAAAGCTATGGCAATGCTGGACGCTCGTTGTGCTAGGCTAGTGATGCTCTTTGCTGTGTATACAACAGTCCCATTCGTGTGTGCTGTGCTGCTGTAATGCCGCGCTGTGTCCTTGCTATGTGTGGCATGTAGGATGTAGCCTATGTTGTATATACACATAAACATATGGGATCGTTAACAATTAAATTCTCTTGAGAATGGAAGAAAACGCTGGTTGAAAATAGAACAATTCTGGTGCTAAAAACGAACTGTTCACACTTGATCCGCTAAAACAGGGAAAGCAACGAGGGGCACAGCGACTTTTAACGACCCCGTTATAACGCGACCGGCTTAATAACAGGATGGAAATTCTAGGACCACCGCTATCCCGTAATGGGGTTCCACTATAGACTATGTATACTCGGCTCAGCACTTGACCCTTCAGCACTTAAAGGATAAAATCGTTAATAATAGTAATAGTAACAACAACAACAACAATTATTATTATTATTATTATTATTATTATTACGCCACTGAACAGGAAACAGGCTATTTATATATTTGCAATAAGAAAAACGTAAAGTTTCAAAATCGAAATCTGACATTCCGTACAAAACGTTCTGACATTGTGTACAAAATGTGCCCGATTTTGGCACTTCCACTTCTTGTTGCGTTACATTACAATTGCCGCGGAGCAGTTCAGGAACTAAATGGCTTTACTCCAGCGTGCAAACCCGTGACTGTCCTTTAATATTTTCTGTATCTGTGGGCTGTTCCCTCCCTTTTTTATACCACCTGAGGAATATCGGAGATAACCAGGCACTAAACACAACGGAGTACACAGAGAAACATGGTCGTCAATACAAGCAGAAGTTTGTTATGTACGCTATACCGAGAGGCTGTTTCCTTTACGAGTGATTCGCGCTTCTACAAAAATGCATTCCTGTCTAAGCAAGTGTTCCACTGGCAGAGACGAAGTTATTCTGACAGCGGAACGAAAACCAGCCTGAATCCAAACATTTGCTCATCCCTTGCTGGAAGATCTTATAAAGAACTCTACGAATTATCACTTAAGGATCCGGAATTTTTCTGGGGATCAATTGCAAAAGAGAGGCTTTTGTGGAGCAGACCTTTTGATAATGTAAAGAATTGTGATCTAACCCAAGGAAGGATCAGCTGGTTTCCTGGAGGACAGCTTAACGTTTCTGGTAAACTACCTGTCTGCCTGACTGTATTAGGCTATTCTCGGTTGTCAGTTACCAAAATGTCACCAGAACGTTACTAAATACAAACGTGCATCGAGTAGCTAATCGTATTTTAACTTGCACAAATAACAAACCAGAACCTATAGGCTACCATACTCGGGAAGATTATAGCCTAGGCTACTGTGTCGTCGTCAAGGGTAGAATAAGTATAGCCTACAAATGTTGAGCTTGCAGTCAGCATTCTGTTTCGTATTATGTACAGTAAAATTATTCCTGTCGGTATATTATTCCCTGTCATTGCTTCAGTTTTCTCCGCTTTTTGAATTGTTGAATTATGAATGGATAATTTTGTCGTGGCACAATCAGTTTCAACCTTTTTGCCGCGACATTTGATTGACAGTTAACTGTTTGGATGTGCACGTGGCGAAGCATCCAGATCGGGTTGCCCTGGTGTGGGAAAGGGACGAACCAGGCACAGAGATCAAAGTCACTTACAGGTATGTGTGCGAGATTGGGTCATTTAAAGAAACACAAACATTCAACCTTTCTCAGCAAGCAAACTACCCCTCATTTTTAAAAATTCTGCTGCAGTGTAAGAACGAGTTACCAGCGAACAGGAACAGGAAATCTCACATTTGGCATCAACATTTTTTCAATTTCTATATAAAGCTTTAAAGGTACAATGTACACTTAGACGTGACCCAAAATCAGGGTTCTAGCTGAGCCAGTGTGACCCTTGGTAGGTTGAATGGGCTTATCCAGATCTCAAAATAAACAAAATTTGTTTGTATTGACAGACTGCCTACCTACCAATACTGCTGTTTGCAACGTCCACTATCATCACACCAATCACAGCCATAAAACTCTGTAATTACTTTACAGCTTTATAAGGAAAACTACATACATCACGTTGGCTGTTTGCCTTGTGGTTCAGTAGGTTAAAGAAGTATATATTGCCATAAAAGATGCACATTGGCTCTTTGTACGCGTCAGATTTACAAACGAGTTCCTCGTAAAACTGAACAATGTCTTCTGAGGTAGCATTTGAAACGCCGTGTTTACTAGATCAAGGTCCGTAACGGCTTCATATTCTGCTCAGCGCATCAATAGTGTGACACATTCCAGATGGCTTTTCCATTGGCCTTTGTATCGCAACGAGGCGAATGCACTCACTGTCTACGGTACACCGCGATGTCGTGGCCTGGCACCGTGCTGATTCATGTACATAAAGTCTGCTGAACATGGAAAGAATTGTCAGTGTCATTTTTTTGTATACAAGTTACAAACGGTTAAAAGATTGTCCTGTCTCTGCTCACATCGCTTCCTGATTTGCTTCATAACAGGATGAGGTCGACTGTGCAGCTTTGTGCAGTATACTGTACAAGTCAGAAACTGAAAGTTAAAAGAAAAGTTACAAATGTGTAGCTGATTCACGGCTGACCTAATTGTCGGGGTAATGTTTGTGATCGTTATAGTTGTGCTGAATTGAGATAAAGTTAACCATTATCTCTGACGCACAACTTGCTGCTTTGGCATTTTTATCTCGGCGTATCCATGGCTACACTAACATTACATTTCACAGATGGTTAGGCAGATTTTGCCCCTTCAATGAAAACATGGGGGATGTTTTGAATAAAAGTCTGTTTTCTTTGTTCTGGTTTTATATACGTTTTAATGAGATCTTATGTGATGTTCAAATCAGGGACCTGTATGAATTTTGATTCCCTTCAGTTGTATTGTCTTGTGCAAAAATGACAGAATTCGAGTGCAGCCTAGTTTATATCAGAGTTTAAGAATGCTTGGTATCAGACTAAGATATTATTTATTGCTACCAGAGAATATCTTTTTACCAAGGTGTTTATTCATTTATTTATTTTGCTAGTTGTATTAATATAATGTTTGCGTGGTTGCCTATAGCAACCCTCCATATCAAATACACCGGCCATTTAGAACAACTCAAATAAGACCTGTTATGTTGTGTTTTAGGTAAATCATTAATTTACTACCACTTCCAGGCAGAGTGTTCAGTGTCAGATAAACTTACATAGAATAGATTTTACTTTGATCAAGTGTGTTTTATCTCTGTCGGACTTGCGAAAATACTGTTTGCCCTAAATTAACGCTTAACATTTTACTATATATGACTAATTTGACTATGTATGGCAGAAGATCGTTGCCTTAGACCTCGCTGGTGGCACAAATAGACACCCGGTTTGCATTCCTCTCCTCTGATTGGGCTGGATCAGTAAGAATTTTCTGTAATGGAGAATTTCTTCTGATTGAACTGATTGGTAAGAATTTGCTGTGACGGAGAAAGGTCTCCATTCATTGGCCGCTCTCTCACGCGCCCCGTAGGGAGATCCACGAAAGCACCTGTCGCCTTGCCAACACCCTGAAGAGGCATGGAATCCGCAGAGGGGACAGGGTGGCCATTTACATGCCTGTCTCCCCGCTGGCTGTGGCGGCCATGTTGGCTTGCGCCCGGATTGGCGCGGTCCACACCGTGGTCTTCGCTGGCTTCAGCGATGAGGCCCTGGCTGGCAGGATCCGAGACGGTGAGTGGCAGTCGGTCCGCTCTTTTATATCCACGGGAACCTGAAACCCCACGATCGAGTTTCCCTGAGGGGGAGACATCCGATCGCACCACAGTCGTCACCGAATAAGCGTTCCCCCCCCTCACAGTTTCAGTTCTCTGTCGGAAGGCAGTGCGGAAGCATCTCTTGGTGTTGCTCAAGTGCTGATGATGAATCTCATTGTCAATAATGTATGACGAGGAGGGCAAGGAGGCTGTTAAAATTGCACAAGCACCATTCTTCACTTTTCAAACTGCACTGGGGAGTCTTTTCGTAAGCAGTTAGCATATATGGCTGCTGCTCTGCAGTGTTACCCAGAATGAATATCAAATCATGAGAAACTCATCTTGAAACACTCACATAAAACATATTTTTTTAAAACACTGGAATTTACGGATATTGGTGTGTCTTTTCAAGAGTTAAAAAATTATTTGAAATGTATGTCAATCAGGCTAAATTTTTTACATATCACCACATGCCAGTCATTGACTGGTAATGTTCCCATTACTGTAAGATTCCCATTAATGTTTTTTTTTTTTTTTTTTACCACAGTTTGTCTTTATTTTACAGGAATAATATTAGTTAATGCATCTCTTATGGAACTTATGTTTTTGTTTTACATCTGTTCTCTCATGACATTTCCAGCATATCTGATTAAAAGTCTGATTGAAAACTCTGTAGTAAAGCCTGCAAACTGTATGTCTGGTGTAGTACAAGATTAGAGAAAGTACTTTTCATGACGCTTCTGCACACAGTCTCCCCAGCTGTCCTTGGAATATATCTCAGCCTAAGTTCAGGTTACGCACTGCGGCTTGTGACTTGGAAATGACTTTCAAGCACGTTGCTTTTATGGACACTTAGGTGAATTTCCACAACAAAACATGACATTGACTGAACACCGGTGTAAAGCTGGTGCACTGACCTCCTTATTTTCATTGCATGTAAACATTAAGATTTTAAGCTGCATTGTAAGGTGTATTCAACAGGCACCAACAGCTACTATTTCAGATAATAATATGTTTTTTTTTTTTCATTTTGTAAAAACACACACGTTTGATTTTACTTTGTAGAACATTTTAGGTGCATGATCTTTAAAGGTGCATTACTGGACTTGCGTATTTTGCTTATGCTAAATATCCTTGCCACAGTCTGTAGTACCTGTAGGCTGGCTGTTACTGTGCAGTCCAGGCACGGTCCTGTGGGGCGTAAGAGGAGACTCTCTCGCACTGTACTGTATGTGCATGCATAGTAATGTGCATCTGTGCAGCTGTGCGTATGCAGGGAGAGAGAGGGGTAGAGAGAAGGAGGGAGAGAGGGTGGAAGAGAGAGAGAGGGAGGAAGAGAGAGAGGCTGTATGGTGAAAAAGCTGTAAAGTTCCACAATACACTGTATATCCTCTTAAAAAATATTTCTCTTAAAAAAGAGATAATGTGAATTTGAGAGGGACAGTTATTGGTTTCCTTAAATGTTCTCAAGTGTAGAAAGGAACTCCCGCTGCAGATAGTGTTATTGGCTGAGGTGTATTTCCTTATGCCGTGTTGACCTAAAACAAACCGTGGCTCATTGCCACCTGCAGGTCATAGAGAAACCAATAATGAGGGCGGAAGCTTGGCAGGGCCAAGAAAAAGATAAACAATGAAATGCTCAATGTGAAACAATACATTTAAAAAATAAAACCATGTGATTCCACAATTTTGCCAATTGTCCTTGTGTTGGCTGTATGCTAACTGTAGCTGTAAAAGATGTTCGGTTTCACCTGACTAAGACGTACAGATGCTTTGAGGATGAGCCCTCCCGTGTCTCTCTGTCTCTTCTACAGCCCAGTGCAAGGCCGTTGTCACGTGTAACCAGGGTGTGCGGGGGGGGCGGCTAATTGAATTGAAGGCCACGGTGGACGCGGCCGTGAAGACTTGCCCCTCGGTCCAGTGCGTGTTTGTGGCTCAGCGGACGAGTAACAGAGTGCCTATGACCGAACGGGACATCCTATTGGAAGAGGTAACCCGGTACAAGACACGACCAGAGCCGTAATGGAGGACCTCTCTGCTTTAATATGCTTTTCATTCCAGTCCAGTGCCTTTTAAGCCTTGACTTTATCGTACAACCTTTGTTTTATACAGACTGCTTAACAACCAGGGGGCTTTTGAACAGGGTTCCCATAAAATCCCGATGACTCCTTTCAAGTCATTCTAAATATTACGTATCATATTAGTGTATGTGTTTTACCGAACTATGTAAGGCCCCGCAGAACACACACACGCACGCACAAAAACAATAAAAAGCGTTTGCCAGGATGGTCTTATACCTTGAAGCACATGACAGTGGTTTGGTAGAACAGCAGTTTAAGTACAGAAGCCCAGTTACGGTGAACTTGTGTGGGTTACCTGCAAACAGATGGCTGCATTCTTAGAGGGATTAAACTGGAAGTGAAACCTACTCTGGCGAAATTCCCAGTTCTGTAAACAGATATGTTTGAACTTTTTACCTACATTTTCAAAAAAACAAAAAAAAAACTTATATTATACTTTCATCCATCCATCCAAGTCTTTCAATTGCTATTGGATTTGCCCACATCTGAGTGTGCTCGACACCCTTCCGAATGAGGCTCCTCCCCTTCCTGTTGCAGGAGATGGCCAAGGAGGCGGTGGACTGTCCCCCAGAGGTGATGAACAGTGAGGACATGCTGTTTATGTTGTACACCTCTGGCAGCACGGGCAAGCCCAAGGGGATCGTTCACACACAGGCCGGATACCTTCTGTACGCTGCTCTCACACACCAGGTACAACTACCGGCTGCTACCAGGCCTTAAATGCACCGTTCAAATTCTGGCAGTTTTTTTCTCCCTCCTAATTTCAGTTATATTTTAGATATTTACATGTTTCTGACGGCTTGTGGCTTTTTAATGGCTGACTTAGGGGCAATCACAGCTAAAGCCAAGTTACTCTGGAGAGTTAAATAAAGTGCTTGTTTTTTTTTTAATCAAAAATTTTCCTAGATTTCTTTTATTTATTTTTTGCTGAAATGAGCATCTGGTTGCAGGTAGGGCGACTGTGAAGGTGGCCTTGTGTGGCCTTTTATACTGTAGTTAATTACATGTATAACTCATTGCAAAATGATACCCTAGCACAAACCCAGCAGTCAACATTTCTGCCCCATGACATGCTCACAAAATATCTCCCATGTAGTGTTGCAAAATGTCGAAAACCTTTCAGGTTGAACTTCCTGTCCAATAAACAGAATGTTTGAAACATTACGGAATGTTCGGCCTGTTTAATAAGCCAAAAAGTTATATAATGTAATATGTTACTACCAGACTCGGGCCAGATATGGATTTCAAATACCAACTGTGTAACAGGATGATATTCATTTTAAGCTGCGTTTTGCCCCTTAATAAGGGAATCAGCCTAACAAATAAACAGTATGAATCTTCGTTATGCGTCAGTCCTCGTCCCTGACCAAGAAGCAGACCTTTCCAAGATCCATTAGCAATTTCTACCAGGTGGAAACTGAGCCCTCTTTTCAGTTGCTCCACAGCAGGTATATTTGTGTTCACAGACACCATGCTAAACTGCCTGCCATATGAATTGAGAAGTATCTCTTTGAGCCAATGAGAATTAGCCCATCAGTCAGCCCTGTGGCTGGGGATGAGGGGAAGGGGGGGGGGGGGCGTCGACACGCAATGTTGTGATTATGTTCGACGGTAATGAAATAGTGTAATATCGCTTTAAAGCGGCAGGCTGCGTTCTGCTAATTTGTAAGCAGATTACGGAGACTCAAACAGCCGTTTGGCGTGGCACTTGTTTGGAATCAAATAACCGGCAAATCTGCTTTCGTTTGGTGTCATCGCCAAACAGACTGGATTTGCTGGTATTGTGCCAATGAGACATTTGTATCTGCCAGTACAGACAAGCCCAATGCGCGGAGGAGACAAAGGAACACATGCTAGCCTTCCTGATTGTCTTATAGCTGTTATGTGTTATGGTCTCTCTGTCGAAAAAAATTTTTTTTTGTGTAAATAATTTCACAATTGCGCAATTTAAGAGCGAGTAGAGGATTTAAATTTTAAAAAAGCAGTGAAATGTCGAATTTTGGCCTGGATTAGATTAACATTTGTCCTAAACTTCCAACTCACAAAGTATTTTTCTCTTCACAGACAGGTGGATGGAATTTTAATTTGAGTGCCCGACTCACCAATTGTATGTGTGATGGAAAAAAAAACTTACAAATCAAGCTTAAATGTATATATGGGCTATCTTGAATATATTGCGCATGTTGTCAAAGTTATGTATTATAATTTATGGGTTGCATGCATGTTACTTTGTATTCTAGTACGTGTTTGACTACCAGCCAGGGGATGTGTTTGGCTGTGTGGCAGACATTGGGTGGGTGACCGGGCACAGCTACGTAGTGTACGGGCCTCTCTGCAATGGCGCCACCACCGTCCTCTTTGAAAGCACTCCTGTGTACCCAAACCCAGGTGAGACGCTAACGCTCAGCTCAAAAACATTCGCTAAGCCGTTCTAACCAACTATTACACAGGTCTGTCAATAGCATTGAAGGCCAACATGCATTTTCCCTTGATATCATACTATTTATTATAATATAATAATAATAATAATACAACTTTTTTAAAGAAAACTGGCTGTTTTTCTGTGAGACTGCAGCCCATTTTGTCAGTTTAAAGGCTGATGTCAATGCTGGGCTGTTGCCACTTGGCTGTTTTTGTTTACCCATTGTTAATTTCTTTCATTGTCACATTTCTGCAGCATTAGCAATGAGTCCTAAGTCTTAGGTGCAGTATCCAAGTCGTGTCTCAGGGGACCTTGCAGATAACTTCTGTGATACCAATGGGGTCTCTCATTCTGCTTCATTTCCATTATTTGGTGACTGGATAATGTGGTACAGGGCTTCACTCTGAGTCCTCCACCGATGTCCCTTTAAGAGATATGAAGCGTGAAGCGCCATTTCTGTTAACGTTTAAATTTCCAGGAAAGGTGCCTCGTCTTCTTATCTGTACCGAGCGGGTCGCTGACCTAGAATTTCTTTGAGGACATTCCTTTGCCTAGATTTGCCTGCCTACTTCCGAAAAACATTTCTGAGTGTGTGGTAGAATTTAACAGCTCAATTTAAACAGTGCGTTAAACGTTTTGAGCACGTTAAAGAGTTGTATGGGTGTGTGCTGCAGCAAGGGTTGCATGTAGCGTGTTAAGGAAGCGTTTGTGGCATGTAAAGTGTTGCGCGTGCACCGCGCGTTAAGAACTGCGCGCGTGCGTGCGGCGGTGTCACGCGCAACGCTCTTGCGTCGATGTGTCCGCGCGACCCACGCCGTCGTTCGGCTGTGCTGTGTTTGCGTCCAGGTCGGTACTGGGAGACGGTGGAGAGGCTGGGGATCAGCCAGTTCTACGGGGCCCCCACGGCCATCCGCCTGCTGCTGAAGTACGGCGAGAGCTGGGTGAAGAAGCACGACAGGTCGTCCCTCAAAACGCTCGCCTCAGGTGGGTGCGCCGGCCAGACCTGGGTCAGATACGCGTTCGTTAGAATCAGGAGGACTGGACTGAACATTGCTACGAGCCACGGATTGGGCCGGCAAAAGCAACCCTTCAATCTAGTAGCAGACGTTTCTGTGTTACGATGAACCAGACCTGGGACAATTACGTATTTGTTTTGGATTCAAATGCTTTTCTGTGCTCTGTTGGTCTTGCCTGGTGTAACTGACCCTTCCATTATGACCAGAAGGCGGGGTTCGCACTTTCCGAGAGTATTTCATTGGTTCCAATACACCAGACAAGATCAGTAAAGTGTAGAAAAGTATTTGAATCCAAAACAAATACGTATTTGACCCAGGTCTGGTGCCTGCTTGAGCATGCCCGTGTGTGGCCTACGCTGTCTCCTCTTGGGTACAGTAACCATCTTACATACCCTGCCTACCACCCTGGCAATGCGAGCCAATGCTAATCTTAACTTTGGAACCTTATATTGCAAGGATCCTGTGTGCTGGCATGTTTGCATAGGGGGCGGGTGTTTTTTTGGGTGGGGGCCATTAAGGGCTCAGACTGCCGCTGCTGATGCGGGAAAAATCTTGCTGCGAGGGGATTCCACGGCAACGGTCTCATAAATCCTTTGGTTGTAAATTCAGGATGTGGGGGGCTGCTTTCAGTTATCTGTCTTCTGCGAGCTCTTGGCCAGTAATGTGCATATAGAATGAAAATGGGGCTGCACTGTTCTATGCATGCTTTACTCCACTATAAGCTCAGGTTTGATTAAGATGAAGGGCTTCCAGCCTTTTTACATGGAGCCACTTGTGCCCAAGATTCAGAAAATATGTGTAATTTCGTGGACTGGACTGAACATTGCTACGAGCCACGGATTGGGCCGGCAAAAGCAACCCTTCAATCTAGTAGCAGACATTTCTGTGTTACGATGAACCAGACCTGGGACAATTACGTATTTGTTTTGGATTCAAATGCTTTTCTGTGCTCTGTTGGTCTTGTCTGGTGTAACTGACCCTTCCATTATGACCAGAAGGCGGGGTTCGCACTTTCCGAGAGTATTTCATTGGTTCCAATACACCAGACAAGATCAGTAAAGTGTAGAAAAGTATTTGAATCCAAAACAAATACGTATTTGACCCAGGTCTGGTGCCTGCTTGAGCATGCCTGTGTGTGGCCTACGCTCTCTCCTCTTGGGTACAGTAACCATCTTACATACCCTGCCTACCACCCTGGCAATGCGAGCCAATGCTAATCTTAACTTTGGAACCTTATATTGCAAGGATCCTGTGTGCTGGCATGTTTGCATAGGGGGCGGGTGTTTTTTTGGGTGGGGGCCATTAAGGGCTCAGATTGCCGCTGCTGATGCGGGAAAAATCTTGCTGCGAGGGGATTCCACGACAACGGTCTCATAAATCCTTTGGTTGTAAATTCAGGGTTTCAACAGGGATGTGGAGTAGATATCTCTATTTCAGAGTACCCCGTCCTCAGTTGAACTTGTTATATTTTCGGGGGAGGGGATTTTAAAAGGCGTTGTAAGACCAATGTGCAGCTTGCCTGGTAATCAACATGGCTGTGAGGGGCTTCTTTCAGTTATCTGTCTTCTGCGAGCTCTTCGTCAGTAATGTGCATATAGAATGAAAATGGGGCTGCACTGTTCTATGCATGCTTTACTCCACTATAAGCTCAGGTTTGATTAAGATGAAGGGCTTCCAGCCTTTTTACATGGAGCCACTTGTGCCCAAGATTCAGAAAATATGTGTAATTTCGTATAACTTCGGATTATTTCAAACTGTGGGCACGAGACAGAAGGAATGAGTTGGAGGAGCCAATTAGAATCGTTTTAAACTTCAGGATGTGACCACAAACTAGACTGTATACACCAATATGTATATATACTGTACTCTAATAGAGTAGACTATTTACTCTAATGAGTATATATACTGTACACTAATAGGCTGTACTATTTATACTAATGAGTATATGTACTGTACACTAATAGAGGAGACTGTTTACACTAATGAGTATATATATATATATATATTGTACACTAATAGACTGGTCTGTATAAACTAATGACTCTACGTGCCATAATACACTGGCATACTGTTTATTTCGAAATGCTCATCAGTGCAGTCGGTTTGTGGGCGTGGCTGGTCTGAAGGTGGTGTAATTTGGCATATTAAGCCTACCTATAGTACACCAATTACACCTCAATTACCATGTCAACCAATGGTGCTGTGCTGCTATAACATGTTTTTTAAATAGGTCTATTCATCCATATACAGTGATCGCTATAAATGGGCTTGCGCCAACCTCGCTCAATGAAGGTGTAAGCCAGAATATTCAGGTCCGCACAACGGCTATTTACTTTTGTAGCACTTCATTTGTCCTTGCAGTGGGAGAACCTATCAATCATGAGGCCTGGGAGTGGTTCTACAATGTGGTGGGAGACAGAAGGTGCCCCCTGGTGGACACGTGGTGGCAGACAGGTAAAATCCTTCATACCTTTTTTGATTTTATTTTAGGGAATCCATTTCAACTTAATATTTCTTTATTTATTTTTAAGGGTGTCAGTTTTAGGGAAATTTGTTTTCACAATATCATTAGCCAGACACATACAGTACTGTATTAGGACAGGAGACACTGGTGGACAGAATGCTAAAGTGTGGAAAAGCCTCTGTCTCCTTGTTTTCCAAGGCGTTGAGTGCTGGCAGCCGGGCGCCTAGACTCAGTGGAGTTTTGAGCATGTCTTGATTCGTGCCGCTAGCTTGTGTGCTGATTGGCGCTGTAATTCTGTCTGATACTCTTGTTTGTCTCTGGCTCAGCTCTAATTATTATAAATGGAAGAACATCTGCACACTTTGTTGGAGATGAATTAACATCATTTCTGGGCCCCACGGTGGGCTAGGGGGATGGGGGATGGGAGATGGGAGATGCTTGGCTGAATGTACCTCCTGGTAGGCTACCAGCAGACTTCCTGACCTAATCCCTCTGAATCTCTTTACGGCTTTCAATGATTTTTAGCTTTTTTCAAATATATTTTACAAATGTACTTTAATGCAGCTCATTAAAAATTCATTACAGTATTATCAATACATAAATACATCAATATTTAGTATACAGAACAACAATAATGCACATTACTCACCTTGTTTTTTTGTGTATTTCAAATGATCGATTCACAGTTAACCTTTGCCCTTATTCTCGGCCATGGTCTCACGCTTTGGAGTTAAGCAGCCAGAAAAAAATAAGCGTTTTTAAACGCGTGGGAGTTTGACACACGCGCTGACGCCTGCATCTTTCGCCTCTTCCTCCTTCCAGAAACGGGTGGGGTCTGCATTGCCCCCTGGCCGGCTGAGAAAGGGGCGGAGATCATCCCCACCATGGCCATGAGGCCCTTTTTCGGAATACATCCGGCCCTCATGGATGAGAAGGTGGGTTATTTTTGCCAGTCCAGGCCCCGCCCCTTTTTTGACAGTCCACCCTCCTTTTATTTTTTTCCCCCATTTATTCAGACAGATAGAAAGCAGAGAGGGTAGCAGATAGAGAGGGGGGCAAAGTTCAGAAGGTGTCACAGAAAGAGATTGAACCCCTAACCATGACTTGGGGTACTGATATATTGCTTGAGAGTCTGCTCAGACTGCTTGACAATTCGCGCCATTGTGTTTTTCATATAATTCTAGTGTAATATGTTTTTATATTAATATTAGGGAATGTGTGAACGTGTTATCTGCAGAGCTCTAAGCATTAATTCTGGCTGGGGTTCAAATGTAAAAGGCTAGTGGGCATCTTATAGTCCTGGATAACAGAGATATTTTCTTCAGGGTCTGACTTTGGTCTGTGTTTCAGTCCATCAAAAACGTTAATCTGATCAAAGGGTCATTTTTAATTTGTGATGGAGATACTACATTTCCTCTTATTGTGTATTGAGCATTGCGTCAAAAACTGCAGCAAATTTTCACACATCTCGGAAGTTATAACACTGACCTTACCATTTGATTTATTGTAAGAGGGAAACGTGGAGGATTGACGTAAGTAGGAGAAGTGTAAAATTTCCTCAGAGAAAACAGGAGATTGTATGCCCACCGAAAGCATTAGAGATAATTAACTCCTTCTAATCTACCCCTAAAAGTGGTAGTTTATACCCAGGATGCTATCCATATGGTGGGCAGTGCCAAAGCACAAAGCTGAGGGGGGGTTAGTATGTGTCGACAGACTGGGCAATTCATCTGACCCCCTTTGTTTGCATAGCTCTGAACTCACTCAACCCCCCCCCCCCCCCCCCCCCCCCCCCCCCACGATTTCACAGTTTAGTTTCACACGTGGAGCCGTTCTTGTCATTTCCTCCACTGCAGGTCGATGGATGTTTTTACCCTTTGAGCTTCCGGGGCTACTACTGTGTGCTGTACTCAGTGACGTGATTATCACTATTGACATTTACGAGCTTGTCTGTTTGTTTTCCTACGGGGAGAAAACAACAAGGTCAAAAGGGGGTTTTACATTCAAGTCTCTCTCATTCTCAGCCTTGAATGAACAATCTGGGATTTGCTTATTTTGTTGTTGTTGCTCTGTTCCATCCTGTTTTGTCTCTTTTACTCTTTTACATTTAGCCGATGTTTTTGTCCAGAGCGACTCACTGTGCACACAAATGCAAAGATCAGGGTTCAAAGGGAAGGTCATCTACCCCAGAGCGTGTTATTAATCTGTTATTAATAATTATTATAAACACAACTATTATTATTATTATTGTTATTATTATTGTTATTGTTATTGTTATTGTTATTGTTATAAATAAGCCAGTACCATATGTCCTTTACATTCTACGAGGCAGCAGAACCATTTTACACCACTTAACACAACTCACCGAGTATCCCCAAAATGGATCAGCCGTAGCTTGTGTACAATAACCTCTGTCCAAACTGGTCCAGTTAGCGGGCATTATGTGGAGTTATTTGCCTCGTTGTGAACGCCACTCTTCCATGTTAAGAACCGTGCTTCAGCATACAATGCGTACTGTACCGTCGCTACAGCAGTAAGACACGGAAAAGAAAATGTGTTATACAAATGATGCCATGTCCTCTTGTAACCCACAGGGGGCGCTGAAAACAGGAAATGACGTCAGTGGGGCCCTGTGTATCAGCCAACCGTGGCCTGGAATGGCCAGGACCATTTATGGAGACCACCAGAGATTTGTGAAAACCTACTTGAAACCTTATCCTGGTAAAAAAAATTTCCCAATGCAGATTCTGACTGAAATTTTAAATCCCTACATCATCTGTTGAGTCTGCTCTGTCAAAAGAACCAGTTCTTTGACACAAATTCCTTTGTCGTTTGCTACAGACCCACACGACATGGGCCTGTTGATGCTTCTATTACACCATTACGTTTCACTTACTTTCCAAGGAAGTGTTGTTCCCAACTTGGAGGAGGCCGATTATATTATTGATTTAATAGGCTGGCCTCTTGCAGAAGGAACTGTGGAGCTTGTCCTTTTGTCTTATCTTGATATGTTAAATATTATGCCAGTGGCATGTACACAGATTTGCCAATAGCGCAGAGACTCAGACTCAACAGAGACTGTTGTCACGAATAGGGCCCTTGTATATATTGAGTGGACTGCATTTATATAGCTCTTTTATCCAAAGCGCGTTGCAATTGATGCCTCTCATTCACCCATTCACACACACACTCACACACAAACAGTGAGAGGCTACCATGCAAGGTACCAATGAGCTTGTCGGGAGCAATTAGGGGTTAGGTGTCTTGCTCAGGGACACTTCGACACGCCCAGGGCGGGGGATCGAACCGGCAGCCCTCCGACTGCCGGACAACCGCTCTTACCTCCTGAGCTATGTCGCCCCCGGGTGGTCAAGTACTGTATCTGCTGTTCTTTTTCCAGGCTATTATTTCACTGGGGATGGGGCACACCGATCTAAAGAAGGATATTACCAGATCACAGGACGCATTGATGATGTCATTAATGTCAGTGGCCATCGACTGGGCACTGCGGAGATCGAGGATACCCTGGTAAGCTGGAACGTGATCACGTATATGTATATGTATAAGTCTATATATTAATAAAGACTATATGTAGGTACATGCCATTTAAAAATGTATGTGTGAATTTAGTGTTGTAGATGTTTTTGCCATGAATTGCAATGGGTAGTTTTTTTTATATTTATTTCTTTATAAATATAACTCTCTAACTTTTGCCCTTGTTTTTTCCTGTCTTGTGGCGTTCACTATATATTGTTACTGTGACAGCCTTAAGAGTTGCTCTGGGGAAGGGTGTCCACCAGTTACATATATAACATAATAAATATTTACCAGTGCTCAACTTCCAACATTTTAGGATGAACACCCAGAGGTTCCAGAAACAGCTGTGGTTGGTATTCCTCATGATATCAAAGGGGAAGGTATGACTACGCAAACACACACACAGACACACTGCATCTTGAGTTTGATTAATGTTTCTTAATGCTGTCCCCTTGTGCTCAATTTTGGATTGCCCAATCTGCAACCACATTTCAGCTACACTATCCACAGGCAATGCGAAAGAGTGTAGACACACGCACTCTCGTCCGACAGTTGCGATGTCGCAAGCTATTTCTTTTCACTCTGTAACTGTAGATGCAGGAAGACATTTCACACCGCAGGCCCCTGATCAGCCAGTGGGGGTCGCTAAAGAGCAGTGAGATGCGGAACATGTATGACGCACTACCGCTGTAACGATTTTACAAGAGTGCTTGAAATACATTAATTCAAACAAAACAAACAAGAGACATCAACCTAATGCTGTAGTGCTGTAGTGTAGATGCTTAGCTCTGAGCGGTTGGCCAATGCAGTACTCAGTCGTCCTCCCCTCTTATCACTCAGTTTCAGCTTTACCCTTGAGAAGAAGCCCGGACACCTAGTCCTGCTGTCTCCCTGAACTCGCACGCGACGTTCCTTGGCTGGAACGTTGGGTTACGCATTTCCTCACTACGATGTGCTAGGACAGTTTCTGCTCTAATAAGGAAGTCTCATAACACATTCAGAATGCAGGGCAGTGACACACATGTTAGTGGTTAATAACTGACCAGATTTCGATAAGGGTGTGTTAACCGTGAATAGGCAGAGGCTTGGGTTGAGAGAACCTCACTGCAGACCCTGGTTTCTTATCGCCCTCTTGTGGTACGGATTGAGAACCACGCAAGGAAGGACACTTTCTATGGCTGGTTTTGAGGGAATGGTGGTGGGGGCGCACAGAGACACATCTCCACCAGCATAGGGAAAGAGGCATTCCTTGTTTTATAGGTCCATCAGTCCATTATCAGTCGAGATCCTTTTTGAGGTAGCAGCTTGAAACACACCCAAGGCATTAACCTACAAAAAGGAAACCCCTGCCAATGGATTTTTTACATCCATTAAAGTAGCCATTTTTATTTCTAAGCCTTTATTAGATATGAGTGTGAAAGTTCTGAAGAAGACTAATATAAGATGTGTCATCAGAAGTTATGACTGAAAATTATGTTTGAAATTCCGATTGGTGAAGAGAATTAAAAACAAGGGCACGTGCAGTAGTGATGCATAATGGTGGTTCTGTTTTATTATACAAACCAGTATAAATATTGAAGGCAGTGTGAAGGTTTTGATTATTTTAACATGTTGCCACTTCAGCAACGGAGCAGAATGCGGTGTCGATATGCCACGCAGATTGTTTTCAGTGCTTTGCGTTTCGGTGTGCAGATGCTAACCCAAACTGGTTCTGATCTTGTTCCTCTTGCCGCTGCAGTTCCATTTGCTTTCGTGGTTCTGAAAGAGGATGATTCCCTTGACCATTCCGTGGTGATTAAAGAACTCAGAGGCCTGGTGGCTACCAAAATCGCCAAGTATGCCATTCCTGATCACTTCCTGGTAAGCCCTTAATATATAATAACTATATATAAGATCTGTATAGATGTATGAGGTTCGAAGAGGCCTACACACACTGTGGCCTAGTGTAGTACCACAGTATGTGGCAGCGTAGTATAATGGGTAAGGAGTTGGTCTTGAGCAAGGTACTTAACCTGCATTGGTCCTGTATATATCCAGCTGTATAAATGGATGTAATCTAAACACTATGTAAAAAGTTGTGCAAGTCCCTCTGGATAAGAGCGTCTACTAAATGCCTGTAATGTAATGTAATGTAATGTAATGCCTAGCAGGACCTGGATTGAATGCTTTCTTCCTGGAACAACGCTTGCTGGCTCATCATACAGCTTGGATGTGAAGAGGCTGATGGAATCGTCTGGGCCACTTCGAAGACTGGCTTTATAAATCCCTTCTGTAAACCGTTAAGAGGGCGAATTTGAAGTTTCGATTGATTTGCTGACTGGTGTTTTTCTCCTGTTTTCGGGGCACAGATTGTGAAGCGGCTCCCGAAGACTCGCTCCGGGAAGATCATGAGGCGAATCCTACGGAAGGTGGCCATGGATGAGACGGGTGACCTGGGCGACGTTTCCACCCTGGACGACCCCAGCGTGGTCGCCGAGATCGTCAGGGCCTACGAGCGATTTATCAGCCAGCCAACTCCGAAACGATAAACACCGTCCTCCTGCCTGGTGGAGCAGTGTGTCTGGTGCAGGGCTACCTTCCTCATCTTAAACCGTCATTTCAAATCGTCATTTCAAACTGCCATTTCAAACCATCCAGGAAGGATATCACGTGGATACAGGATTTCAGATGTCACTCAGTTCACTGCTGTCCTTGTTGACGTTTTATTGACGTGCACGGTACACGTATGCGGGTTCAGCCACATGCCACTGGCCTGTAATCGTTCGTCTGGCAGAAAGATACAGAGAGAAATTCTCCTGACCTCTAAATCGATGGTGGAAAAAACGTATGCACATTGGGGTGTGCTGTATGATAGCCTTCCAGGGCACTAAACAACCCATCACTGTTCACTGCCTGGACAACCTGGCATCTAAACCAGAAAAAAATAGATATTATTTGATCATGCTCACTGCAAATTTTATCATGATGCTTTCATGTGCTCACCAGGAATATGGCTGGCTACAAGACAATCAGCATGACTGTGGCCTTCCAGAACCCAGAATTGCCTTACAAAACACTCTGGTGCTTTTTAGTGTGTGTAAATATACTATTGATCGGCAGCTTGTTGCACGAAATGTCATTTTAAGTTGGTATAAAACTAATAACCTTTGTTTGTAGTATTTAAAACCAAATTAAGTAGTGGTTTAATACTCAATATTACAATAATTTTGTTCGCGAGGAACTATCAAATTTCAATAAAAATCAATTGTATTGATACTATAAATAATATAAACAAAAATAATTCATAAAGTTTTTTAGGCAAACAAAACTATGTGAAAACAGCCTAATTTAAATGTATTGTTCCACAGCCTACAGAGGCAGAAGTTGTATGTAGTACATGTATATGGCATCTAGTACAAACAACTTGGTTTGTCAGGGACTGTACTCAACTCAATTGTATATAAACCACCATGTGTCTGGTTAAATAATGAAGTCATTCATGTTTTTAATGTTTTTTTGTTTGTTTGTTTTTTTTGCACTTTGCAATTTTGTTGAGACATTATAAATATACATCTATGTGACAAATAAAAATTGCAGTTGGTGCAACTATGTTTTCAAAAGTAAACTTTCCTTAAGTGCTACCACCAGCAGTGCATGCTTTCAAGATGGAATACATATACCATAAGATCTCAAACTTGAAGACAACTTGAAGTTGCGCAGACAGACTGAGCAGTAAGATAACCTCACTAACGCACCTGTGCCACAGCTGCTTTACGTTGGGATGTGGCTTAGGCTGCTCAGTTCACATGACATCCTCAAACTTTTTTTCACCAAAGGGACATTTCCACACCTGTTTGTTCATTCTGGATTCAAAATAAACAAATAATATTGATATTAGGCTAAAATATAATTTTGTGTTTTTTCTTCCTTAACATGATGTTAGAACCAAATAACAGAATAAAATTGATTTTGGTTTATAATTATTTGGTAAATGTGTAAATATTAAATTACACATTACATAATGAAAAAACATTTCTTATACAGATATGAGTACGAATGTAACCTGATAACATCATTAGGAACCAACGTCCTTTTAATTTTATTGTACATGATGAATGTTACCTTTAAAAACTTTTGTGCAGTATCATGTGTACCATTTTAACATGCGTTTCCGGTTGTCACCGGAAGCACAACATGTGTCTAACAATCAAGTGTTCCGGTAGATCTGCAGGATTATGGCAATTGTGGAATGGGATGGAGATGTGACAATCTTGTTTTGTGGATAAATTACTGGTAAAATGTCGCACGTTGTTACATTCAGAGCACAGCTGGCCTCAGTTATGGATGTTTTAGCTAAAGCAGCGGTGACAGAACTGTGCAAACTTGTCGCCATGGCCGATGTTGGTCGCTCTGCTACGCTAAGTTTAGAAATGACCTCCCGTTTTAATGTAGAAGCTAAGGAAAAGTTACCGTTGATGGTGGACAGCGAACTGACGGTGGGTTTTATTCGAAGCGTCGTATATTTTTGTGCTATTTGGTTTAAGTATTTGCTAGTTTGACGTGTTGCGGTAGCGTGGTCAACATGCGCACAGACCTACGCAACTATTTAGTGTATGATTATTTAGTTCGTGTAAACAGAATCATTTCGAACATGTAATTTCCATGTTAAAATAGAGCCAGATTAAAACTAACTGTACATGTCAATGCTCTATTTCGCAAATATTTAAGTGGTATTTGATTGTACTGCAGTGCATAGTTGTAGTATTTCAAGTCACCACCACTTTTTTGTCTGCATTTTGATTCAAGTAAGCTCTTGCCTAATTCGAGGTACTGAACAGCACAGCGGATGACCGTGGCCTTTGGCTGTCATTGTAGTTGTTCTTACAGTTCTTATCAGAAGTACTCTGTGTCTTGCCATGTTGACACAAATGGCTCTGGTAATATCTACCAAATAAACTGGCTCATAATAAGCCAAGTGTAGAACCAGATGGATATCTGGTTACCTTGCTGAACCCCTCTGGTACATTAGAGTACCTGCTGAAGAAGTTTTCTGTCAGCGTATGCGTTTGTAAGCTTGTAGAAACTTGGTAATCACTTCAAGAGCTATATACATTTTCGATAAGTCACATGAACTGTAAAAGCTATGTAGAAGCTTAATCTGTTTTTCTTTGCTGATTAAGCTTTTGAATTCTTTAACTTCAGGTTAGGCATGAATTCAGTTAATTTCATTTTTCATAATAGCTTTTGATGATGTAAAAAAAAAAAGTATTTCGCTGGAACAGACGTGAAAGCTCGGATGCGAGAGCTGTGAAGGAGACATGTCTTTTGCCATTCAGCATGTTGCATGATTACTGTGTCGTGTCTAGGAACCGACAGAATTCAAAGTCCAATCATTAATTTGTAGAAAACTACTTCACGAGGGAAAAGACACCACAGCAGCAAGCTCTTCAGAAAAGTTAGACTTTATTTGCACAGGTGCACAAAGCCGGATCAATTCTGCAGAATTGAACCTCGATTGTCAGTTTTACATTCATTTTATACACTGTGTACCCCACAACTCCCCCTAACACATTTCTTAAAATACCAACCATCTGTCCTTCTTGGCACCACAATGATTTCCTGCTCTTGGGTCGACCTGACCTTCTTGGCACCACAATGATTTTCTGTTCTTCGGTGATAACGTCATTGTGGAAAGTTACCCCAACTTTCCCTTAAAGAATATTAGTCTTTATTCTGTAATTTTCCATTAAGAATACAAGTCACAGCCTCCTGTAATTTTCCATTGTATTCAGGTTACATAGGGGTCACTGTAAAATATTAGTCTTCTAGCACATTTATTAGCAGTTGATCAGTTTGAAAATATAAGTGTATGGCTAGTATTTGATTAATGTTTTCTGCTGAGTGAGTAAGTGTGGTTTTTTTTTAAGCCTTCTGCATTCTCTTGCTTTTTTTTCTACAGTTGATACTGTGGTTTCTTGCGTTTCCATAAGCTCAGCTGCAACTAATGATACAGGTTTATTGGATTACATATTGATTATATGAGTGTATAGTCATACATGTGATGTATTTTTATCATGAAGCATCGAGAGTTTGGAGGAACCAGTTTGATCAACATTGATGGGAATTCCCTAACTTTAACATGTGACGCCATCACAATCATGGGGAGTCTCAAAATTTTCCTACAACTGTAGGTGCAGCTGGCGTCCAAAATGGAGCTCCTGACACAGGAGGCCCTGGAGAAGATCGGCAGACTCATGGAGGAGGGCTCTGTGGCGCTGCGTCTGGAGAGGTCCCAGAGTCGGAGGGAGAACGAGGTCCTGAAGAGGAAGCTGCAGCTGATGGAGAGCCAGCTGAGGACAGTGAGAGCGCACGGGGAGGGGAGAGCACCGGAGAGCTCAGCGAACACACCCAGCTGCTCTGTGGGGGTCCAGGTTGGCCATGAGCACAGAGGAGAGGAAATTGGTGTGTGTCTGTAGTATCTATAGTGGGTCCAGAGTGGTGTGGTTAATTTGGATCTCCTGCTCATGTAAATTTGGGGGTTGGAATTGGGTTGTGCTGTTAACTATAGTTACTCTGAAGTAATTTAATAAAGTCATTTGGCGTCTGATTCCAGATATGTGCTTTGCGTTTGATGTGAATGTGCAACTGACCAGTGCTGACTGTTTCAGGGGAGCGTCCTACCTCCAGCCTGTGGAGAAATGGAGAGCCCTCGTCAGCGGAAGAGGAGAGGACTCCATGTCAGTCTGTCATCATGAGAGACAAGGTCAGTTCTCATAGCTGCTCACCAGACTGTGACTCAGTATGGGGGTCAGTACCTGATTTAATTGAAAATGTGACCAGTGGCAATTCAGAATTTATTGCGAGTGAAATTGTATGTGGCACAAAGTATTGCAATTACAAAGGGCATGTTGTGCCAATTGCTGTATCATTCAATCCTTCTTATGCTCTGGGTAATACATTTTCTTTGAAATTTGTACTCGGGTTCCAGTCATAGCATAGCTGAAGCAGTCAGGAGCCAGGTATGACCGGGAGTCCACTGCAGCAGAAACTCCTGCTTTCATGGATGCGTTTCAGTTGGTCAGGTTCTCTTTAGGTGCTGATGCAATAGTTTGCAATACTGCCACCCACTGGCAACCGTCATCAGTGACCAATGCCACACTCCTCCAAGTGACACTTGCCCTGCTGCAGTGACACGTGGCCCTTCTTGCGAAAGGGGAATAAGGGTGGAAAAACACTGTTTAAGAATCAGAAATGTGAAAAATAAGACTGACTGTCCTGAGTTTTCATCTGACCTCTCTTGTACAGTCTACAGACATGGAGGAGGACAGGCATGGACAACTTGTGATCAAGGACATTAAACCTGAGATTGGTTTGGCAAACGGTGATTCACAGAGAGGACTACTGATGAGTGAGGAAAGTAAGTGGAGTGATTAAACCAGTTTGCTGCAGGATTATGTTTGCCTCTGTCACAGGGGTTATATTTTTCTTAGCTGAAAGATTGTTTACTCTTAGGAAAAATAGTGTTTGAGCATTTTCTACTAGTAATTAGGACACAGACCGAGAGTGCTAATAGCTCCGCCTTGTGGAGAATCTTCAGCCTGCTAGCCAGGTCCATGAGGTGCTTCATGTCTTAAAAAGTGCTCTCTTGTACAGAATTGATATGCTACTTTCACACTGTGTATGATATTAAAGCTTGTTGTTACTTTCCCAGCAGATTCCGTAGATGCCAGTGCTGATGCTGGAGAGCTGCTCCCTGGTGAGGGTCAGTACTGTGGGGACGAACAGGACACACTGCGCACACCTGCGGAAAGCCAACAGGAACAGTACCCCCAGTCCATACCAGCAGAATTATGCTCGGACATCGAAGACAGTCGTGCGCAGGAGACTTCCGCCGTGGTGAAGGGCAAGACCAGTCGTCAAAAAGCAAGCAAAGGAAAGAAACTGTTCAGCTGCAAGCTGTGTGGAAAGAGGTTTGGCCGGCCGAGCAATCTCAAAGCACACCAGGTCGTGCACACAAGAGAGAAACCGTTCAGCTGCACACAGTGTGGGAAGAAGTTCACAGCCAAGTGCAGTCTGAATGTACATCAGCTAGTAGTGCACAAAGGAGAGAAACGGTTCTGCTGCACACACTGCGGGAGGGTGTTCGGCACGCAGAGCCATCTTAGAGAACACCAAGTTAAGCGGAAGAAACCGTACAGTTGCACACAGTGTGGGGAGGATTTCCCAGTCAAATGCAGGCTTAAACAACACCGGTCAACGGTCCATAAAGGAGAGAAGCCGCACGGTTGCGCGCACTGTGCGAAGAGTTTCGGAAGGGAGAGAGAACTGGCTGCGCACCAGATCGTCCACACGGGAGCGAAACCTTTCTGCTGCGCAGAATGTGGGAAGCGCTTCACAGCCAAGCGCAGCCTGAATGTTCACCGTCAGACCGTGCACAGGGGAGAGAAACCGTACCGCTGTGACACGTGCGGCAAGACCTGCAGTCAGAGGAGTGGACTCAGAGCACACCAGAGAATTCACACGGGAGAGAAACCGTACGGTTGCGCCAAGTGTGGAAAGAGCTTCTGCAGCTCCAGCGCCCTGAAGATACACCAGAGAGTCCACACCGGAGAGAAGGCTTTTTCATGTGATGTGTGCGGGAAGTGTTTTAGTCTCGCGCCTAACCTGAATAGGCACAAGCAGACTCACACAGGGGAGAAAGCATTTAAGTGTGACAGGTGCGATAAGAGTTTCACTCAAGCCAGTCACCTGAAAGTACATCAGCGAGTTCACACGGGAGAAAGACCATTTACCTGTGAAATATGTGGGAACCGTTTCAATCAGAAAAGCGCTCTTAAAGTGCACCAGGCAGTTCACTCATTGGAGAAACCATACGGTTGTACAGAGTGTGGTAAGAGTTTTTCTTCTGCGACATATCTTTGTAAACACCAGCAAATACATACTGAAGAGAAACCACACAGTTGCAGTGTGTGTGGAAAGCGTTTCCGTACTGCAAATAGTCTTAAAATACATGAGCAAGTTCACACAAGTGGGAAGCCTTTTGGCTGCGATGTGTGTGGACAACGCTACAGTTCTGCAAGCTATCTTCATACGCACCATCTAATTCACACTGGAGTGAAACCGTACAGCTGTAGCGAATGCGGGAAGGGTTTCGTAAAGCAAAGTAGTCTTAATGCGCACCAGCGGACTCACACAGGAGAAAAACCATATAGTTGTCTTGAGTGTGGCAAGAGTTTTAGTGTTCCTCAGAATCTGACTCGACACCGGCGCATTCACACAGGAGATAAACCGTTCGTGTGCGGCGTATGTGGAACTGGTTTCTGCCAGGCAAATAATCTCAAAGCACATCAGCAAACGCATACTGGAGAGAAACCGTTCATCTGCGATAAGTGTGGGAAGTGTTTTTCTGCTCTGAGAAACCTTAAAGAGCACAAGTGTGCGTACGGTTGAAACGGTTCACTTACAAGCCACAGTGGAGGAGTTCCGAACAGCCCACTCAGCCTTAAAGGGATGGTTCACTTTATGGAGTTTTTAAACATTATTATTTAAGATCTGTGTATGTTTTCAGTTGGCCCAGACTGGGTTTTTTGTGTGATGTACTTATTTTGGATACTTAGGGAAGATTCTGATGACATGAGAGATGCACAGCAGCTTTTATAGTTGCCATTCTCAGGTTTGTGGTTTAAATAAATTGATTAAATAAATAATATCTCCAGAGCATGTACATACAAACACATTCATTTTATTTTATTCATTTCATAGCATTTATTCAGTTTTAAAGATAAATATCCATTTTAATGTTGTACTGGCACATGTTTTCTTGAGCATGCTCAGGTTGCATGAATCCCAACTAAAAATAATGTTTTCAAAAGTAATTAGGTAATATACACATGTACTCTATAATTGCTTTGGAATTACTTGAATTTTTAGACCACAAACCTGTTCAACAACTTAAGTGTATTATGCCTCCAAACGACACACAGAGGATCCCTAAACAATAGTAATATGGTGTGGATATTCTGTTCATGACATTTACGTCAGTTCAAATATTTCCATAGTTTTTACGAAATAGCTGATGCGTTATGGTACCATTGTTTCTTTAGCCTTGCTGGAGGACATTTATAAATAATCATTGGATTACACATTGGAAGTTGATTTCAGAATAAAATAAGATTAATTAAGAGCTTAAGACCATGATTCATACATTCATTACATGTATGATATAAAACTGTCTTTTACTGCAGGAAAAATGTGCTGAATCTGTAGGATTCAGTATACTTGCACATGTACCAGAACTGATTTTTTTCTCGTAGCGGTTAAACGGGCTTCATGTGAACGACAATATGAATGCGTTTTCTGTCTCAGTACAAAAGTACTAATGAATAATCGCTAACCTTTGAAATGTAATTTTCAGTGTTACACACAGTACTTTTCCCCTCATTCTGTACTTTTAGTATTAAGATAAATAACTTATGCCATCGCGCTTCCTGAAGGGCATTACTGCTTTATTATAAAGCAAGGGATATCAGCAGTTTAATCTTTATGAAATGACTACAAAAAATGTGAATATACTTGATATAAAATATTTTGGATACGAGTCTCATTTTGGTCTCATTTAATTGTGTGGCAAATGCACATATTACAGTCTTAGCAGTGTCATTGTTTAAAAAACCAACAAACAAAACCTCAAAATCACTTACTGATCTTATACTATGAGTATAATAGGATGCTCATTTCAAATTAGGCGAAATTTAAAACATGCAAATAACACTCGAGGCTCAACTAAAACACAAGCTTAATTTCTAAAGGAGCGATTACTTGAATCCAAAAATGTGGCGACAAGTAGCAAAAACACAAACCATTCCACAAACAACCTAAAACATACGCTGCTGTTGTTTCTTACCGGAGCACAAGAGTAGCCTGTCTACTAATGTTCCTTCTGACAGCTGATATTGTTGACGCACAAATGTGACGGGGATTCCGTCATTTCAAAGCCGAGCCTGCGATTCGATTCAACAGCAGACAGGATCCGCTGTAGCTGATCGGCGCTGCTTGCACTTCTGCGACAAGGCAATGCCATAGTTAACATGAGCTAGCTACGTGTAGGTAGGCAGCAAGCGGGGTTACTCAACGTTACATTTCGCAAAATTGCACTTAACGTTAGCCAGCTAGAACGGACTGGCCAGTTCATGACCCATTCTTATGTTGTGGACATCAGTGAAGGGAGACTTTCTAGGCACCTCGGAATAAGGATTTTTTTTTGCTAATATATCAAGATGAATGAGACCGATGGAGTCAGGTTCAGGAGGTTAAACAGACCTCAGGTCATAACAGACGAGTCACCAGAACCTCAGTACAAGGGCACAAGGTACGTAGCTAGCGCTAGTTATCGTTAGCCTCTCGACATTTAGCAAGCTGTAGGCAGGTTGTGCTGCCGAATAGCTAGCGAGCGCTAGTTGAACATCACAAACCACATGTGAGCGCAGCACGCCCTGCTTCCATAGCATATGAATTAAAATACAAAGGGTAGCTTTGTTGTGTAAATTGTACAGTTCGTTAGCCAACAGCCTAGCGAAGCGACTTAGTGTACTTTCTACCCAGCTTGTTGGCCAACAGTAAAATACAGTTGTTGACTCTACGCACACTGGTTAGCTTATCTGTCAGATAGCAAAGTGTATCTGTGTCTCGGTTTGAGACGACAACGAACAGTGGCTGTTTTGTCATTTAAGGTTCCAGCCAGATAAGTGTAGCTGAAGTGGCAGCCTGTGTTCCCTTACTAACGTTAGTTATGCACAGTAACGTACACAGTCTCTTACACAGAGCTGCACGCTGAAGAGCGTCGCTCTTATTTTTACGTTTATTTGCATAAATTCGTTGCTAACGACGCTTTTGTATGTTGTAGCACCTACAGTGGGAAGGTTTTCCGAGTGACGCTGCTGACATTGGGGTCCTTACTTCTGTTTCCTTTGCTCGGTGTTATCTTTCTCCTGGAGTCTCCTATCCAACCAGACGCTGTTAGGTAATAGCAGAAAAATTGCCCGCAATAAATCCATTAACACTCATGGCAGAATTTATGTGCACTATCACGTATAACTTATTAGCCGAATACAATACAAAGCCATAAGCAATACAAATAACTTCATAATTTACCCATCTAGTGCTATAGTAATACTGTGATGGAAGTGTATTTCTGTGAATGTGTTGTTCTTCCAAACTCCAAATACCTGATCATTTGTACAAATGAATGAAATGACAGTAATAAAAAAGTAAATGAGAATTTTTTCAAATGTGATTTTATGTGAATCCATTCATAGGTATCAAACCAAGGGCACAAAGGTAACTACTGTAAGGGCTCAACAGTGGTGTGTGTCATCGAACCCAACGGACCTGTATTTCATACCGCAGTCGTGACTGCAGTATAGGCCTAATTCTTAATAGCACCTGCTCTCTTTAAAAAACCATTCCTTCCTGTCTGGGGCGTCGACTTTGTCCTTCTGGAACCTTCTGCGTTATATGATAAAATGATGTATTGTGCCAGCTTCCTGGAGTGTGGCCACATTCGCTGTTGGCCTCTGCATCGTACCAGCAACCAGCCAGCATTTCCTTGTTAAAATTCATTGCTCAATTTCGCGTTCTGCTATTAATGATTGATTTTCCTGTATGAAGCCAAGCGTTGCAGCTTGTCTACCAGCATTTCTCCTCTGGCCTTTGGACGTGTCGCACGCAAAGGCTTTGCTTTGCTGAGGCCTGGGGGTATTGACCCAGTGGCTGCATTTGTATGCCCTTGTTCTCAATTCTCATTACAGCCTTGGTGAACCACCGCTGATGACAGGCTGCTTTGAGCCCAACTTCAAGCTGAGGCAGGCAGTGAGGCTGTTTGAAGATCAGCTTGTAGGGCCCGAGTCCATTGCAAACATTGGAGGTGGGTAGAGGGAAAGGAGTCTGCCAGGAGGGGAGTGTCTTCTCCATTCCTTTTCACCTAGTTTTCTCTGCTTTTTTATTTTTTGCAATGTGGTGCAATGCCGTGATGACAAGTGCCAGGCAGATGTTTTCACAGTGTGGTCTGGGTAGTTCGTGTGTAACGGTTGTTTGTTGATTTGAACTGTTGAAACTCACTTCAATCCAGATTCCGTTCTTATGTTGTTGAGCCCACCAACCCTGCTTTCCACTGCTCCAGTTATGTTAAGAAATATGCAGAATGTAGGCAAGTATACATAATCTCTTTCCTACGGTACCTCTGCCAGCCCTGTTGCCCTGTTTAAAATTTTTCTGTTGCTGTGAAATCCAAAGCTCCCTTCACATCCCAAACATTTAAATTCCTTCCCTAAAGGGTTAAAAGAATTTAACTGTTTTCAGAAAGGGTCCCCCAGCCCTGGAGTAGGATGGCACTTTTAAAAAGAGGATTGAAAACCGCAAATAGAAAACAAAGTGCAAAAAACTCCTCTGCTTACATATACTGCTTAAAATATACCATATAAATGATTGAAAATTAAATGTTTCAGTTGTGTTTTGGACGTATTCCTTGTTACAGTAACATTTGCTGTCAAAGTAAACACTTTTTAAAGTGATAAATAAAATAGAAATTGGAATTTCATTTAATTTAATTGCATTTCTTTTCATTCAAATTGAAATTGTATATCTTGCCACCATTTTCAATTCAAATTCAATTTCAAAGAATGTATGAGTTTCCCGCACCCGTTTTGATTGGGCGGTTAATTTCTTCCTGCCCAGACGTGCTGTACACAGGCACGGCCGATGGGAAGATTGTGAAGATCGAAGGCAAGAGCATTCATGTCGTGGCGACTCTCGGACGGCCACCCTGCGGTAAGACTAAGAGCGACGAGTCAGTGTTGGAATGGGTGCTTCCCCTCAACTGTGTGTTGGTTTAGACACAGTTTACAGTCAAAAACAGAATGGTGTCTTTCTGGTATTACCACCCTAGACCAAGATGTAAAATGTGTTTAAGTTCCTTTAGGCTCTAAGGTTGCACGTGAATTTGTGGTTTGCATCTACCTCCAGATAATGGCTTTTGCAGTCAACCTTTTTACACTGAATTTTAATTGCAGTGGCAGTCATTGCTCACAATAAACCTTCAAAGAAGAAAGGAGGTCGCAAATCAAATTTTTTCCATGGAGTGGATGTTAATCTTTTTATTTATCATAATATAGCTATTTTTTTACACCACCAAGTCCTCCGTGAATGGTTCTGACATGCTTGCGCATATTAAAAGTCAGTTCATGAGGAACAGTTTTGAATTCTAAATGTATATTATGCAGAAGTATTATTAAGTATGCTTCTCCTTTCTATGTTTAGGCCTCATTGGCTTGTTGTGTGTTCCCAGGGTCCAGAGATGACGAGCCCACCTGCGGCCGGCCCCTTGGGATTCGGGTGGGACCCAATGGCACACTGTTTGTTGCAGACGCATACCTAGGGCTGTTTGAGGTCAACCCCGCCACAGGTCAGTGAGAGGTCAAAGGTCACCGCGGTCAAGTGCAGGAAGGGGTGTCGCATACTACAGTGCTTACAGGGAAGTCACAGGTTAAAGAGGAAGCTTGTCTTTGTGGTATTTCTATTCTGATGAAGGTCTCTTGACATTGCAGCCAAGACACTCGTCCCCCCCCCCCCCAAAAAAGGCTTAATTCTGGACCAAAATTCATAATGAGTCTCAGAGTATGAGAGGTGATCTAGGATCTGGTTTTCTTATTCCTGTATTTAACCTTATTAACGGTGTTAGCACCCTGAACAGATCCTAGATTAGCACTCCTCTGAGATGCCATATTGTCCAAGAGGGTTTTTCTGTTAGATCAGCACCACCTTGGCCCTGGGAAGAGACGTGGTGAAAATAATTTACTCCACCAGAGGGAATATGAGGACTGGCTGTCCTCATATTCCCTCTGGTGGAGTGAAAAAAAAAAAAAAGTCTTGTTCCTCTGTGTTTAAAAAGTTTGACCTGCTCACTGTGCTCATCAGGGGAAGCAGACAACCTGGTGTCGACGAGGCAGCTGGTGGGCGGGCGAAGGCTGTCCTTCGTGAACGACCTGGACGTGACACAGGACGGACGGAAGGTGTACTTCACAGACTCCAGCAGCAGGTGGCAGCGCAGGGACTATCTGCACCTCATTATGGAGGCAACAGCTGACGGACGGTAACTCCCCCGGGGCTGCGCTCGCACTAGGAAACCCGATGGGCAAGGACAGAGCTGCCACAGCCGGGGTCACCCGCGGCAACAGGACACTGTTTTCTGTCGGCATGCCAGCAAAAAGTTGTCCAATAAAAAAACTCATCACCTATACTGGGTCCCATGGACTGGGAGAAAAATGATTATAGACTATTATATTATAGAATATATAATAGATATATAGAATGTATGTTATATATTAGAATATGTGTAATGTATAATTATATTTTAGAAGTGTAATGATTCTGTAATATGTATATATATATTCTATAATTATATATGACATATATATTCTGTATATAATAAATAGACTATAATATAATATTCTACAATTATATATCACACATATATGCTAATACATAATATATATTTTATAATTATATTATATCCATTGGTCCAGGCCCAGTTTAGTTCCAGTGCTGACTAAGCCCCACCCCTCCCCTTCCCCGCAGTGTCCTGGAGTATGACACCGTGACCAGGGAGGTCTCTGTGCTGATGGACGGCCTGCGATTCGCCAACGGGATCGTGCTGTGTCCCGACGAGGAGTCTGTGCTGGTGGCAGAGACCACCATGGCGAGGATACGCAGGTGGGGCCTACTGGCAGTCCGCGTTCAGCTTGCATGAGGACCCCCCTGGCTTCGCCCAGTCTGCTACAGTCTGTCAGCCATGTGGGGCAGCAGTGTGCAAGAGTTCTGCAGGCCCAATTTACTCCTCTCAAGCTGGGATACAAGGAATGCACTTGTGATGCATAGTGGTTTGAGTCGTTCCGGAGGCAAGAGGCAGGAATACGCCCTGGACAGGCTGCTAATCTATCACAGGGCACACACACACTCACGCACACACACTCACACACTCACACACATATACACTCACACACTCACACACTAACACACACACACACACACACACACACTCACACACATATACGTACACACACTCACACACTAACACACTCACACACACACACACACACACACTCACACGCTCACACACTCATACCTGTGGGCAATTTAGAGTCTCCAGTTAACCTACCTGCACGTCTTTGGACTGCGGGAGGAAACCGGAGTACCCGGAGGAAACCAGACACGGAGAGAACGTGCAAGACTCCACACAGAAAGGCCCAGGCCGGATTCGAACCCAGGACCTTCTTGCCGTGAGGTGGCAGTGCTACCCACTGCACCGTGTGCCGCCCTGGTGCGCACAGACAGCCTAGCGGACGGTTTCTCGTGAAACCTGGACCGGCTCGAACCGGGTTCTGCCGGGAGTGTCATTTCCAAACATGACACGCTTGACGAGGTTTCAACTGATGAAAATGATGACTCGAATGTTGCAATTAGGAAGGGGAAATGGCTTCCCTTGGTGAATCTACAGTTAAAACAGTGGGCAGTCTTGCATGCACAGGTGCTTCGCTAATGTGTCGCTGCTTGAGTGAATTGCGGAATTACTGGAGGAGCGCAGTGGGCTTTGTTCATTTATAGACTCATTACCATTTTCCGTATGTTCCTCATGAACCGTTGCTCAACGCGCCTGAAATTTGGCAGACCCGATCCTCAGGAAGCCCTGTCATTTGAATTTATTCCATTGATAAAAGCAGACAGAATATTCTAAAATCCTGCAAAATAGCTTTAAAATTTATGAAACTTGAATATGAAACTTAACTGTTTCACAAAAGCTTAAGGGAAATATAAGCCCAGCAAATTTCAAGTTGGTCGGTTACATACTTTGACTGCCGTGTTGAATTTTATTTATTTATTTATTTATTTATTTATTTATTTATTTATTTTTTACAAAGTTTTTTAAACCATAATAAGTCACAAATACAAATTGGAGTAATGTTATGAAGGGTACAAAGACATATATTATAAATAATGTTAAAGTGTTATACTTTATAATAAAATGATTTCGTGTTTGACTATCTGTAGGTTATTATATAGTTTGTCGCCTCCTTAATTTTAGCCTAATTAGCTGTAAGCTACAGTTTATTTTCAGAAGGCTAACAGAAAGAATTGGCATATGGCTACGTCAAAAAACAGCCACCATGAACCAATGAAATTATGCCAGTGATTTTACTATGTAAAATATGCTAAAATTATGAAACACTTATGACTGCTGGATGACCTTTTTTGGCCATCGTAATTTCAGAAAGCATCTTTATTTAAAACATGTTTGTTTGCTTTGTTACTTGGTGCTGTAGATTTTGGATTTTCTCTGCACGTTTTGAAATATTATGCAATTGTATTTTCAATGGATTGTACCAGGAACCGTACAGGCAGACTGCTGATTACTTTAATCATGTTTACTTGTACGTTTCGTTCAGTACAAACGGTCGTTATTGCGCAGTTAGTCCCCTCTGAGCGGAATGTTGAACATCGACAGCCAGGCCAGACGAGGCCGTCGGCTGCCGCCAGCCTGGTTCCTCCCGCCAGCCTGGTTCCTCCCGCCGTGTCTCAACGCCGAGCGCCCCAGGGCTGAGAGGAAGCGCTTACTTCACACTTCGACTGCTTTTGACATATCTGGCTGTCACCACAGCCGTTGCCTCACACTGCGGCCCGTTGCACGCGGACGCCGAGCGAGCTGCAGTCTGCAGATGCATCAGACGTCGAGACGTTTTTAAAACCTCCTCCCCCATCGTTATTAGTTTTCGCGGACGCGTGTCGTAAAATCTCGCCAGATATCAGGGCTCTGGAGTCCGGAGTACGAGAAGCACAGACTAGCCCCCCCCCCCCCCCAACCCCACCCCTCCCCTCCCCCCTCGAGCTTTGCTTTGAGAAAAATGATGCAAGCGTGGGGTTGCCTTGGTAACCGGGCCTTCGTTAACCGGCTTGTGTGGAAGATGAAGTGCACGTCCTTTCTAAAAACCAACAGAGGCGTGGGTGCGGTGAGTGGGCGGAGGCTACACTTTGTTTCCCCTTTAGTGGGGGCTGGGGGGGGGCTAGTGCAGGCAGGGGTGCCGCACTTTTGTGTTTCAGTCCTCTGCATATAACTACAACGGGGGCCGGCGGACTATTCTCAGTTTCTGTGCTGTGGCTGTGCAGGGTGAAATCGCTGGCTCAGGACCAGGATTGAATGTGGTTTAAATTTCATTTCGTTCTCCGTTTTCACTGCATTAGTAAATCAATTCTCCTGTCCAATAACCTGGTTATTATTCAGCCATTTCATTCCTTCGGCTTAATGCAAGTGGTGCACGGAGTTGAATCTTCCTGTCATTCCAGCTATAATGTTTTGTCCACTGGTAGCCTTTTAATGTTAATTTTGTTTATGCTGAGCATTGATTTTTTTATTATTTTTTTTGCCTGATGTAATATAAACTTCCATCTTAATCTAATCTAAACCTTGAATGCAGTACATTACAGTATCCCTCTCCAGTGGTTGGAAGCCTGTGGTCCAGGGCCATTGGAAAGGCTCAGGTTTTTGTTAGAATGAATACATAATTAATACAGCCTTTTTCATTTTGATTTTGTCCTCAGGGGATCAGTAACTGCTAATTTAGTGGACGGGTAATTTTTTGTGGTGCAGAACCCTGCATATTGTCTGGTTTTGTCACGTAGGATCACAGTGGCTGTGCTCTTTGCCACAGCACCAGTCCTGTTCCTGAATTCAGCAGTGCATTGTGGGTAATAGTGAGATTAGGGAATCTGACTGGGGGACCGCAAGGTCAAAGGCTTGGCTTGTTTTAATGGCATTCAGCAGTGCATTGTGGTTAGTAGTGAGATTAGGGAACCTGATGGGAAGACTGCAAGGTTAAAGGCTTGGCTTGTTTGGCTTGTTTTCTGGGCCATAGATGGCACAAAATGTGCCCCACATATAAGGAGCACACATCTCATTTGTGTCCTCCTCCCTGTCCCCCATTTAGAATTCACGTGTCGGGGCTCAACAAAGGGGGCATGGACACCTTCGTGGACAACCTGCCCGGTTTCCCTGACAACATCCGACGCAGCAGCTCGGGCGGGTACTGGGTGGCCATGTCGGCTGTGCGACCCAACCCGGGTTTCTCCATGCTCGACTTCCTGTCACAGAAGCCCTGGATTAAGAAGCTCATCTTCAAGGTAGGCCACAGAGAGGGCCCGCCCGCATGTTTCTGAGCCCTGTTGCTCACATTAGGTATGTGATGTGAACTCGCCACTTCACTGGATCCAGGCTTGCCAACCGCTACTGTAAATTCTGAATGGAAAAGTTGTTGTATTAGTTAGAACATTTTGTATACACAATGTGACACGGGCACTGAGAAGTGGTGAAATGGCTTTTCCCGCCTATCAAGTTTTATGTTCACTTTCAGTGATGTTGCAACAGTGACATTAGGGTGAATATTAAAACACATTCTGTTCTTTTGTCTCACACAACTCATTCTGCCCAAACATGATGTGCCCGAACTCTCACCTCTCATGAGTTTAAAATGTTGCGTTTTTAAAAATATTTACATGATTGCCCAAGCTGTGCTTTTAGTTCTGTGAGCACAGTCGTGTTTGTAGTAAGTATGACAGCATGGCTGTATTGTGACACTGCCCAAACTGGTTTCTTTCTTCTGGTCCCTCAGGACTTTTGCAAGCTTGGACAGAAATAAGCAGTCTGCCGTTTGTATTGATGTGGAAATGCTTGTGCTTTGTATTCTAGTGAGCCGTGTTGTTTGCTTTTCCGGTCCTTCATGAGTCATGCCTTGCATTGTTTGGGTTGGGCTGGGTTGGGTTTGGTTAGGGTTGGGTTGGGTTTCATTGGTTGGGGTTGGGTTAGGGCTGGGTTGGGTTTGGGTTGGGTGAGGGATGGGTTGGGTTGGGTTAGGGTTGGGTTGGGTTAGGTTGGGATGGGTTGGGTTGGGTTTGCATTGGGTTTGGGTTGGGTGAGGGATGGGTTGGATTGGGTTAGGGTTGGGTTCGGTTAGGTTGGGATGGGTTGGGTTTGGTTGGGTTGTGTTTGCGTTGGTTGGGTTTGGTTTGGTTGGGTTGGGATGGGTTGGGATGGGTTGGGTTAGGGTTTGGTTGGGTTGGGTTTGGTTAGGATGGGTTGGGTTAGGGTTTGGTTGGTTTGGGTTTGGGTTGGGTTTGGTTGGGATGGGTTGGGTTTGGTTGGGTTGGGATGGGTTGGTTTAGGGTTGGGTTGAGTTGGGTTGGCGGGGTTAGCGTTCGCTTGACGCATGGGGCACACCCACAGCGCTCGTCCTCCCTGTGCCTGCAGCTCCTGAGCGCGGAGGTGGTGCTGAAGTTCGTGCCGCGGTACAGCCTGGTCCTGGAGCTGCGGGAGGGCGGCTCGTGTGGGCGGAGTTTCCACGACCCCCACGGCATGGTGGCCGCCTACATCAGCGAGGCCCACGAGCACGACGGACACCTCTTCCTGGGGTCCTTCCGCTCGCCCTTCCTGTGCAAGCTTGACCTCAGCCAGGTGTGAGCTCCACCCCCGCTGCCACGTCCACTGCCCAACCCAATGCCCCGCCTTGCAAAGCCCTATTTGCCCCCCCCCACCCACACCCATGTCCCCGCTCCCTCATCCAGTCGGACAATGCGTGGTGTACTGTTGTTCTGTTCCCCTAAGGAGACAATGCAACAGGATCGGCTTCACTGATATTTACTGCATTGCATTGTTACTTATTATGTTTTTTGGCTGGACCGCAACAGTGGTCAACGTGAATGTCTGTGACTGACTGACTGACTGAGTTAAGAAGTTACACCATTGGTTGGGCGGATCACGTGTGTTAGGTCCAGCCATATGCTAGGTTTTAACCTGGTCTTGTTTGACTGGAAGCAGAATCTGCACAGTGATTGCAGTGCAGGTTGATGTCATGGCAAGTGTGGTTTTTAGCACTTAACTAACCGTACGGCTTTAGTAAACAAAAAAGCTACTGAGTTTATCTTCTAAAGCTTTGAGACTTTGTAGAGGACTAAAGCAGTCAGCACTTTATCTTCTCTTCCAGGCCTAGATGGATGGAGGCCTTGATCTCGGCAAATTTCCCATAAAATTGGTTTTGTGATAAAGTTTACAGTTCATTTTATGTCCCTTGCCCGTAACCTGCCGGTACTTCCCCGAACTGGACTGCATAGGGCTGCATTTTTGGAACAAGGTGCCAAAACCCTTTTTTTTTGCTTGCATTTGCACTGTTATTTCTAAAATAGGGCTCCAAGCCACTTTTCTTTTCAATATTTCGGAGGATAAACAATTACTGTCCCTGTGCAATGCACTTGATTGTAAGTAATTCCAAGCACAGGCATGAAGAACTATTCTGAAAGCAGATTTAATCTTCCAGTTAATGACCAACGTTCCATTTTCAGCTGTGTAGCCAATATTTACGGTTACGCATCGACCATGGATGGAATTTAAAACTTGTGCTTTTTTATGCAGTTTGCTTCCTTATAGTCGTTTATTTCACCGGTTTTGCTTTATGACTACTGAATATGCCTCATGATGCACTGTAGGGGTGCTCAGCGCAGACAAATACATATTTGTTTTGGATTCAAATACTTTTCTACGCTTTACTGATCTTGTCTGGTGCATTGGAACCAATGAAATACTCTCAAGAAATGCAAACCCCACCTTCTAGTCATATTGGCAGACTCAGTTACACCAGGCAAGATCAATAGAGCACAGAAAAGTATTTGAATCCAAAACGAATACGTATTTGACCCAGGTCTATTTCAGCGTAGCACTGACATTTCTGCTTCTAGATAGAAGGGTTGCTTTTGCCTGCCCAATCTGTGGCTAGTAGCAATGTTTCTCTAGTCTTCCTTTTACTGAACAGACAATCTCAAGTCACACAGGTAACGGCAATGAGGAAGTGCCATCGTTGGGCGAACAAAAAGTTAAATTGGTGATGTTATTCTGATTGATATCTTCTTGAAATTTGTTACCTTTCTTTAAAAAAAATGTTGATGTCCATAAGTTTGTATGGTTTAAATGTTTATCTTGAACAAGATTTGTTTTCTGTCAGTGTGCATCGTGGTGAGGACATCAAATTTGTAATTTGAAACTAATATTGGGTTCAGTCAGCCTCACACATAATTAGGCAGGTTCTGTGGGAGTTTTTTGTCGAAATATCTTAACGGAAGGTATTGAGGTATTTAGAAATGGTATGATTATCAGTGAGAATCTGTATAAAACAGTTCATGCACGTGGCATGTAAATCATGTAAGATTTAATTCAGATTTAAAATGAATATTTAACATAACGAGATGGTCTTCATTTGGTCAATGTATTTTAAATTTGAAAGGTGGTTGGCTAAGAAATTTTACTGGTTAAAAATGAAATGCTAGGGCCGTCTGGGTAGTGTAGAGGTAAAAGTACTCGCCTACCACCGCAGAGATCGTTGCATTAGCGACTCCTACTGGTTGGTCAGGGCGTCTGTTCAGCAGGGAGGGGATCTGGGGGAGATAGCGCGAACTTCCGCGTGCGTTACGCTCTCCCAGTGAAACTCCTCGCTGTCAGGTGAAAAGAAGCGGCTGGCAACTCCACATGTTTCGGAGGAGGCATGTGGTAGTCTACACCCTCCCCAGACCAACAGAATGCAGCGATGCGCATTGACCAGGACCATGATACACACGGGGAATTGGTATAACGACTAAATTGGGGAGAAAAGGGGAGAAAAAAAAAAAGAAATGCTACTTTGCAATGTAAAGCACATTTCAAAATGGCACTTGATCACAGTATTACAAAAAAAACATACTTTAGTTTTGCCCTTTAGTTTGGAAATGCTACAGATAACGTGTTGTGTACATATTATTTTTTTATCCTGAAATTGACCAATGATATTCATTAGATTTTTCTCTTTTTTTTGTTCCCCCATTCGTCGTCGTGCCGTGAAAATCCCATGTTACTACAGACAATAACTCGTGATTCACATTTTAAAAGTGAGAATTAAACGGAATCGAGCCACAATTTCAGCGATGAGGACTAGAATGTCCCGTCTTGCTCTGAAACTGCACCTTGGGTCCGTATAAAAATCAGATAGCTCTAAAGGAGCAGCATGATGAAAAGAAAACAACGATCATTTCTAGCGTGCAATAAAACGCGCATTTTAATGTGTCTTCCGGCACGTTGACAGATGTGTATATTTAGTAACTGCTGTAGAAGCAGTCTAAGCTGAACCGTGGCGTGAGGATCTGCTGTCCCTTCTACAGACTACTGCTGACCATCCAACATTCTTTGGCCTTGCAGCAGTCTTGAACCATCCACAGCCAGCATGAACATAATTTTTGGCAGGGAACATATGGAGACTAGCAATAGAGGATGATGGGCTCCCCTTATTGAGTCTGGTTCCTCCCAAGGTTTCCTCCAATATGCTCTCCAGAGTGTCTTGCCTTCCAGTGTTGCCCTTGGCCTTATAAGGGTTTAAGCAGGCCTATATTGTGAAGTGCATTGTGACAAATTATTTGTAAAAATGTGGCATAGCTATAAATAAAATTCAATTTGATTTAGTACTTGCAGCTGGCTTGCCTAGCTTGCCAATGGTGACCTGGTAGCTTGCTAGCAAGAGCTCAGTGTTTTTTTTTTTTTCTGAATGTTAGCAATGAAATAGTTGAGGCTGGTAGAGATATGATAGAGATGCCTGCTCCCACCGCTTTGCCTTTTGCAGTGTCTAGCATGTTTATGGCTATGTTGCTCAGTTAGAGGCTGTTATTAAATTTAGTTGTGTATATAATGGCAAATCATTTCTAACAGCTATATTAGTGTTGTTTGCTACAGCTAACAGTTTTAAAAAGGGATCATCTCCTGTTACACATCATGATTAATGATATGCTGGTGTGAAACCATGGGTTTAGTGTTTTGAAATAACAACAGTTGCAATTCCAGTGAACTTTAGGTAAGAACTTCCATTTTCTCTCATTTAGGCAACTTCTGGTTCAAGCCAGACCCCACTTTACTTTTTCTCTCAGGATGAAGATGCAGATCAGGTTTGTTGAACAGAACTGTGCAGCTAATGTCCTCTGTGCAGGGTAGTCTCTCTAGTTTCTTCTGCACGTCACAACTGGCACCTACCAGTTGTGTTCAATATGTCACCTCTCCTGTCAGCACCCCCCCCCCCCCCCCATTGTGGTTTGAAACTGACTCGCTATTGGGCAATTGTGGCCACTTGTGTGCCTTGGATTAAACTTTGTTATTCCTTAAATATTCCCAGTTAGATGTCATAATCAAGTTACCACATATCCCAAAATTATCCATCTGGAATGACTGCGTATTGGGGAATCCATTACTGGTGAAAGGTAATTACATTGCAAGATCTTGGTTTGTTGATCTGTTCAATTCATGTTCCCCATGAAAACACAGAATTGATTCATGCTTTTGAAAGTAACTGCCATTGATCTGCTGTGAGCTGAACATTGATTTATGGGGTCATGAGACCGCAGTGAGGATATTGAGTAATGGAGAGGTTGTTCCAGGTGTGACCATACTGCCTGTAGTCACTGTTCAGTCTCTGATCTGTTATTGGTTTGAAGTTGATTAACTTCACACACCAGTAAAAATCATTGTCATTAAAAAATTATGGACAGGGCAGTGCTCAAATAAACATTTTTTAAAGGCGACTGCTATTTGATGGTGTCATGCATTTTTTCCATGAAAAAAAGCAGTTTCTACAACTCGAGATGCAATACCAGAGATCTTGGGAAAGGGTTTTGGATGCGCTCATTTAGCTGGTAGCTGCCCGTGAGCGTTGTAAATGGTGTTTTTCCACTTGGTTATGGTGAAAACGCCGACCCTGCCACACAAATTGTGAGGAGCAAACCTTCGCATGGGCTTCAGTTTAAAGGCCATCACAGTCTGATGACCGCCATCAAATGTGAACACAGAACACTTCTGAATTACTTACAGTGACACCGACCCCAGTGGCAGCACCAATGGTAAATGGACTGCATATATATAGGAAATGTTGCAATACAAACCACTTTACAACTCATTCACCCAATCCACCCATTTACTCATGCACACCCACACACTCGCACACGGCAAAAGGACACACCCAGAACCGACAACTCATCGGTTGCTAGACGACTGCTTTACCCCCCCCCCCCCCCCCCCTCTTATTAACAATGCTGGATCAACAGCCTGGTCATGGAGCCACTGCACACTCTGCTTCAAATCTCCTTCTGAAAGCTCCCAGATTAAGGCCTCGCGCCGCTGTGGAACTTTCTATACCGCACTGCCCCAGAATAAGAACAGCCTTTTTCCCCCCGCATTGCAGTGTCACTCAATCCCACTTGATCCAGCCTCGAGGCACGCTCATTTTCGTAAGGAGATGTACAATACGCTACGCCCACAGTCAAAGAGACCGTTCCAACCAGGTCAAGAAGAAAGGCTCCTTTTATGTTTTTTTATTCTTTTTTTTGGCAAAAGGGTTTTACTTTTCCACCTTGGCTCAGGATGTGTTGCAGAGGCGATGTCGACTAAAGACAGATGCATACATTACTCAAGCTCGCTGATGAAAATGAAGCTCAGAGATTGATGGAGCGGATTTTAAGTTGTTGAATGACCTTCTGCAGGATCACTGCTCTGACTAATGAGGTGATGTAGAGCCCATCATGTCCTTGAATGACCAATTAATCAAACTGATGGTGTAGTCTGTTCCAAAATCTGCCTGCTTTTTTTAACACAAGGGTGCAAGTTGTGATGGTTTTCTTGGTGCGAGTGGTGATGGTCGGTGATGCTGGACTGAAACTTTAAACTTGATATTACCAAAACCTGTTGAGTTTGATTGCAGGTCAATGAAGTCAATGTGAGGCAAAACTCTTCCCTGTTTAAAATTAAGAGGGTATAACTATCCCAGTGACTAACACTTGTTTGAAGTGTGACACATTTCGTCCATGTCTGAGATGGACAAGCCCTTTGGTCCTACAGAACCCCAGACTGTATCACTACACTGGATAAGCAACTGTATTTTCTTGATACTATCAATTCCTTGTTTGATCAGCGTGTTTTCTTGCCAAGAAGCTACATTGTCTTAGCATGTACTCAATGTCATACACTTTGTCCCAAATTTTTTATTTGTTACGCAACTGAGTTGTCTTGCCGAAATGAACAAAGACTGTTGCGCAAGTCATAAAAGATACTTGCTTAATTCCACCATTCCATGTTGCCATCTGTTTATTACTAAGGGGCAGGAGCTGTGATACGGACAATGAATAAACAATGGGTGTAGCTACGTGCTCTCAGAATGGTTTGCAATAATTTTCACCAATCTGGACTTCAGGGTGCCTGAAATAGCAATCGATGGCAAACTTGTTTCACCTTACATGGGTTGCTTACCTTTTTTCTGTTGGGTGTGCCTCTGGGCCACTCTGTAAAGCAGACTGTGCCTCCACCATTTTGATTGTACCAATTTCACCATTCTAAATTAAAATGTATTGTGATCAGACTGAATCTTAAACAGGGTCCTAGATTTCTTCCCCATCAGTATGGCCTTTGTGAAGCATAGCCAGAAATGAGTTTAGGACAAGCTTCGGATTATTTTCTTCAGGTTGCTACATTTATTCAAAAGGAAGAGGCTTGTCATGACCAAAAGGAGCGACTTGTTTCGATTTAACGGCATGTGCCTGCTCGAGTAGACTCCCGTCATGTGGGCAAACATTTGATCAGCAGCTGATCAAGTGCATCAGACTGAAGCATAACGTCAAGGAAATTCAACAGCCGGCAACTGGAGATGCAGTCAACAGCGAGATAATGACATTTCACAGCGCGAAAATAAATAATAATCAGTAGACATTCTCATGTTCAAACGTTCACGCTCCTGGCAAGTGCAAAGGAAGCGACATCAAACACGACGCTTGAAAAAACACCTCAAATACACTTGCCAATTAGCAGAGAGGTACTCAAAGGTAGCATTTCAGTTTATTTACTAACTTTAGAACTCTATTGGGATCCATATTTGAAAACGACAACATTTGTAGCCAGCACTTGTATAAATAGATCAATCAGGTGTGGGGGTAAAGCTAAACAGGTTTGCTGTGTACTTCAACTGTGATCCTCAATTTAGTGGAATGGTTGTAGTGTACCAAAGGCCTAGAATGTTCTTGTCCTCAACTGGAATTGGTAATCTGGTTTGGGGCTCAAGGCAGTTGCTTTTAAATGCTTGCCTTGTCCAGTTACAGGTGACATAATTTTGTTTCAAGCAAGGGTTATCCTCATCTTGTATGAAGAATCAACATGTTATGAATAGCGCCTCAAGCACTGTAATGAACACATTTTTTAAATAATTTCTTTCTTTTGGGGGGGGGGACTAAGATTACCTGAGTATTTATATATTGCGAATGAGGAGCAGTAAAAATAAAGTGAACTGCCTGAGTGGGCGGCAAATGCATGGGACCTACATTTTATAAAAAAAGACTGAGTGGTTAATGCATGTGGTTTCATTGTGACTGTTTGTTCAGATCAGGTAGACCTAACGTGCAAATGTACACCCTGTTCTTGAATAAAGTCCCTTTTCCTGTATGAATCGATCCTTTTTTTCTCTCTCTCTAGTGGATGAAATGAAACATTTTCATGTGTAAACAGGTCCTCTAACAGAAGCTCAGACGCACGTAACGTTGAAGGTGTTAAGCATTAAGGAGACGATGCTAAAAATGACCACCCCCTATTCCAGTCACAGTAAGATGGGGTTTCATCTTGTATGGTGTGCACTTGAAGGGATTGGATTTGCTGTGTGATCACAAATACATTTGACAATGCGAAAGGAAATGTGTGCGCGAATGACCAGAGGCACACTTTGAAGTCTGTCAAAGACCCCCCCCCCCCCCCCTTCTGTTCCACACTCAAGGCCGGCAGAAAAAGAATGTCGTCTTCATCATCTTCAGCCATGGCATGGTCCACACCTCAAAATGACAGCGGAAGATCTGAAAGGCGAACGAGCAGCAGGTACTCAGTGACTGGTTTGTCACGATTCCGCAACACTGCAGAGAACCAAACCATCGCAAATAATACTGCACTGAAGCAAACGATTCCCATGGCACTTCTACAGTCAGGTTGTCTCAGTGATTAAAAACGGGGAAAAACAAATATTTTGGCTGACGCGGGAACAAGAATAACGGAAATGACGACAGTGAAGATAGATCAGCTGGAACTGGGCCTGAACTTGCAGTCCAGCAGTTGTTGTATTTGTCTGATATGCCATGATTGCGTTTGAAGAGTCGATGACTAATCTAACCTCATTTCTGCAAGTGGATGACTAATCAGACCTAATTTATGCACTCGTGCAACTGGCAGTGGACCTTTGTGGGTTTTTGCATAAATTGAGCCAATGAGAGAGCGCCATTTCTTGCTGTTCCGCTGAACAAGGTTTGACTTGAATGTTAATACCTTTAATTCTAATGCACGCATTATTTCCGCTCCCATTGACCTGTGAAATTCTGTTTTTTTTGGGGTTTTTTTCCCCCCCATTGCAAAGGCGGTACCACGCACTGAATAAAAGCTCTGGTGAGTTATACTGCAGTGAAACTGAAAATGGTTAAGATCAAGAGCAGTCCTGTGGTTTTGGTCTTTTTCATCCAACCCCCCCACCACTTTCTGGTCCACCAGAAACTGAAGAGCTCAAAATCGCACTTGGAATCCTACCTGGTGCAGTTTTCCTTTTGCCTGAAAGTGGCAGTTGTTCAGGTCTGCGTTGTCAGTTTTTCGGCATACGGTGCGCGAGATCTGCACCTCGAGAATGTACTTGACGCCTTTCACAATCTGCAACCCAGATCAGGGGTGAAAAATGTCTACCAGCAATAGCCAGTGGCAATAAACTGCCCATTGTAGGCTTTAGCTCGAGGTTACACAGGCTTAAACATGGTCAACACACACACACACACACATCACATCACACAATCCACTGAATGTAGGCCTAATGTAGCTTTATTTCCATTTCCTGGTTCTACAAATTTTTTATTTTATTTTTATTTAACCATTATTTAACCAGGAAACCCCCCTTGAGATTGAAATCTCTTATGCAAGGGGGACCTGACATGAAACACAAAGTTACCTAACAAGACTTACACCTAACAAAATGTGCAAACATCAAATGTGGAATGAGACAGAGGTGTAAGTAACACAAATCATACAAACAGTAACATCAGAAAGCGTGTAGTTTTTAACAGCCACCACGTCGAAGCGTATTAGGTTTTAGTTATCACGAATTTCGCTGACGCTGGCAATTAATTTGATCTGGTAAATCTGCCCTGGAAATGGATCCGTATCAACTATATCCGTTGTTAACTCACATTGTCGTAAGGGGACTCCCTGACAATAGTGAATCGCGTTAGGATTATGGTAACGTGGGCTAACCGCACATTGACTTTTATGTTTATTTTTAGGCCATACACTGCAATGTCAATCAGCAACATGTGTTTTACACCCGAAGGGTTACCGTGACCTAATTGAGGAAGACGAGTTGACCAGGCCAGGAATTTGTTTGGCGGTACGCTGAAGAATAAAAAGTTAGTGCAATTTGGAGATTTAGTAGGCTCCATCTTGGCTGGTTGGTATCTATTACCTAGTTGTTTGGTGTTTGCGGCATCAAGCGGATTCATTTGTTTTCATAATGCCTTTTAGCAAACACCCCTCTGGGTAGTTAGAACGGATGTTTACTAAACATTGTAGGCCGAACATGTCATCTTTATTTTTTGAGTAGTTAGTCTACTTTCAAGCGCCGCTTGACCTTGAAAATTAAAGTTGGCTACTCTTCCTATCAACTATAATGGAGCAAACCACCCAAACAAGTAGGTGGTGATAGCCGGGACAGGACAGTGAGTTCATGCAGATGGGGTAAGTCCATCACGTTGTGTCGTTTGGCTTTTTTCTCTCTCCCATTTTCTCCCAAATTTAGTCGTTATACCAATTCCCCGTGTGTATCACGGTCCTGGTCGATGCGCTATCCTCTGTTGGTCTGGGGAGGGTGAAGTCGTTTGGTTTTCTAACGTAGCATACCTTACTCCTTTTGTTTTGGGTTGACATACACAACACAAACACACTGATAACACATATCCTAGACCTGGACTAAGTTAGGCTACATCTTGCCACATTCGCAACATTTGCTTCGTGGTTATCGATAACTTTTGCTACGGTTTTACATTGTGGGCATGGAGGACGTAATTAACTGCTGAGAGACGTGGCTTTAATGTGATATTCTTTATTTTCTGTATGCTTGCCCATCTACAAGGCTTCAGGGTTGCAGTAGGCTATATTTTAGTACCGATATTCTGACGCAGATGTTTGTTGTAGCCTACCTGTTTTTTTGCGTCGTCAATTTGCAGTGTCTTGAAAAGGAATGCATCATTCGATTGGTTGTTGAACGTGTAGATTCCGCTCAGCGCTGCCTTTTGGACCCCGGGGTCATCCTTGCTGATGTTGCACCGTGAACCTGGCGGACCTACACGACTGCTGTCGGTGACCCCTAAAACACAATCCAGATGACAAATATCGTGCTTATTTGTCACGGGAAGTATTTGCCAGCGTCTGCCTGTTAAACTTCATCATAAGTGCACCTTCGTATTACTGCAGTGCCAAATTGCCGTGTATCTCTATTGCCAGTTTTTCTTGTAGCTCCTTTAAACATTGTAAAAAGCAGTTGGGTGGAATAACTGCCAATCAGTTATTCCTCAGCTGTTGCATGGATACAGAATGTCATTGAGCATCTGTCAGACTTCTGAAATCATTAATTTTATGATCCCCCCAACCACCACTCAAACCAAACCTGTAAACAGTCACAGAACCTCTTAAAGCTGATGAATAGTAAAATGGTGGTGCCTGAGCTGTGAGATTATCTACAGGTGAAACTAATACAGCCTTCGCCGTCTTACCCTGAGAAGACAAACCAAACAGTGCTGCGAGGAGCAGAAGCCATGCGTACATCCCCACCATGTCGCCAGCAGACTTGTCAGAACTGCTGAGCTACTTCCTGCAAGGCAACACTTTCACCACAATTGCACATCCTTGAGCTAGTGGCCTGTCTTTTTTTTGAGATGTGCAGCCAATTAGCTTTCAGATATTCCAGGTGCTGAGTATAAGCACGGCGATGAGGGGGGGAACAAAACTTTTTTCTGTTTAAGGACACCTTTGAATAAATAAGTCATCGTTACGATGAATTTTCTCATCCTTAAAATGTATTAGCAGTCTATTTATGGTATCTACTAACTTGAATATTCTACTAGGGGAAAAAATTGCTGTAACTTCACATTGCAGTCGTGCAATAGATGAGCAGTCGAAGTTGAGGGGGGAGGATGAAGACAGAAACACAAGACTGTCATTACATTTTATTTTATTTTTATTTTTTTTTTTGCAATTTAAGAGATTATACATAGGAAAGAGGGGCACCCCAAGGGATTTTAGGCCCCATGGAAAGATCTCACTTTGGGCCCCACCACCCCCGGCTTCCCCCCATCCTTGCACAATTACAGCAAATTTTTGTTGAGGGCCCCTATCAGTCAGGGCCCTTGAAATCCTCCCGTCCCACCCCACCCCACCCCACCCCACCCCCTTGTTAATAGGCGTGCCTAATCGGAAATACTGACACTTTGAGGGGTGTCATAAAGAGAGTGGGTTTTTCACCACATCCTGTGCGCTGAAGGCTACAATGCACTGTCTAAGAAACATGTAAGAAGGCTTCATGTCCGTGACGCCTTGTTGCATTTTCACTGGCCTTCGGAACCTTATTTATCATTTGTGGAACTTCGTACCCCAGCATTTGAACCTCATCTTCAGGCTGTATTCACTCTATTCAGCACGAATTCTGGGAGTCAGAGATCATGGGCTGGTGACTAATCTGTCAGCAAAATGCATCCCTAGCTTTTTTTTTTTTAAAACAAGAGCCCATTGCACAGCGTTTCTTTGAGAGAGTTAATTTCAGCACGTTTAGGCAGTAACACAAGTAGGAAGGGCGATTGCCACACAGTACTAAATATTACCACCAGGTGGCAGATAAGTCTAATTGTTTTCTCTCTCCCTGTTTCTAGTAGCATTAACGTGTGTGGGTGTAAATACGTTCGCTTTTTTGTCTTGTTTTACTCGGGGATTATTGGTGTCAGATCTGGAATACAGCTATGTTAATTATTAATAAGTTTGTGGTAGCTGGGAATCGGGGCTCAGTGTGATGAAACGCTCTGACGATTCGAGATGAAAGCTGGAAAATGCAGTTACCGTCTATCGAAGAAGGCAACCGTGGTCCTTAAATGCCATCGTATATGCTGCCTTTCCCAGCGTCGGTTCTTTTATGACTTCACAATAAATCAGTCCGAATAATTTTAAAATACATTTTATGACATAAACCCCCTTAATCTGAACTGTTTACTTTCTGGAATGTTTATATTTATTGGCCCACGGCAGTGCCACGAACAGATTCAGAGACACGGTTTACAGATCCCATGCTCTCTGCTCTTAAGATAAAACCTCATTATGACAACACACTATCTGTAAGGGTCAAAGCTTGTTATTTGTGCTTTTAATCATTTCCATGGAGCTACCGTGTGGACCCACTTCTACTGCAATTCAAGGATTGGGGATGAAGTTACAAGCACTGTGGCTGTGGAGGATGTTGCTGTTTGAGAACCATGAACAACCATGACCATAAATAGGAATGTATTACCGTTGCTTACTTTGTAGTTCATGTTTTAACCGACTATGGAAACAGCGCCATCCCCCCGGCCCCCCCTCCCGACAAGTCTGTACGAGTCCATTATGCGGCGCATAGTTTTGCATAACCTTACGCCGCAGCCCGCTGTTCACAGGGACACCAGCTGACCGTGCCAGATGCCCACGGTCGTAAATTGCATCAGCGTTGCGCGTTATTATTTTCCCTCGGGTCTGTTCTGGGTACACCGGCTGTCCCCGACTTTGATCGAGATTCTATTTTGGGGCGAGCATAAAACTCTTGCCTCACGACAGTATCGCCTCATGCACTCGTAGTGACATACGAATGTACATCGGGCGACGTCCGCTGTAAAAAAAAAAAAAAAGAATAATAAATAAAATTTAAAAAAAAAACTCTCCCCATCTGTTCTTCCTGGTGGACTCGGGGAGAATATCATCTGAAAACGGCTGCGCGATTCCCCAAGTTCTCCCTGCTTTGATGAAAATGGCCTCAATTCACCTCCGGCCAAGTGACCGCTGCGCATACTCGTTACCCTCTTTTGTCTTCCACTTTCTCGTCCTCACCGATGCTGTACCGAAACATGCGGCCCTTCGTGGACGCTAAACCTCCTGGACCTCACTGACAGGTCAGAGGACGTGTCTTAATTGGGAGCGACACCTCTCCTTTTTCATTCGGTGCAAAACGTTCAATAATATCACATCACCATGTTGGTGTAGATCTTGCCAGATAATTACATACAGCCAACTCACACGATGTAACCGAAGTACAAACACATCCTCACTTTGTAGTCTAGATGGAATAGAATATTTTTGATGAAGGTTCAGTATTCTTCCTGTGAAGAATAATAATCTTTGTAAACGTCTCCTTGCTTTTATTCTGACCGAAGCAGTTTTCTCCCTCTGTTTTCCCCATGTTGATTCACCTGAAAAAACACAAGGAACCCATGCAATAATTTTGTTTTTGCTTCCTAGCCTCAGCATTCATGAATATAAATGTGGACCGCTGTGAACAGAATCCTAATTGGCTCTCTATTTCCACAAGTATTTGTAAGCCTAGTAAACCAACAGTGTGTGCACTTGGGGGGGGGGGGGGGGAATAAAAAGGCTATTATTTCGATTGTATACCAACACACAGTTGTCATATTGACTTTAATCCAGAATGTCACATTTGTTCAGATCGCATATGCGTTTCAAATAATTGCAAGCTAATCAAGTACTAGACTACTAAACGCCTCTAATTCGGGGAATGCTGAGTTAAGTGGCAGATCAAGGGCAGGAGTAAACAGCAAACTGGCAGGCGAAGAATTAAATTTATCAGAGAGCTAATGTAAGAGGGCGAAAGAGCGTAGCCGCATATTTTCCCGAATTGTTCGGGTTGAGTCTGTGCCAGGCAGCTGTCGGTTGATTGATGTCCTTAGTTTTAGCCTGACTGACCGCCACTCGTGTTGGCGACGTGACCTAATAAATCGAAAGTGAGGCTATTTCAGCGTTTCGAATGTTCAGTTGACCGTAGTCGTTCATCGCTGACCGTTGGGTTTAAATTGCGGTCCACGTCAGTCCAAATGGATTTGGAAGTTGCGGGAAGGAAGTAGATGGCTACTTGCCCTTTACACAAGGTGCCTCAAAAGATTACTTAACGGTGATTTATTAACTGGAACGCCAGGCAGTTGTGTCACTTAGGTGTAGAGAGACTGTTCAGCCGTCAGTCCTGTAGGAGTTTGCTTGTGACAGATCTGTTTCTAAATGTGTTGATGGTCAACCGTCGACTGCCGTGAAATCGCTTGTTTACAGGACATTAATCGGCGTTCTAAGATGTTGGGAGTGTGACTGGTGATGTAGATGAAAGGGGCGTAGGTGTAGTATAATGGGTAAGGAGCCGGTCTAGTAACCTAAAGGTCGAAGGTTCAATTCCTGGGTGGGGCACTGCTATAATGTAATGGGGCTGTCTGAGGTCAAAAGATTCCACACACAAGGATAACAAGAACAATCCCATGTTTACTTCAGTTCATGTTCCAGATTTGGGAGGGTTCCGGGTTTTCCAGCTAAGTCCGTAAATCTGCTTCATGAGTTGGCTGGATATCTGCACTGAGTTGAACCCGGAACCCTCCCAAATCTGAAACATGGACTTAATTAAAAGGAGCTATTCTGGGTTTTTACTCAGTTCAGTTATCCGGCTAACTCAGTAATCCTACTTTGTGAATCCAAGCCCCAGGCTATAGGCTCCATAATGACTGTCAGTAAATACCAGCTAAGACGCTGAAAAGGCACTCTCTGTTGAGTTCTATTTTTAAAAAAGAGAATGTGGGTGAAGCATTTTACAATTACTGAAAACACCCACTGGAAGCCAAATAATTACAGAAGACTAATACGACTTAAGTTCCATTCTGTACAGTAGCCATTAATGCAGCGATGCCAGACATGTCTTGGTATGCAAGGTAATACTACATGAGAACTGTCTGCAAGCAAATCGGGGCGGGGTGTTTCTCTATGCATGTGCCAGTTCACCAGACATGATTTATTGCTTTTTGTAGTTAACAAATAATATGGCTTTCGTGCATGCATTCATACTTGTGTGTATATGCAGTTATAGTTCCTCTTTTTCGCAACACAATATTGAAGACACATCTGAAATCCAGTTCCTAAAAGGTCTGGTTTTATTTACAACAAATAAATCACCGACCACCGGTACATGAAAGACCAACTGAAATTACTCAACACATACACACACACACGCACACGCACACATGCATGCATGCACACACACGTTCACACAATCAGGCATCACTCTACACTAGCACATAGGTCATATTTGACTGTCCAATTACCAAGTGACCTCTGGTGCAGCACTGGTAATTTTTTTTCAGACAGAATGTGTGTGCATACTGTACAATTACTGTACTGCGGTTCAATTAAAATTCATAATGAATTATGAAATAACAATCACTTGAAACAATAATATTAATTTCCAGGATTCTGTACGTAATCCATAATGATGTTTACTCACCTGTTTTCTTCATTGAATATCACATCCTCTCTGGGACCTTTGGCATTTATATTCATGGTGATGAGCTGGTTTAATAAAACCTCTGGCATTAAAATTCATATTCCAGAGTCCCACATCAACAATTAATAAACTTCTCCACTGAGTGCTTCCGGGAAAGTGTTCATATGAGCGTAATGTGCAAGCAGTCCGTCAAATAGCATTTAAATTAGGGCTTTGACATTTTCTTAAATCCTTGTGGCTCAGAAAAAACATGAGTTTCCTGATGCAAAAAAAAAAAAAAAAAAAAAAAAATATATATATATATATATATATATATATATATATATATATATATATATATATATATATAGGTGGCCTTGATGGAAAGAAGAATGTCCTAAGCAGCTCAAGTGCAATGTCTTGTAAGGGGAAGTGTATTGATTTATCATGCATGCATCATTTCTAATTATGATTTTAAGAGGTGATTTTTAAGGTGCTCTTTCTGGACTCTACATGCTATGAGCATCAGGCATTGGCATGAGAGTGAAGAAGTGACATCACAATAAGATGTGCTGTGGTGCACTTGCATGAATCCATTTTAGAATGCTGTGGCAGCAATCGAGGTAGGTTGTTGATTGGTGGTTGAGAGTGAGGAAGTGACATCACAATAAGATGTGCTGTGGTGCGCATGCTTGAACGTGTTTTAGAATGCTGTGGCAGCAATCGAGGTAGGTTGCTGATTGGTGGATGATGGATTAGTCATGTGCTCTGTTTCTCGAGTGCATTGCTCCTTATTTCTTGCAAATAGCACAATTCCCATTTGAGAGAACTAGTGTTGTTGAGAGGAGGGGATGGTGTCCATTTTTGCGGGGTCTTGTTTGGAATAAGTTTGTGTGAACTGGGCAAGTGGGTCTGAGTCGGTAGCCTATTGCAGGCTGGCCTGAGCTCATCTTTGTTTTTTTGTTTTCTTATCTTGGTCCTCTAACCCCTCTTGCGCAGGTATTGGTCCCATTTGTTTTGATTTTGTGCTTTTTTTTTTTCTGTAGCCTGACAAATGACTTATTCCCTGATGGATGGATCGACTGACTTTTCTCATTCAGTAACGTTGGGTTTGTGTGAAGAGAACCTCCTTTCACTTTGTGAAGTGCCCACTGGGTAAATACAGAAAAGTGCAGGTGATTGTCCGTTCTGAGAAGTGTTAGCTGTAGGAACCTTCTGAGTACTTGAGTGTTTTTCTTGCCAGTTCTTGCCAGTTCTTTTTTAGTTTTTTTTTTTGCCTTCATTGCTTGCTTTTTTAGGGTTCAGGCCTGGTTTTTGCCCATTTTCCTTTCCATTTTCTCTGTAAAGCACCTTTGTGACAGTGTCTCTGTTAAAAAAATTAATTAATTAATTTAAAAAAATACACTATACAAATGAAATGGAATTGAGTATCTTGGAACCACTGGTGGCTTCCTCTTAGTTTGACCAGGCCATGACACTTGTTAAATGACATTATGACGTAGTGTTTTCATGTATATGGTCACTGGTGTTTAGAACAGTTCATAAAGCACAGTTCATTATGCTCTGGCGGTTGTTTGAATGCTCTCCATTACCTAATCAGTTGGAAGGCACACAGACCTGGAGCCCAGACGCTACTTCTACCGACGAGAGTGCTTCAGGTCTGCACACAACAACACTGAGTGTGCCGAATTGCCACTCAAGCGTCCAGCCACCTGCAGTCTGTTTTACCCCTTGCCTGTGTCTGCTTTCACAGCGCATACATACAGACAGCTGTCCTCAAGCACTTGGGGCCGAAGCCATTTGTTATTTGCCGAAATTCTGGGTACGTGCTCAAGTTGTGATCTCCATCTCACTCAAGACATGTTTGGACGGAGACTCCAGAGTGCAGTAAGGTCACTGCCTGGGCCCCGTTTGCTTGTCACCATGTGACCATGCTACTGCGTAAACTGGAATTTTAAAAGAAGAACAGAAAATACGCACTGTGAGATGCAAACCTGTTTGCTGACTGTGTGAAACATACTGTACGTACAGCTTAATGAAGAATGTTGCAGCTCAATATGCTTTCAGGGGAGGGTGGAAGAGAATGATTGACATGATTCATAAAAGCAACTGAAGAAATGCATTCGGGGCATTGTGGGAGAGCAAGTGAGGCTGATGCACATTAGGTTATGACACCACAAAAGAAATTAAAACAGGTTGGCTCTCAGGTAAAGTGAAATAAATGAACTTTTGATCAAGTATCCCTGCTGAGAAGTGAAAATAAGGAATATCATATTAAATATTACATTTGCTTTGAAATTCCCATTACTAAAACACATATTTGTACTCAAATACTACTGTGTTTGATAGCGTAGAAGCCGCACATCGCTGCTTGATTAAAGGAACACAAAAGAGTCTTTTCTGCTACAACCATTTCTTTGCTTACAGGGAAAGTAATTGAAGCGAAAGTTATTGACTTTGTCAGCTCATTCTATACCTTTGAAATCTCAGCCTTGAAGGGCAAATTGAGATTGGGGGACATCTAAACGCTCCCAATCAGGATGACAGCCATTCCGCGATACAGTCCTCTATAAATCAGCCTCAGAACATGACGGAACGTCAGGATCGCTGGCTCTGTCCTTTGTGACATCACAGTTACTGTATGCTCATTAAACACCCAACAGTCTCTCTCAAAATCTTTTTTGATTTGTTATTCATTGTAAAAAGGTATATATAGAATGTATATAACTAAATATATATATATATATATATATATATATATATATATATATATATATATATATATATATATATACTGTATATATATACTGTATATGTGTGTATGTATATACATACACACACACACACAACTTATGTGCCCCATCATTTATGTCCTGTTCATTTGGCAATGCATTGTGGGAGGTGACAATGCAAGGCACTCGAGTACTTGGGTCATTATCCCTTTTAAATCAGTATGGATGAATGTGGGATTGTTGAGTAGATGAACAATAATAATGTTCTTTTGACCCATTCAGAAGCACATACTGTACAGATCTGCAATCTAAATATGCACCAGTGTGAAGACACATCCTGAAAAGGGGTTTTCAAGTCAATTAAACCGAAGGATCATTTGTTATATGCCAGGGTACATTAAAGTGAAAGTGAATCAGCTTATCAAGTACATTTAGGATTCTGATATTTTTCAGCTTGTAAAGGTTTTTTTTTTTTGTCAGGAAAACTCTAAACTGATTGCAAAGCCAAGCCTGCATGTATCCTCTCTGTCATGCCCCGCTTCAATTGGCCAGTGCCTCAGCCTCCCAGAGGGTGCTATTTGGCGAGTGTTCAAACCAGGACCCGTGTTGAGAAACCTCCTCAACGCTGCTTAGCGATTCGATTTTCTTTTTACTCTCCTTGAATAAACTTGCATTGGATTTGTGTTCTGTGCTGAAGCACTAAGAGAGCCTCTGACTGCTACGGGGAAAATTTTTATTAGTTTGCCTCGACATCCTGTAATAAGTAGCTATTAATAATTAAAATTTTTAATGTTTTTTAAAAAAATATTTAGTTTAGTTCAAGTCGGTAAGTAATATCGAACCTCAAGGAAGATGTTTGGCTGGCCCTTAAAAGTCTGATTTTGAAACACGTGAAAAATCTAGCCCACTGGTTCTCAAAGTGGGGGTGGGGGGGCGCTGCCAGAGACAGCAGGTGTGGTGGTGGGGGGTGGCGGGGTTGTGCTGCATGGCGAGGGTTGAAGGAGAAGAAAAAGTCCGTTAAAACAAAAAAGGAAATAGCATCCAAGCAGAACCCGAGTTGGTGGAAGATGGCTTAAAAGAACATTTCCTATTACAAAAGGAGCGCTTGAGGGGGGAAAAAAAAAAAAAGTTTGGGAGCCAGTGATCTAGCTAAACATTTAGCTTGTCCCCCCCCCCACCCCCCCCATCGTCCCGTCAGCTTGTTCTGCAGCAGTGAGCTCCGGGGGCGGATCGTGATGAGGACCGTCTGGCCCCCCCGGCACTTAACCGGGCCGGGTTTATCTCTCACCGCTGACCCTTTTAGGTGTCCTCGAAATTGCCGCCGTTAATCACCGCCAAAACGGAAAGTGGCGTTCGGGATGGCCCCCCCCATACCCCCCCCCCCCCCCCCCCCCCCCCCCCCCGTCCGTTCAGAGGCCTTGCCGTTTCGCTTTCTCCTCTCTTAAGGGTCGTCCCGGAGCACGGGCGCTTCGCCTGGCTGTTTGGCGGTTTGGCGGTTTGGAGGAGCAAATTGTGTGGTGTGCGTATTTTTGGAAAATCACCACCTGTCTGCAAAAAAAAAAGACGTGACATGTACTTTGACTGAGGTTGCAGAGTTATGCCTATTCTGGCCCTGTGATTGGTGTGGTTTCTGTGAATATCAATAATTATTGTGATATTCGGCTTTTATCGCTCAAAGATTTTGCTCTATACTTTATCTGTTTACGGCATAGAAATACAGAGCAAAACTAACTGTGAGCTTTCGAGTAAAATGCACAGTTTTTTTCCAGTTTTTTCAATTCTGCTCAACCTGAAGGTTGAAGTGCGTATGCGTATGTGTCTGTGGGTCTTTGTGTTTAATAACTCTATACCTTCTTTTTGTTCTGTAATTTTTTTCTTTGCTTTCTGATTCTCAAGCTTGGGGTAATGAGGTGGCATAGGGGAAGCGTGCCAGGTTTTTTCGGATCGAAGTTATGGATCGACCTTGCGCCAAGCGCTTCTGAACTCACTCAAGCAGCTCTTTTCTTTTAAAACTTTTCCTGAACTTTTCATTGGCGAAACTTCCGCCTTTCTGAGGACCGAAAGTCGAAGCGTGCCAGGATTCCACTGTCGTTTCTCCACTCCTGCGAAACTGGCGAGGAGCACTGAATCTGCAGTGTGTGGGTTTGTGGGCGTACGCAGATGTGATCTTCCAGTTCTACCACTGGACTTTGTTGGTTATTAATAGAATATATTCCCTGTATCCATGTATCTGTGCCAGTGGAGGGTATTTTTATAAGCGGCTAAAATACCTAAGAACAGGCTTTCTCATTTTAATATTTATCCTGGCAGAAGATAATATTTAATCCTTGGAAACGACAGCGGTGGCTCGATCAGATTTTGCGCAGGGGAGGAAATATTTTGAAAGTACGCAACAGAAATTCTCACACAATGACACTTTAGAGGTGAAAGCAAGAAGAACCACCATAGTTTGTGAGCTGGAAATAATAAAGTGGCACAAAAAGCGTGTAATCCACTCGTAGATGTCAGAGTTGGGCAGCTGGCTTCTGTGGTATCAGTACAGCTCTTTGTGAATGGACGTGTGCGTGTATATCACGCCAGGCGGGGGATGTAGGTTCTGTTGATGCAAATGTACTGCGCATGGGTATTTGCACAGTGTGTATTTACCTGCAGTGGATTATCTCATGCTTTTGCCGATTTACTAATGACAGTACATACAAATATGGTCTGTGATTCCAATGTACTGGATACGGATTGGTTCTGGGGAAAAGCCTTGTGTCGTCCTGCCCACAGCACTGGGTGTTTGCAGTGCGGTATTTTGCCGATAATAAATGTAAACAATTAAATATTATTCAGCCGGGCATTTTGAGCATATGTGGGGGCACAGGGCAGAGATTAGCATAGGCTGCGTGTGTTTCCCGCTGCCTCTGTTTCAGCGAAACCCATTTCTGACTCCAAACCGGAACCCGCCTGCAACGTCTGTGAGATTGCCAGGCAGTGCATTGTCAAAGGGGCACCAGTGTCATCCCGGGCCGGCAGTGTAGTATAATGGGTAAGGAGTTGGTCTTGTAACCTAGAGGTCGAAGGTTTGATTCCCCGATAGGAAACTGCCATTGTACCCTTGATTACTAAGGTACTTAACCAGCATTGCTTCAGTATATATCCAGCTGTATAATTGGATGCAATGTAAATGCTATGAAAAATGCTTTTTTAAGTCGCTCTGGAAAAGACTGTTTGCTAAATGCCTGTAATGTAATGTAATGTATTTGTGATGGTACAGCATTGGAGGTGCTGACCCCATCAGAAATGATGAAATATTGCAATAGGCCCAGAGGAAGAGAAGGCCTAGAATGCGTTGCATTGAGATTCTTTGCACTGTGGCTGTGGAGCTTTCCAGATAATCATGTTATTGCCAGTCGGATAATCTCGCCCTGTGCCAATTTGGGAATTGCCTGGCTATTGTTTGACCTCTACATGAGAAATCTCAATCTGCCAATGAAAAAAAGAGAGATAATGGCTTGTTTGACCTCTACATGAGAAATCTCACTCTGATAATGAAGAAACAAATAATGGCTGTTTAGACTTCTACATGAGAAATGTCACTCTGATAATGGAAAAAAAGAGATAATGGCTTGTTTGACCTCTACATGAGAAATCTCACTCTGATCATTTACAAAGAGAGATAATAGCTGTTCGACCTCTGCATGAGAAATCTCACTCTGATCATTTACAAAGAGAGATAATGGCTGTTTGACCTCTGCATGAGAAATCTCACACTGATCAGGACAAATGAGAGATAGTAGCAAACAGTGCTTAGAACAGACTGAAACAAATGTCTGTGCCTGGAAATCTTTTTGAATAAATCCAGATTTATTCAACATGCTGAATGTGTGGGTTCAGCCTTTTGCTGCTTGTATTTTACCCTCCCCACCTCCAAATCAACACTAAATAAAAACCCCCAAATGTGTGTAGGTGTCTTAAACGATTGGAGGTGCTTACCGCTAACTTTAAAATGACGCTTTTCTTAGTTTGCTGTCTGCTTGGTTCCCTTAGTCGGCATCTTAATAGTTGCAGCCCATCTAGATGTACAGGAGGCAAAAGCTGTCTTATGGTCTTTTTCTGCTTTCAATATATGATTCATAATTTGGGGGGGGGGGTGTGTTTATGTCCAATGACTGTTCTGGTAATGAATGCCAAAATTATTTGATCTTAACACACAACCCCCCCCCCCCCCCCCCCCCCCCCCCCCCACACACACACACACACACAGAGTCAGGAAATTTTAAAGGCCACTTCAGTCATTTTGTTTCTTTGTTTGTGATTTGCAGAGCGGAGCCGCACAGCTCAGCTCCGCCTCCTAGCTTGATGACATCACGTTTCCTCAGCTGACCCAGTCTCTGTGGCCCTATGAATTACCTTCAGGGAAACGTGACGTGAAAATTCCGAGACCAGCATCAGCAACCAGTATTTGTCTGGCCATATCGGCCGATGCAAATCCCGATTACTCCCCATCTTACATAACACCACGAACGCGACGTCCAGCCACAGTCATGGAAGAAGCAGATGAGCACAGGCATTTATGAAGGGGAAAAAAAATAAATAAATAAAAATAAAATAAAAAAAAATATATATATATATACACACATATATATTATTGGTATTACGAAATATTTCAACATTCTTATTAAGCAGACAGACAGCATGAGCTGCCACGTCTCAGCTTTAGTTTGGCTCGTAAAAATGCTAAATTAAAAATATGTAAAATTACTATAATTAGGCTACTTTTTGAGCATCACATTTTCACTAGATGTACTGCATCTACAGTATATCGTACTGCATCTCCTTTCGTGCATGTATGTTATATTATCATACTAGCCCATCACAGGGGCCATCATTTTAGTTTATTGGCTGATACACCGATGCGGTTTTACAATATTAAAATATTACAATATTATCGTGTGTGCCCAAGTACATCGGTGCAACTTTCATATGAAATTTTTAAAAAACTGCTTTTTTCCCTCCTGTGGCATTACTAACCTGAAAGCAGACAGACCATAATAGCGGGTACTAATGCAATCTAACATCACAGAATAGGGGTAATTCAGTGAAATGCCAAGGAAGGGCATTTTATGTTTAAAAAAATGTATTTAATCAGAATCAATTGTATAATACAGACTGAAGCTGAACAAACCTCTTGCACCGTAAAGTTACTGTATTTACCTCCAGCATTTTGCTAAGTGTTAGGTAGCGGAGACAACTTTCCCTTTTGCTCCCTCAGTCCACAGCATTTGGCTTCAAGACAATGTACCAAGCGCCACACTCATAATCTGGTAAACTAGCCTTAGACAAGGCTTTTTGAGGAGAGGCCCTTATTAAAGAGAATTACTAAAGAACTTGGGACGAACCGGATAAATTATTTCCGATGAATCAAACCATGACTTCAATGCAATGCGTATAAGACAGATCGCAAAAGCCTTTGCTGGCAGTGAAAACACTGTGAAATGAGGTCCACATTTCTTCGCGAGATACAGATGAGGACTCCGTGATTATTTTTAATTGCTTCTTTCTCGTGCTCTGCTCTACTACGTTTGCCATCGCAGCAATTATTCGGCAAATCACTTATTTATTGGACAGGAAACGGGAACAATTAAAAACAATGAGGCAATGCAGAAGCCAGAACCAGATGCTTTCCTAAACAGGTTTAATTTTTGATCACTTGTCCTCAACAGGAAGTTAGTTTCAAAATGAACAAAAATGTAAAAAAAAAAAAAAAACTGAAAATGGTTTAGTGTACTTTAAAAGGTTAAGAATATGAATTGCCACATTTATAGCTTTAACAGAAAAGGCATTTTTTTTTTTAAAATAAAAACATTTACATTCTATATTGCATACCCTGGATACAGTATGTAGGCCTACGTCTATTAAATGGATCAAATGCGTTCAGCCTTTTGCATCAAATCAAAAACAGAAATAAATCAAGAGCACGAGACTCCACATAAACCACTGTGCTTTTCATTGCTCCACCTGTTACAGCAGTTCTTCCTTTCCTCACAGACCAGCTCCACACCGAACACACAGAGCGCAGCGAATTATCAGGGAAGAGAAAAAGATTTCCAGGATTTCTTGGATATTTATCAGAACAGGCAGGAATGACACTGACAGGTGGAATTTGAGTTAATGCACCTTAAGGGGGACAGAGAGAATGGACCGGGTTTTAAAAACCCATCCTGCATGGTTTCTGGGGGAGCTGTTGCTAGGTTACGATCAGGTTTTAAAAATAAAAAAAAACTGAAAAAAAAAAGAAAAAACAAGTGGGCTGCCCTTGTTTAATCCGATGCAAGATTTTTGCAATGCAGTTTTAAAAGGCTTAAAAGTTCTAATGGACAGATGTGGTGCTACTTCATGTATATGTAATTATGAATAAATTAAGCCCCGCCTTCCCCACCACCATGCACAGACACACACACACACACACAAAAGGACAGTTTAAGGCTTCAGTCCAAACTGCTGCAGGGTGTATTTTTTTTTAATACCGCGAGCAGCAATGATTTGAAGAGGGACAGAGCACCAGATGCCAATCGTTCGGCGAATGGAAGTGGACGGATACACCCTCATTCTGGAGCGCTTCCTCTTCACCCGCCACTTCCTTCATGGCTCAAAATGGCAGCGGGTCACGTACAGGAGAGCAGTGGCACTACCGCTGCTCTGAGCACGCGTTTTATCCGGAGACGTCCCGCTGCACTTATACTGTCGATGGATGACCTTGGCGCCCGGCTTGCTGTGTGTGTGTGTGGTCGAGGGACGTCGGCCGTCGAGACAAACCACGCACACACACACACACACACACACACACACTCGCAGAAATGCATTGTGCAACAGCGCAATAGCCAGAGTTTTTTCAGCGCCGCACATTCAATACTCGGCTGCATAATCCTCTTTTGCGAGAGCCCCATCAAATATACAGTGTCAGTCACGGAAGGGCCAAAAGGTGAACAGCAGGGAGCGCTGGGAAGGCCCGCGTAACGACTGCATTACCATAACAACCAGGCCGTTTCCACGGCCACCGCATTGCGCTACTGAATGGCTTATCGTCGTCTGAGAATGAAGTAACCTTTTCAACAATAGGAAAAATGTTGAGAAATGTAAAAAAAAAAATGGAAATTGGACACCCTTTGTCACGTCCAAACGTGGAGCCCCTTATAATTGTGTCTGGAGTCGCTAACTGTGCGCTACCCAGCCCTGCCGAACGACCACAGCGCTGATGTGACGCACTCGCCTACACCGGGCACGCAGTACCACAGGAGAGATCTAGCAACGTTCAGCGGAGCATGGCGTGATGACACCTGGCAGCCCATGAGATCTCGCCATATTGCTCAGAGGCTTTAATGTGGGTGGCGGTATCCCACGGAACCCTGGCAGTCTTAATTACGAGTATCGGAGAGTAACAAGGAGTATTTCTATGCCTCTTGATGAACAAACTAATTTGCATAACGATTGGGCCATTTGCCACATATAGCAGGCATTTGATTGCCCCCCCCCCCCCCCGCTCCCCTCCCCCCCCCCCTCCACCCCCCCCCCCCAACCTTTCATCACCAGCAACAGTAAATCAGGCTCATGATCTGTGCTTTTCCCAGAGTGGCTCGTTACAGTGGAACAAAAAAAGAAAGAAGAAAAAAAAGAAAGACAAATTCCGCTCTCCATTTAATCACTCAATTCAATTCTCAGCAGCGACATTTCCAGCAGATAAAGAGGTGGTAATTTTGCAGCTGATGTTTAATTTCGTTCTGTGTGAATATCTGGTTTTTATTTATTTATTTATTTATTTATTTATTTTTAGTTGATGAGGGGACGACAGAAAATAGCCATAATTTGTCTCTCCTGATTACGGTGGCTAGTAGTCGTGATTGGCTCTGAATTATTTTTTAAAAGTAAAAAAAGGTGTCAGATTAGAAATTCTTCTAGATTCCCAAACAACCGTTTATTGAGTATTGACTATTACACAGGAGCGGTGGAGAAATTTGGAGATGCCAATATTCCTATGGGTGGGGGGGGGGGGGGGGGGGGTATAGGTAAAAACTGGGTGGGGGGTGGGATGTGGGGGGTGGGGGGGGGGGGGTTTCACACTTGTTGAGAAATGCAATTACAAAAGCAAGAGTCAGAAAATTTGGAACGTCTGCTAAAAAGGTTTGATGACAACTGCCTCGGGCCTGTTTTCCAAATCATAAAAGGACTCCTAAATCCCAAATGTCAAACAGACTGACAGTTTATAATTCCATTCGTGTAAAATTAGCAACAAAGAATCTCTCACTTCTTCTCGTCAGCCTCTCCTCCAAATTTACCAATTTTTCCCCAATTGGAAAAGTTTGGTAAAGTTAGCATGTGCGTGACACAGCAGACTACTGTGTGTGGTGTACATTCAATGGCGCCAGATGACAAATAGAACAGAAAATGGAGCCACTTCAGTCTCCTCCATTTGTGCGAACCTCCGCGTTTTGTGCAACCCTGTGACCAATCGATCATGAGCGTGGGCTCGTATCTCACATAAATCTCATGCTGCATTCACGGCACTGAATGCCTATTCATGTGGTGTTGACACCTGCATTAACCTAAGTCTTGTCACCTTAAGTTGCTGCAAAAGAAATCCGATGGAGGGCTTGCATTTAGCATGAATGGAAATATGACCGCCCTGGTACAGTTTCCGACATTTCCAGTGTAGTAGCTGAAAAATTGCATGCTCACTAGCTGTGTGAGGTTCTAGGGTTATAATCTTTGGCAGACGAAACCTCAGAGATCAATGCTGGTCAATGTGAATTACTCATGATCTCAATGTAAACTTTAATAATTCCACCCCTATGAAATGTGCCTGTAACATGGGAAAACAAGCCTCTAAGTTTTTACTGTAGGCTACATTTAGGCCTGCTCACTTTAGATAGTCCCAATGTTTTGTGAAGGGACTTTAGCTTTGCATTTGAATGATTACATAACATTACAGGCATTTAGCAGACTGTTATCCAGAGCGACTTACACAACATTTTACACAGCAATTACATTGCATCCATTTATGCAGCTGGATATATACTGAAGCAACGCAAGTCAAGTACCTTGCTCAAGGGTAGTGTCCTACCCGGGGAACCGAACCTGTGACTTTTAGGTTACTGGACCAGCTCCTTACCCATTTCCTGGTTTTTATTGCCACCTGGGGAGCTGACTGTCAGATCTGACTTGGCTTTACATGAACGCTGTGACAAAGTGACTGATTCTGAGCCCTTAACAACTATTTAGCTTTGTGTCTTTTTTTTTTTTTTTTTGTGGGTACAGCACCCTAATCCGACTTTTTGGAGGTTGGTGGCTTGTTCAGATCTCAGAGAACCTTCTGGAATTAACGCGGTGAGAAAGGGAAAGTGGGAAACGAACGGAGGTCTCGGATCCCGATTCTGCGAAACGAGGAAGCGAGGCGTTCCGGGTGAGAGGGGTGCGGGGGGGGGGGGGGGGTGGATTGGGGGTCTGATTTGGAATGGACTTCCACGCTCTGTTTCCAGCTGGCCAGCGGGCTGTGATTGATGCCTTCACCAGCGCATTGAACAGGGCTCTCATTCCCTCTGGCAAAGAGTGGGGGGGTGGGGGGGGTACCACGTGCCACATATGAATTACCCCCGAGCACAAACAGCACTGGCCAATCCCGCTCAGCCCCCATGCGAACCTACTCCGCCAAAAAAACGATCCAAACCGGAGGGAAAACGAACCGCAAACCGCGACAGTGTAATCGAGGGCGCGGGGGAGACTGAAGCCGTCTGTTTGCGTTTCTTCCTGTTCTGTTTTTTGTGTGCGGCGTGTTCTGCATTGAAAATACCCCAAGACTTTTTAAAGCTGGAGATTTGTCGGCACGGAGAGAGTCCCGTGTAGTTTATTTGATCGTCATGTCAATTGATATAAATTTGCATATCATGTATGGCCGTTGAGATTGTTGCCTTTAGGTTCTATAGCCCTGTACCCTTCCCCTCAGATTTCGCAAATGAAAGGAATGTACTGTATGTACTTTTTGAAATGTATGATAATTAAGGCATTTAACTCTCTTCAGAGGTTCATTAGAGCTATGAGCATTCCCGCTAAAAAGATTGCAGAGCAGTAATGACACCATTAGCATTTATAGTGGAAGAAATCTGTGGAAGCGCAAGCCACTGGTCGTTTGTGGTGAGCCTGGATTAAGTCCGCTCCAAAGCACAGCCATTCAGATGAGTGGCATAAGATAACCAGTCTGCATCAGAAAAGCACGGGCCTTCACCTTTCCACCTGGAGTTCAACTGCCATTGCTTAGACAGTAGCATCCTGGACCAAGTCATCTAGCTACAGCAAGGACCACAATGGAAATAAGTCCTGTGACATTTTGTGTTGTCCTTGATGCTCTTTTAATTGTGCACGTACGTTGGTGTTTGCAACCATGTAATTGTCCTTTTAAAGTGAATCGTCAAATAAATAAACTAAAACTAAAAGTCCGTGTAGGTGGCATTTATCTAGCATCTGAACTGCTGCCTGCTGCACGTAATTCCATAACCCGTTACTGGGTTTAAATCTCCTCAACTGTGACCTCCATCCACATCAGTGTGAAGCCATGCTTGATATCTGCCCATCCTCATCATGATGATCTAAGGACTCGTGAGCTGGTCGCCTCACGAGTGCTTTCGGTTACTTACGCCAAGTGTGTAATTTAGCCGTTTGTTAGCCAGGTGTCAGGTGCCATTAGCGTAGCGCTGCTATATGTCTGTAGCGCTAGTTCGGTTAGCTGCCGGGCCCGTTCAGAGACACTGGCAGATATGGGCGTTTATGGAGACGTATGAGAGAGGCCGTAGCGGAGATGGCGGCTTTGGCTCAGGTGAACGCCGGTGAATGGAGGTGGCCACAGTTGAGCACACCCTCGACAGGAATACGCTTCAGACTCTGGCCTGGGTAACGTCAAATTGCAGGCGGGTTTGGTGCCATCGGTGCGTGTCGAGGATAGCCCTTTCAAATCCGAAGACAGTTACGTATATGGGTTTTTTAGAACTGCCTTGTACGGGCGCCGATTTAATCTCACATTTCTTTGCCGCGTTCACTGTGCAAGACATTGAATGGCTGTGGCAGGAGCTGTGTTTCTTTAAAAGGCAGCGAACGATGCTTATCTCATTTTTCACTCTTCTTCGGTTGCTTGGATCTCGCTGTAATTTTTTAATTCCTTATCTAATTGTAACGAGGGACACGCATTCTGATGGCAGTTTATCCTCACACCGTTGAGGAAAAGCACAAGCTGCCAACGTGTTCCCGATTTCTCCTCTATACCAGTACTGAAGCGGAAAAGCTATTATATAATTGTAGTTCCTGCATCGTCTGGATAAAAAAATAAATAAATAAAAAACGAATTGTTGCTTGCCTTGGATTGTGATTGGACCCCTGAGGAATGTTGCAGTGGGCTGAAGGCAGGGAAAAAATGTAAGATTAGATAACCACTTCCAACGCTTGATATTTATTATCAGTGTTCGTGGATCGGAGTGGAAGTCCCCCCCCCCCTCCCCCCCCCACCCCCCGAAGGTTTGAGGAATTGCAAGACGAGCTCACGACTTGAGGCTCTCCCATTCTGTTTCCCCGCCTCCACTCTCCCACCTGAATGTGGAAAGCGGGGTGGATGTCACGTGCGGCCTGCTTGCATATGGATCTGCTACTGTGTGTGTGAGTGTGTGTGTGAGAGAGAGTGTGTGAGTGTGTGTGTGTGTGAGAGTGTAGGAGTGTGTGTGTGTGAGTGTGTGTGTCTGAGAGTGCGTGTGTGAGTGTGTGTGTGTGTGTGTGTGTGTGTGTGTGTGTGAGGGTGTGTGTGAGAGAGAGTGTGTGAGTGTGTGTGTGTGTGTGAGAGTGTAGGAGTGTGTGTGTGTGAGTGTGTGTGTCTGAGAGTGCGTGTGTGAGTGTGTGTCTGAGAGTGCGTGTTTGTGTGTGTAGGTGTAGGTGTGTGTGTGTGTGTGAGTGTCTGAGAGTGTGTGAGTGTGTGTCTGAGAGTGCGTGTTTGTGTGTGTGTGTGTGTGTGTGTGAGTGTCTGAGAGTGTGTGCGTGTGCGTGTTTGTGTGTGAGTGTGTGTCTGAGAGTGCATATTTGTGTGTGAGTGTGTGTCTGAGAGTGCGTGTTTGTGTGTGAGTGTGTCTGAGAGTGCATGTTTGTGTGTAGGTGTGTGTGTGTGTGTGTGTGTGAGTGTCTGAGAGTGTGTCTCTGCGAGTGCATGTGTAGGGGAGGGGGGGGTTACTGCTACTCTCAGCTTTGAATTCTTCAGCTGATGTTGGCGTGGTTTGATTCCGGTCTCAGGCAGGCATGGCAAAGGCGCCGCACAGCTCCTGTAAAGGGAAGGGATGTACAGCACCCGCGTGCTCCAGCGCACCCATCCGCCGTTCAGACTGAGCCAAACACCGCGATGCACACGCACCGAGGTTTGTTGACCCCGTTTCCATGGTGATCTCGTGATACGACAGCTGCAGCGTTGCCGTGTGGGTTGCCGTGTGAACGTCGGGGATTCACACTTCTGTGTTGTTCAGGGATTAAGTAGCAGTGGAAGGAAACTTTGTTTCCAACATGGCAACCCCTAGTTGTCTTGTTTTTTGTTTAATTGTTTGTATATTTCACATTACACTACACTGCCCTGCCCCCCCACCACCACCCTCTGCCCCCCCCCCCCCCCCCATCTCCCACCGTTCCCCCATAATGCTCACATTTTGACTTTGTAGCTTAGGCTGGAAACCAGCACTGCTCAAATGTTGAGATACAAACAGAGTGGAATTAGGCTGCCTAATGTTTAAATTAACCGATTAATAATTAATATTAGTCAATTAATAATTTCAAGTTATCGGAATCCTGTTTGACTCCTCAAGACCATTTTCCACTCTAGACACTGGATGCGTATTTAATTATTTTCTTATTACTGCTCTGCATGTTTTGTGTTTCACTTCTGTTATGTTTTATTAAATGTGGCTCGCTACTTTTATGTGGAAGCATATGACAGTAATTGCTGTTATAGTCTACACACTTTTCCGCAGGCATATTACATTCTTAGGATTATTTATAGTTCTATTTACATAATATTTTCTTTAAGACATTCTCAAATTGGATTGGATGCATTACATTACATTACACGCTCTTATCCAGAGCAACTTGCGCAACTTTTTACATAGCATTTACACTGCATCCATTTATACAGCTGGATATATACTGAAGCAATGCAGGTTAAGGTTAAAACCAACTCCGATCCCATTATACTACACTGCTGCCACTGGATGCACTCAAATTGGATGTACATTAAAATGTAAATGTATTGAATATTCTTGCTGTTGACACCTTATGTCATACTTCAGTGTTTTTATCGAAGATATTTATTAATGGATGCATTTATATAAGAACTTTCTTTAACCTGCAATAAACGTGCCTGCATATTTTCGAGAAATTGTGAATTATTCATTCAGACCCTGCCTCTTAAAAAATCTGGCCCTGATTTTTTTTAACTAATATACGAGAGAGGTAAAACTATATATTGCCTATATAACTAGGCAGTGGAAAGGGGCCCCACGTAGCCTGGCAGGAATCATCGTTGTTCATTTTTAATTGCTGGCCCTGGGGGGGGGGGGGTATGAGGGTGAATCATTATTGGGGGGGAGGGGGGGGCGGACCTGGCAGTGAGGCGCGGCTCGCTGTGACGAATGCTGTTGTAGTGGTGAGATCACGGCGGATTTTTTTATTTTCATTTATTCTTCTTCTTCTTCTTTCCCCCCCCCCTCTGCATTATTCAGCTCCGCTCTCCCGGGGAGCTGGATCACATCAGCCTCCCCGATGCATCTCAAAACGACATTTGCGGTTCTCTGGAAAGTGTGGCAGGGGGATTAGGCGAGAGGTTTACCTGTACGTGTGTG